>JAVDOI010000033.1:1311237-1318737 GCA_032191485.1 Leptoclinus maculatus
TTTTCTTCTGCATGATGAAGCACATGACGAGCCTGGTTGGACTTGGGAGAGAGACATACACACACATATATATATATATCATTTATATTGGTGCTTGAATCGTACTTTTTTTTTGAGAGCTGAAACTATTAGTCAAAAATACCAAACCCTCAATTTTGCAGCTTCTCAATTGTGAGGATTTGCTGCCTTTGTGTTTCATATAATTGTAAATTGAATATAATAAAACTAGAGCACAGGTCAGAAATGTACTGACAGACAAAGTGTTTCTCAAACCTGGAACTCTGTTATGTGAAAGTGATCTCAGGCTGGTGGGTTTGTGGTATTCTGGCATCAATAATGTGGTTGCTGTCGTGACATCACTGCGTAATCACACGGGAGTGATTAACTAGCCGTCTGTCCGTCTGTGTGTCTGCAGCTCATTGATTATGCAGGTTATTGTAAGCAAGCAGGCGTCCCGTCCCAGAACCCCTTAGCCTCAACATACGACCATCTGTCCTCAGCATATTGTCTTCAGGGACCAACTGAGACCACTGTGTGTGTGTGTGTGTGTGTGTGTGTGTGTGTGTTGTGTGTGTGTGTGAGAGAGGGGATGTGTGCTGGTTTAAAATAAATACATAAATAATGAATTTGGTACACTACCTAGTGAAATAACTTGGGCAATTTCTCCTCAGCTGAAGCTGCACTCTACATGCTGATGATTGGAACAATCCCTTTTGATTGATCTCCATCATTGTGCACAGAGCTACGTGGGAGAACAGCATGGCGGACTGTAAACTTTCACGAACCCTAATCTTGTATCAAAATTCCCAAACTACAGAACTGTGAAACATAACACTTTTGGGCGTCGCCATCTTGGTTTTTTGCAACCAGTGAACGGAAGTGACCATATTTGGAATGCGGAGGAGTAACGCCAGGTTGAGACGCCGTGCACGGCTCTGGTAGCGGGGCCTGTCAATCACAAGGTAGCCCCGCCCTAAAACATACTCCTGTTTATGGTCTAGTGCAGTGATTCTCAACTGGTGGGTCGCGACCCGTTTTCAGTGGGTCGCGGACCTTTGCCTGAAAAAAAAAAAAAAAAAAAAAAAATCCTGTGCTTTTATTTTGAAGGGGATGTTTTATGCAGCGGAGTGCGCTCTATTCACACTCCTTAACAACATTAGGCGTTAATGCCTTGTAATGCTAATATCATCAGAGGGTGAACTGAAACCTATACCTCTGTCTAATGACACTAGTAGACGGATTGAAGACATGTCGGATGACTTCAAACAACAGAACACAGCTCCAATTAAGGCAAGTGGTCCTTCTGCATTACAAATGGACGAATCTACAGACATAACAAACAAAGCAGTTTTACTCGTTTATGTGAAACATGTGGGACGGGGACTTACAGGAACAAGTTCTCTGCACCACCAGAGAGCTCCTATACTACGACTGCAGAGGACATGTTCAGCTCAGGTCCAAACTGAACCATCTTTACATTAAAGACATTTGAGAAGTTGAACATGTTCCTTGATTTGGGTCATGGCTTATCATTAAGGGGTGATGGTGGGTCCTTGTCATTAAGGGGTGATGGTGGGTCCTTGTCATTAAGGGGTGATGGTGGGTCCCACAGCCAGACCAGTTGAGAACCACTGGTCTAGTGTGCATCATCCAACTCTCAACAAAGATGAGAAAGAAGCGAGAAGGCTCACTCTCTACCTTTTCCATCATCAGCTCTGGGAAAGGAAAAGAAAAATCAATCGCTGCATCCGAAAACATGGAGGATAGAAGCCAACGAGGGAGCCTTCTCGCTTCTTCCTCATCTCTGTTGAGGGTTGCCCATGTGCATTACCGATCGGGCAGGTGCTAGCGGAAAGAGTAACGTTAGCAAGAGCTAGCAAATGTCAGCAATTGTTTTCCAGTTATGACTAAACTAAATAACAGAACAAAGTTCTATTTCAGTCACTCTCTGCATGCATTTGTTCAAAGGGTTTGACCTGAGCCAGCCCACAGCAGTCATATCATCCATAGAGGATCAGTAGTATTCAGCTTAAATAACAATAACATATATTTTGGTATTGGTATGTATGCACTGGAATTGGCATCGGTATCGTTAAAAATGGTATCTGTGTTGTAACTCTGTCATGTTGTTCATTGTGTACACATGACATCGACTGCACTTCTGTCCATCCTGATAGAGGGGTCCTCCTCTGCTGCTCTCCCGTTAAAGGGTTTTTCCTGTATCGATGTGAGGGTCCCGGGACAGAGGATGTCGTATGTGTACAGACTGTAAACCCTTTTTTGGGCTATACAAAATAAACAGATATTTGAGTCTGGACCAAAGTGGGACAGGATTTAGAACCGAGCAAGAGCAGGACAGCAAACTCTGAGGCAAGGAAGAGGAGAGGTCAGTGATGCTGAAACATCTGAATCCAGAAAACTGACTACGTGAGTAGCCTCTAGTCCTTCCAAAGCTCTGGAGGCCGACTTACTACTACTATAGGACGTGTGATACGATTAGCACAGGGTCCACTGGTCCACTGGTCCACTGGTTCACTGGTCTACTGGTCCACTGGTCCACTGGTTCACTGGTCTACTGGTCCACTGGTCCACTGGTCCACTGGTCTACTGGTCTACTGGTCCACTGGTCCACTGGTTCACTGGTCTACTGGTTCACTGGTCTACTGGTCCACTGGGCCACTGGGCCCTGATTATGATCCCAACTGTACTCGCTGTCAAACACACTAGGGCTGCAACAACGAATCGATAAAATCGATAAAATTCGATTATTAAAAGAGTTGGCAACGAATTTCATTATCGATTCGTTGTGTCGCGCGACTATTACGCCACTCAATAAGTCGCGGAGATGTTTGAGTATAAAAAATAAAAAAAGAGCGGATCGGAGGTAGAGGAAAGACCACCGGAGAGACCGTAACGTTGTTCTGAAACACATGGCGGAGGAAGAGAAATCAGTACGACCTAAGTCATCAAAGGTGCGGAGCATTTCACACTAAATAAATCTAAAAAGTGTGTTAATTGCAAGATATGCAAAAGCGACATGTCACGGGAGCACCACGGTGATGATTCAGCACCTAAAACGTAAACATGTTGGAGCCCTTGATGAGGAGGAAGGGAGTTCAACAGCAGGGTAAGTCACTACAGAATCCTACTTCTGTTCCGTTTTGAAGTGAGGAACTAGGAGCGTTCGATGTGCGGATCCGCCCGGTGTCCGCAGCGATGACAAGTTAGCGTTAGCTCGTTAATAACAGTAGTAAAGCAGGGGCGGTATCGTTTACAAGACTAAAGACACGTTTTTATTCACTCGCCTTTTTTGATCCGATTCATCGAAAAAATAATCGACAGATTAATCGATTATTAAAATAATCGTTAGTTGCAGCCCTAAAACACAGCCATGCGTCATTTTACCTTCTGTCTGTTTTGGGAATGCTTTCATGCACCGAGCAAGTTCTGCATATTAGCGTCTTTGGGCTGACCATGTCACGCATCTAAACTGGTAGTCCTGCAGGAGGAAACCCTTCATCCCAACACCCAGGACCTGATGCTGTTTCTCTTCTAGTCTAACGGGTTGAGCAGGAAACATAATCTACTCCATACTACAACATATCGAGTATGATTTCAAAGCACCAGAGCAAAGGAAAGAAGTATTAGAAGAGAAAATGTAACTTGTTTTAAAATGTGTTTGGTTCAACGAGCAGCATCGACACAATAGATTAAAGGGTCGATGGGCAGAGATTACAGTTGGAATGATTAGTTGATTAATCGACCAAAACAAAATAAACAACAATTTTGAGTCATTTTTTCAAGCAAAAGTGAAAATAAAAATGTCAGTTTGAGTATTTTGCATCTTTTCTTGTCCTTACATGAGAGTTAATCAAACGTGTTTTAGTCAGAATCGGGGGTGTGGGTATTGATAATGACCATTATATTTTTAAATGTAAATATTGATAACAAATATATACATGATAATATGGTATAAATCATTGTATGTACACAGTCTCTCTCTGCCTCCTACACTCTCACTAGAGTGTGATTCAAAGACAAAACGCAGTCAAAGTTAAAGATGAATTTGATTGACAGCATTATTATTATTACTTTCACATTGTTGATAGATATCGCGATAACATCGTTACCTTGAATTCTTTTGACCACGATAATGTGTAGTCAAAGTCTGATATCGTGACAGCTCTAGTCAGAATAAAGGAAGAAATACGATGACGTCATATTGTGATGGGCATTCTTCTGTTTGTGATGTTTTTGAGACTAAAAGATTAAACAATAAAGCGCGTAAATAATCAGCAGATTTGACTAAGTTACTGGTGTACAATTCATTATTTTTTAAATTAAGTAAATTCATGCCAATACCCAAAGTATGGTATCAGGACTGAAAGGTCAGATCGGTGAATCTCTGTTAATCTATTCACAGTGACAGTGACAGCTCAGAGAGTGTTAGCGTCTAAAGATTGAACACAAAATAATTACCAACAACATGGACTCCAGAGAGGCTTCCTGTGTGACTGCCCCAACACACACACACACACACACACACACACACACACACACACACACACACACACACACACACACACACACACACACACACACACACACACACACACACACACACACACACACACACACACACACACACACACACACACACACACACACACACACACACACACACACACACACACACACACACACACACACACACACACACACACCTCTACGTAATCAATACCGACATGGACTACAAGGTCACATTAAGACCCCCAACGGAGAGACCTGGTGCTTCAGCCCCATTCTGCCCTTTAGACCACACACACACACACACACACACACACACACACACACACACACACCTCGAACTTTTCTGCTGTGTCAGTAAAAAATTGTCTCAAATCATGTGCAAAATGTGAAGCTTTCCTTTTAGCACAAAAACTAATAATTTCACTTTTTAAATATAACATACAGTTCAAATATTATAATCTCATCCTAAAATTGGGGAGATAATGATTCATGGATTTTATCTGTTATCGATTGAATTAGATACATAATGCACCAATTACAATGTATTATCTGCTGTTGTCCGGTAAACATACTGCGGTGTTGTTGCAGTACTGCGTTAGGTCAATAGGTGGCGCCTCTGTCTGTTCAATGAGATGGAGGTACAGTACAGGTGTGTGTGCTGACCACTATACACGCACATAAACAAGCAATTATGCATCATGTCAGCAGTTAAAAAAAACGCTGCTATAAAAAGGTTCTATATGCAATATTCAGAGCATTAACATAGCATCAAACAACTAGCTATGTAAAGAGATAGTGGAGTGACGTCTACCTGAGTAGAGAATGAAGTCACTCAGTGCGTGTGTGTTGTTATCAACAATGTCGTCGTGGACGTGTGACACCCACCCACCGGTTAAAACAGGTAAACACTGTTAGCACTGTTAGCTCTGTCAGCACTGTTTGCTGTTAGCGCTGTTAGCGTTGTTAGCGCTGTTAGCGTTGTTAGCGCTGTTAGCTTCTATCGCCAGCTCCACCGTTGCCATGCTGAGAGCCGCGCGGAGGCAATAGATATGCTCTGAATTCTGTATCCAGCAGCTTTAAGGAAAATGTACACTTTGTGTTCGTTTGTTGCTCATATTTTAAATAAATGAAGAATAAAACTTCGACTCACGACGCACATAAAAACCTGTTTCCACTGCTAGCTACCACGACTTCTTCTTTTTTCGGAGCAGGAAACTCAAGTGTGTATATTTCCTAAAATTAAAAGATGAATGGCCGATTTAGGATACAATTTCTATTTTCATTTCAAAAAGGTGCCAAACACCAGCCGATTGATGTAGCGTAGCATACCGGTCCAGATAAACAGCTTCTTTAATTAGTTCAGATTATCTGTCGCTCACTGAGTAACGCTCTGAATTCCTCTGGTATGTTTTACCAAGAAATGACACCAACTTTGTTAAACACTGTCTTGCAACAGCTGAACACCAGTTCTCTTAACTTGTTATCCTAACCTGAAATGAAGAAACACCCAATGTTCAAGGTATGAACGGTAGAAGACAAACAATCAAAAACACATTTTACTCTCCGGTTACTTTCAGACTCAGCGCCTGTGATCGGTCGGAGTTGAGCTGCTGTCTGTGATTGATTAGCTGTCTGACTGAGACCCATTGGTTTGAACAAGAAGGAGAAGAGCCAGAGGGGAAACACCAGGTAGAAAGATGACAGTTAACATGAATGATCCCTGGATTTAAAATAGACGCTAGGCTTCATACACTATGACAGCCATAGACGGTCAAACAAGACCGCTGCTCATGGTTGGTTGAGTAACATTCTGACAACAGTCAGAATGTTACGTCGATATGGAAGTCCTTAACGAAGCAGAGGTCTGAATCAGCGGCTGTCATTGGGTCGGCGGTGACTCACGGCCTGTGATTAATTGGAGGTCCAAAGTCGACCGGATTGGTTTTACGGGAAGCAGAGGGAGCTGGAGAATACCGGGACAGAGGGAGGGAAGGAGGGAAATGTGGATTGAAAATGGGCAGAATGAAATCAGAGCAAACGAGTAAAACGAAAAAAAGAGACAAATGTAGAGAAAGAGAGACATCAGAAGTGAAGGACCACAAGGTTGGGATGTCCCGGTTAAGTTTTAACGACACTTTGAAATAACATTTACAGCCAACTATGAGCTACCTGATATAAAGACATTACTGATATGAATGAGGGGGACACAATCAGCTGGTGTGAAAGAGAAAGAGTTAACAGGACACAAGACTAGAGTTAAAGACGCCCAACAAACGCCTGTGTGAGGTGTGTCCATGCAATCCCAGGGTGCATTGCAGTCTTGAGCGGCAAGTCTATCCTCTAATGATGTTAATAGGCTTAACACACACACACACACACACACACACACACAGCCATCGGAAGTCCATTCAGCAACAAGGATACACACACTCAATATTGTTCCAAGATTGAAATCAACACACACACACACACACACGGCAGTTAGAAAAGCATAATGTAAGTCATAAACATGATGGATGCAACACACACACACACACACACACACACACACACACACACACACACACACACACACACACACACACACACACACACACACACACACACACACACACACACACACACACACACACACACACACACACACACACACACACACACACACACACACACACACACACACACGCGCACACACACACACACACACACACACACACACACACACACACACACACACACACACACACACACACACACACACACACTGCAGTGGAGATAAATCAGTGGTGGCATCCAATAGCTTACAGAAGAAGATTCTTACACGTTGATTACAAAGCTGCACGTGTGTGTGTGTGTGTGTGTGTGTGTGTGTGTGTGTGTGTGTGTGTGTGTGTGTGTGTGTGTGTGTGTGTGTGTTCCCTATACATTGTATATAAAAGGTGGAGGAGGAGGACGGTGTATCCAGATTTA
>JAVDOI010000033.1:1323737-1406237 GCA_032191485.1 Leptoclinus maculatus
CAAATGCAATTTATTTTTCTTTATATATTGATATTTAGTCGTCTTTGCATCTTTTCGTAATAAATTATTTAAAACAAATTTTTTTATATTTTTAACCATATTGCACTTAGAAATAATAACAGTAGTCATAATAAAATAATTATAATAATACAATTATAATAATACAATTATAATTACAAATGAATATTAATAATACATTTTATTTGTAAAGTGCTTTTCTAGAGACAGACTTCTGTGTGGATCGGCAGCATTTCACCGTGAAGTGAAAGTGGATAAAAATAAAAAAAGAATTGGAACCGAGTGAAGAAAGAAATCCTATTGTGACGGTGCTTCACAGCCAACTTTAAGACGAGGTGAGGAAGAGGAGTAAGGAGGTAAGATAAGGACGCAAAGCATTCACATTAGTGTGGACGGGGCTTCTTCTCCTCGTCGCTCTGCCTTTCCTACCAGATGGAGTCTACATACCATCAAACAAACAAACAGAGGGCTGCTTTATAAGTGAAGAAGAGGAGGATGTGTGTGTGTGTGTGTGTGTGTGTCCACAGAGTGCTGGTGTCATCGGGGGCTCAGACGAGGCTGAACAGGAGAACGTTTGAGGGGAGGAGACAGGGAGGACAAACACAAGGAGGGCAGGAGGAGGTGAGAGGGACAGCCCTGCAGCTGTCCACACAGTTACACCTGACTGTGAGAACACACACACACACACACACACACACACACACACACACACACACACACACACACACACACACACACACACACACACACACACACACACACACACACACACACACACACACACACACACACACACACACACACACACACACACACACACACACACACACACACACACACACACACACACACACACACACACACACGGGCTATGCTAGCTCTAGCTCTGGATTATGGCTTAATGAAGTGTTGCTAAACTCACATTAGCACTGGGCTACCGGGACAGGTTGCCAGCTGTGTGTATAGCTTTATGTGGTGTGAGTGTTATTTCACCTGTGTTGCCTTTAGACACACACACACACACACACACACACACACACACACACACAACACACACACAACACACACACACACACACTCAGAGGCCCTGTTCACACCTTAAGATCCGATCACAAGTGGACAGCTCTGCAGGTGTGAACCCACCCGAGACGCATCGAGGTCCGACGGCTCGGCCCACATTAGGAGGTGGTCTGAGGTCTGAGTTCGGCCTCATTCTGTCAGCAGCGAGTACGTGAATGTGTGCAACGCGCCGCATTGAAGGACCGTCTACTCAACCGACGTCCTCTGCAGAGCAGAAGTTCTCATTGACGAGCTGTGTTAAAATACAGCCACCAGGAAATGTCTCTATTTCTTCTTCTTCTTGATCCTCTTCTTCGTCTTATTCCTCTTCTTATACCTTCTCATCCAATTCTTCTTCTTCTTTCTCCTCCTCGTCTTAAAATTATTATTATTATTCTTCCTGCTCCTCTTCTTCCTCCTTGCCTTCTTCCTCTTTTAGTCCTTCTTCTTCTTCCTCCTCTTCTTCTTCTTCTTCCTCCTCTTCCAGAGGACTAGGCACACTGCTGCTCCCTTCATATTGTATCATATGTATTAGAATACATCCCTGGTTAGAACAGCTGTGTGTTGATCTGTGGCCCGGAGATCTCACGCCCGGTGTGAGCCGAGGAACTTAGAGCCGCCTACTCGTGATCGGATCACCCAACACTCGTGGTGACAGTCGGCACCGCGTTAGCCTCTGCTAAGCATAGACACACCTCTACTCGCTAAGCTACAGGTACAGGTGAGCTGAGAGCCTGTTATCTGATGAACTGATTCAGGATAAGTTACACTTCAGGCCACACGAGATCAGCTTAATCCAGGTGAAGAGAGAAGTTAGTGAGAGTTCATGACCGATGTAATGAATGAAATGAACCCGGTTCACCAGCGCCGGAGTGTTCACAATGTTCTGTTCCACGTCTGAGAGCACTACTACATACCTCTACGGTCTCTCAGGCTTTTGGCTTGAAATGATTTCAAATGTAAATGAAACATTAATTATATTGTTTTTATCGCTGGTAATAATAGTTATTATTGAAGCAAAGATGAAAACATCTCAATAATTACATTGCTGCTCTATTAGAAAACTTAAGCTTGTGACGAGATTATAAAGTGAATTGAATTGAAATAAATCAATAAATTAATAAATCAATCACTCAATAAATCAATAAATCAATCACGCAATTGACATAAAAGGAAACGCCAACTCCTTTGATAATCGTTAATTAGTTTTTTTAACTGGTCTCAAACTCATCCAATCTGAGGTTTTGCTGTAAACTTTGTCAACGTCTGGTCTGAAGACGTCACCTCGGACCGTAGGGAACAGTGAGTTATGACTTTTTATACACAAAATGATCAATCGAGAAAATAACTTCAATCAAAATAAGAATGGTTAGTTGCAGCCCGAAATCACAATTTTGAGAACCATCAGAATAAAGCAAATGTATGCAAAACGATATTAAATCAAGAACTGTTCTCCACTATGTTTCAACTCTTCATGTATAAAACGTGTAGAATGACACCACGATAAGACCGCGTCATCACAGAACACCACGTCGTCACAGAACACCGCGTCGTCACAAGAACACCGCGTCGTCACAGAACACCACGTCGTCACAAGAACACCGCGTCGTCACAGAACACCGCGTCGTCACAGAACACCACGTCGTCACAAGAACACCACGTCGTCACAAGAACACCGCGTCGTCACAGAACACCGCGTCGTCACAAGAACACCGCGTCGTCACAAGAACACCGCGTCGTCACAGAACACCGCGTCGTCACAGAACACCGCGTCGTCACAGAACACCGCGTCGTCACAGAACACCGCGTCGTCACAGAACACCACGTCGTCACAAGAACACCACGTCGTCACAAGAACACCGCGTCGTCACAGAACACCGCGTCGTCACAAGAACACCGCGTCGTCACAGAACACCACGTCGTCACAGAACACCGCGTCGTCACAAGAACACCGCGTCGTCACAGAACACCGCGTCGTCACAGAACACCGCGTCGTCACAGAACACCGCGTCGTCACAAGAACACCGCGTCGTCACAGAACACCGCGTCGTCACAGAACACCGCGTCGTCACAGAACACCGCGTCGTCACAGAACACCGCGTCGTCACAGAACACCGCGTCGTCACAGAACACCGCGTCGTCACAGAACACCGCGTCGTCACAGAACACCGCGTCGTCACAGAACACCGCGTCGTCACAGAACACCGCGTCGTCACAGAACACCACTCTGTTGAAGGTTTATATCCCCTCGACCCTCCGCCCGCCCGTCTTCCTCTCTGAGGTGAAACGCACACAATAAGTCACACTACTTGTGCGTGCCATGTACTTGGCAGACCTATGTGAGGGTAATTGTGTTTCACGGCTGCGAGCCTAATTATTTCTGCTGAGCGTGCCAATATCTGATGAATGCTGACGGCGGAGCACATGAAAGTATGTTGGATTCTTACCAGACTGTATGAAATATGGAGCAGGCAGCAACCTCTGGTTCTGAAGAGTGAAGCAAAAGCTTCATGTGTATAACCTGCATTCTCTCTAGTGTCCACCAGGGGGCGACTCCTCTGGTTGTATAGAAGTCTATGAGAAAATGACTCTACTTCTCTCTTGATTTATTACCTCAGTAAACATTGTAAACATGAGTTTATGGTCTCAATCTCTAGTTTCAAGTCTTCTTCAATACAGCATGATGTTCATTTAGTACATTATGGTCCATTTAGAGTCAAACAGACCATAAAGCAGGGGATGCTTTAGGGCGGGCTTACTGTGATTGACAGGTCTCTACCAGAGACGTATACGATGTTTCTACGTCACTTCTCCGCCGTCTAAATGTAATCACTTCCTGTTCACTGGTTGTAAAAAAAACAAAGATGGCGACGGCCAAAAAGCTGAATTCAATGCTTCAAAACAGCACAAACCAATGGTTGTCCCGATGACGACATCACCTTCTTATAGACAGTCTGTGATATGGACCCAGAGGGTTCTGAAGAGCCGTTGTGAAGCCCAAAGCTGTCATCATCTTAGCAGCGACTACACAGCAGAACTCTAACAGTAGGCGGTCGGCGCTGTAGATACGCTGACGTGTTTCACCATCAGAAGAGTACTCAGTGAGGATTAGGGCTGCTAGTAAGGGTGGTTTTCTAACAAAACCTAGTTCTGGTATCAATAATATGGTTTATTCAAACCTGATACAGATTACAGCTACAAATTATTCTGAGAGAGAGAGAGAGAGAGAGAGAGAGAGAGAGAGAGAGAGAGAGAGAGAGAGAGAGAGAGAGAGAGAGAGAGAGAGAGAGAGAGAGAGAGAAAGAAAGAAAGAGAGACAGAGAGAGAGAGAAAGAAAGAAAGAAAGAAAGAAAGAAAGAAAGAAAGAAAGAGAGACAGAGAGAGAGAGAGAGAGAGCATGTAGAGGGCAAAGGGACAGGCTTGACTGGCCATATTTCAAATGTGGGGAGTGAGTTGGCGAGTGAGGAGAGAGGAGGGTGTTGTTCTCGTCTGTCTGTTAGACCGGAGGTGAGAGCACGGCATCAAACGTCCCCTCTGGGGAAGAGACACGATGGGAGAGAGACACGATGAGAGAGAGACAGAGGGGATGAGAGAGAGACAGAGGGGATGAGAGAGAGACAGAGGGGATGAGAGAGAGACAGAGGGGATGAGAGAGAGACAGAGGGGATGAGAGAGAGACAGAGGGGATGAGAGAGAGAGACAGAGGGGATGAGAGAGAGACAGAGGGGATGAGAGAGAGACAGAGGGGATGAGAGAGACGGATCTACTCCTGAGAGTGACGAGGCTGAGAAATGAATTCAGGAAAGAGACTCAGGAGTCAATCACCAAGAGAGAGAAGACAAGCAATTATAGAACAGAAAATATACATATATAATAATGCAAGAACATATTTTCATGAAATCAAACACTGTCTTAGCTGTATATATATATATATATATATATAATCACAGTTTTTTCTTCCTTTCAATTTTTGTCTTACTTTTCACTGTTCATCTGCTGTAGATTCTCAATGCATATCATGGAAATCAAACATCTCTATGTCTTCCTGCTCCTCACCTTCCAACAGTTCACCATACAAATACACTCAACAGTAACGATGAACACACCATTGATGTAATCTTCTTAATCATCGTGTGACTCGCACACTGTGAAGACGTTTCCTCCCTCTTTAAATGTGAGAGGAGGAGACGGGACGGGAGAGAATCCCTCTGGCTAGAACAGCAGAGAGGAGAAAATATAAGTGGTGGACGAGTTATAGATTATATATATATATATATATATATATACATATATAGAGAGAGGCTTCCTCTGTTTGACAGTGAGAGACATGAAGGGGTATTTATAGATCATAGTGTTGTATCTGCTTCACTGGCTACGTCACATACACTGGAGGAGAGGAGCGGTCCGAGGATGGCAAGAGGAAAGAGAAAGGGATGAAGAGGAAGTATTGAGGAAGGACAAGAACAAGAAAGCAGTGATGTCGGGAGTCTTTCTATCTTTGAGTATTTGGACGTGTCTGTGGAGATCAGTAAAGATGATGTCATAGAAAACATCATGTGCATCACTACAGCGATGGAGCAAGATGAACCTTCTGTGGACCGACTAATCACTTCATCAAAGACTAAAAAAAGATACATATTGAACCTGCGCAGGGAAACTAACATTTTTCCGGTTTCCCGGGTCAAAGGTCGCCGTTTGTTGGACCCATCCACCTCTCTCGGGATACCTACGAATTACGGCGCATTCTTTTTCGTAGGTATAGCTGCGAGCGCTGGATGAGACCATCCTGTAATTATTCCCTCTTTATCTCCGATAGTCCTCATTGAAGGAACGTAGAAGAGCATCAACGTAACAGCTGATAACACGATAACAAACCATCAGCTGTGTGTGAGAGAAACCAGGAAGAGCCCGACACTGACACACACACACACACACACACACACACACACACACACACACACACACACACACACACACACACACACACACACACACACACACACACACACACACACACACACACACACACACACACACACACACACACACACACACACACACACACACACTATGAACCCATTCCCCTTGATGTGTTGACCAAACACTGTTAGTGGAGACAGGGTCACCTCATTCATGTGGTGAAAACACACACTCATGTGTTCATCTCCCAGCAGACACACACTTTCCAACAAAAACAGTGTGTGTGATCATGTAACGATCTAATGTGCACACACACACACACACACACACACACACACACACACACACACACACACACACACAGTATCTCTCTATGGATGCAAAGCTGCAGGGTGTGAACACAATACTTCAACACATAAATATGCAGACACACACACACACACACACGCACGCACACGCACACACACGCACACACACACACACACACACACACACACACACGGCTGAGACTGAGGTGTGACAGACAACCTTCCTCCTCACCCTCTCAGTACATCCACACTACTCCGTCTTCAAACTAAAACCATCTCCGTCCAGACTAACACGCCTGATAACGAAGATCACGTGACTCTTCACTACACTGGGCGTGATGGTGTCGGTGTAAACAGGAAGTAGATTGATTGCTTAGTTAAAGAAATACGACAGAGTAATAAAGTAGTCTTTAATAATGAAAGGTCGTGTTTGATACTTAAGATCTTCTCTAAAATCTTCCTCTATAAACTCAAACAGACACATTTAGAGGAAAGTTTTAGAAGTTTTATTTTTCAGACTTAGTTACAGCGCTGCAGGTCTGTTGCTGGTAGTCGATCGGTAATCAATGTTGTTGTTTGTGATCTTCTGGGTAAAGGTCATGTGATCGAGGTGTGACGAATCATGGAAGGACACGTCATGACTGCTAAGAACCAATCAAGTAGTGAACGTGAGTGTGGGCGTCATCGTTTCTAATCTTATCCGTTTATGACCGTCCACACGAAGACGCAACCGGAGTCTTCAAACTCCTCCGTCCTCGGTGCTCTAAAGCTCCGGCGCAGTGTGAACTCAGTGTAAACGTAGCTAAACATGTGAGTTTAAAATGGAAACGGAGTCGTGTGGACATGACCTCAGTCATCTTCCTCACATGTTCACACTGAGTTTCAGCTGCTTGTGTGTGTGCGTGCAATACTGAAGGGCAGATTAAAAGTGTGTGTGTGTGTGTGTGTGTTACTGGGAGGTGTGGCTGGTCCCAATGAGTGGGTGGTTCCTCCACCATATGGTCTCTGGGCTCCACACACACACACACATGATGTCAGCCCTCCAGAAGCTGGGCTCTGGGTTGGACCGTGTTCATCGATATCTCTTCATATTCAGGCTCTTTATGTGTTCGTCTGCTGTTTGGGATTTTCAATCACACAGCTGAGAGATTTCTGTGAAAAATGTTAAAGAGTTATTGGATTTATGGAAATCTGATTGAAATCGCAACGTGTCCTGCTGCAGTTTTCAAAATCGCAAGAGGAGCAATAAGTGTGTGAGGAATGTGTCAAAGTAGGGTTTTAAATGAAATGCTGAGGTCCAGGCCCACACGTCCTCCACAGACTTCAGACATCACACCACAAGTATTTCATCATGTTTTCCGGTGCACAATGAGAAACATGATGTCAAAGTCATCGTTCCCTCTAATATCGCAAATGTCAAAATAATCAACATTTTTCTGAATCATTCAGCCGTACTCTTCATCGATCTGTCTTTGTAGCGAGGGCGTGTCATTCAGGGAACATATGGAGACATCTTCAACACCTCGCAGACGGGTCGTGTAGTGTTAATAATGTCTGAGGAGGAACCTGCACAGCAGACGGTGAAGAGCTTCTGACTGCAGCAAACACGCTCAGACGGATCATTGTTGGCAGACAAACTAATCAAATGACACCCATGTTTACCTGAACGGAGCTCCACCTGTAGACTCCTCTTCCTCTCCTGACTCCTCAATGAAAGGGAACTGATGCGAGGAGGAATATGTTAATCCTCTGCTCGTCATAAACACACACCGACAGTATCAGCGATGCCTCTCCTGCTATGAGCGGCTTAGAGATGCGCCTCCTTTCATCTGCCTTCACATCAACGAAGCGGACGAAACACTTGAAGACAATATGGACCACAGCTTTGATGGAGGGAAGAGGAGGGAGCGTCTAGACGCAGCAGACAGACTATCCATTATTCAGCTGCTGGCAGGATTCTGGCTGCTCCACAGCCAACAGCACCGCTTCTGTTGATGCTGAGTGTGAGTGTGTACGGCAAAGAAATACACACATCCTAACGAGTAATGTCGTACATTGTTGACTGTAGAAATCTGCCACCACCTGATATATCTGCAGCTAACTATGTTACATGTGTGTATTTAGGGAGTATTAATAAGTAGGTTTCTTTGGTGTATAATCACCTGAAGATAAGAATTGTTCCTTAGAATGAGACGTTTATATCTACGTACGGAGAGGGCCGCCATGTTTGTACAGTAGCCCAGAAGCAGGCGGCAACCTCCGGTTCTGAAGAGTGAAGTGTGTTAAAGCTGCATTCTCTCTAGTGTCCACCAGGGGGCGACTCCTCTGGTTGTATAGAAGTCTATGAGAAAATGACTCTACTTCTCTCTTGATTTATTACCTCAGTAAACATTGTAAACATGAGTTTATGGTCTCAATCTCTGGTTTCAAGTCTTCTTCAATACAGCATGATGTTCATTTAGTACATTATGGTCCATTTAGAGTCAAACAGACCATGAAGCAGGGGATGCTTTAGGGCGGGGCTTACTGTGATTGACAGGTCGCTAGCAGAGCCGTACATGGCGTCTCTACTTCACTCCTCCGCATTTCAAATATGGTCATTTCCGTTCACTGGTTGCAAAAAACCAAGATGGTGACGGCCAAAATGACAAACTCAAGGCTTCAGAAACCGCAGTCCACAAACCAACGGGTGACATCACTATGACTACGTCCACTTCTTATATACAGTCTATGCCCACAAACTGACCTGCTTTAGCTTCCCCACCGCGGTCGGAAAACACAGCGAGGGACACCGTTGTTTTGGTCTGAAGCTACAGTCAGCAGCCAGTTAGCTTAGCTTAGCACAAAGACTGGAAACAAGGGGAAACGGCTAGCCTGCACCTCTGTTGCATGGAGTAGATATTGGAATCGGTTGCATTCTGGTTTCCGTTTGTAGTGCGATGAGTTCTGACCAATCATGTTCGAGCAGGCTTTGGTTCAACACAAGTCGGAATGGAGAGCAAAACAGGCGGAACATTGGCTGAAATGCATTCTGGGAACCCAGACTGATACTGACGAAGCAACATAAGATTATAACCTTTGGTTTCCTGAACTCTGCAGAGATTTACAGCCTTTCTAAACTCACTGTTTTCAGAGGAAAAAGCTGTAAAAAGCTGTAAAAAGCGAGTGTAGCTGCTCACCAGTAAACAGCAGACAGGTAGAGACGAGTGGACACAGAGGAGCGTTTAGCAGCTGGTAGACAATAAGATCATATGTTGCTCTGAAGGGGATGAATGTGTAAATAAGCAACTGTTTGCTAACACGTTTACCAGGTAAAGTGTTGAGCCGAAAGTGTATGTGCGTGTATGTGTGAGTGTGTGTGTGTGTGTGTGTGTGAGTGTGTGTGTGTGAGTGTGTGTGTGTGGCAGTAAGTAGCTCTATTGTAGGTCAGCAGGTCAACACGAACTGTTCAATGACAGGTGAGACAGAGCCCACAAGGAACACACACACACACAGAGAGTAACCAAATGGGTCATTCATCTTCATCTCTCTCCCTCTCCCTCTGTCTCTCTCTCTCTCTGGTCATAAAACACTCCTCTGGTCACTCCCAGGTCTTTTTAAGGGGCCACCGCCCTTAGCCCAGTAGATGAACCCAGGAGGAGTTCTGGGCTTTAAAGATGACGTAACGCAGTGTTCAAAGCGTAGAATCACAACTTTCGGTCCGTCACATGATGCCCCTTCATCAGCATTATTTGGGAATCGGTGAACCGAGGCTGGGCCGAGGGCTGGGAGGGGTTAATAGGAAACACCTGAATTTATTGTTAAAAGCTCCTTTAAAGCAGATAAAGTAGGGCTGAAAATAACGATTATTTCAAACATCGATCAATTGTTTGGCCGACAAAAGAAGTCCACAGTGACGTCAAAAGGTGACAAAAGGTCCAAAATGAAAAGAAAATACATTTATAATAAGATTAGACCAAAATAGCTGCCGGTTCATTTTCTCAATCAAATGCTGCATTAATGGGATAAATGTTTCTAGTCTAATACGAGTGGAAATCAGGATTCACTGCGTTAACTCAATCTTTTCTATCAGGACCAAGAACATACGTCATTATAATAATTAATTTATCATTCTTTCATGTGAATGGAAACGAGCATCGACACAACACTTGTTTAAACAGCTTCCTTACAGCTTCACTCAGATGAGGAAATAAACGGTTTATAACAGCAAGCAAAGGGCAGATTACTGTGAACGCACCGTAGAAAACTACAAGTTCACAGTGATTCATGATACAGCAGTGGAAGAAGTACTCAGATATTTTACTTATGTAAAAGTATCAATACCACGGTGTACAAATACTCTGTAACAAGTAAAAGCCCTGCAATCAAATATAAGTAAAAGTGCAAAAGTGTTAACATCAAAATATACTTAGAAGTACCAAAAGTAAAAGTATCATTGTGAAGAATAATATATTCTATTATTGGATTATAATCATTGATCGCTCTAATGTTGTATCTAAAGGTGGGGATAACTTTATATACTTTAAACAATGCAGGGGAAGCTTGTACATTTCCTCCTAGGATTCAATTATTTATTCAGAATGTATTTGTTTATTATTTTATGTTTTATTAAAATCAAATGAAATGTTGTGAAAGAGAAGTATACTGTAGCAGAACATGAATATTATCCAGTTAAGTTAAAGTACCTCAACATTGTACTTCAGTGCAGTACTTAAGATGCATTTAGAATACTTACTTTGCTCCACTGGATATTAAATGAATCTTACAACAGATCATTTACGAGAGGATATGGATCAAACACTCTAATACTTATTATAAGAGCCTAATAAACTGCATCATGTTCTATTGTCGGCAGCAGAGAGGGCTCGCGCTCGCGCTCGCGTGGACTTGCTGGTGAATCACGTCAGACTTTGTGGTGAAGTGGATTCATTTCATCCAGTCATTCTTTCATTCATTCCATACTCGCCCTGCAGTGTTCACGTGTTGACCAGCAGAAACTCCCATGTTATCAGAGCCATCTGGTAAACGGGGAGGACACCGGTGTAATAAAACATATCTAAACATATAGAATGGCACCAAACATGCACCATCGGACTGGAAGAACCTCGTCGTGGCTGACTGTGTGCGGGGCCTGCGTGGTACCGGGGCGTTAATATATGGATGCAGATACAGAATAATAGTGTGGTGCCCCCCCCCCCCACACCCCACCCAGCCAGCCTACAGTAAAGCATTAACCCCTTCCTATTCACGGGTAAACGAGCCCCTCATTCCCAACCGCACCATGCCCGGCTGAGAACGGAGATGAACGGCTACGTTTGAGGGTTTAGGAACAAAGTGGGAAAAGGCTCACTCACCACTTGTCTGGTTGCAAAAATGTAAAAATCCCAGAATGCGCCGTGATAATTTTCCGACACCGGGACACAACGTCTCGTGTATTCGGTGAAACTCTGTTCTCCTCCCGGTTCAGCTCCGCTCTGTCGCCCTCCTGGCTGGATCTTTTTTCACAGTAAACTTGCCGATTCCAGGCTATTGTTAGCTGGGCACCGAGAAGCCTGCTGCACAGAAACACCCGCCCCCTTCAACGGCGCTCCGGACACGCCATTGGCTACTGGTATGACCACCTGCCGCCGATTGGCTGGTGCGCTCAGAGTCCGGGGCGGGGCGCGGCTCATTGCTAGAGAGCGAGCGGTGAGGCGTTCACAGCCGTCCGGGGAAAGTCAACATCACAGTTTACCTCTAAGCTCTGGCTGAGGACGTTACATTCAGGTGTAACTCGGCCAGTGGGTGACTCACGTGGTTTTTAGCTTGTATATTTAGATACCAATACAAAAAAGACGTCTTTTACTCATCATGCTCTCGTGGATGTCCAGTGGATAATACACTGCATGGAAAAAAGATATAATAAGATAAAAATGAGTCCTCTGGTTGGGTAAAATAGTTCTGCTTTATTGTCTTGTTTAGTGACATTCAGTGGAGGAGAAAGTACTTTTACTTCAAAAAAGTAGCAATGCAGCAGTGTAGAATAATATTTAGTATATTATTGGATTATAATCATTCATAAATGAATGTACAGATCACTTTAGTGTTGCAACTGGTAATGAAGTACCACAAAATGGAAACACTCAAGGAAAGAACAAGTACCTCAAAGTTGTACTTAAGTAGCCTACAGTACTTTAAGTGTTACTTCTCACCATCGATCAAAAACTAAAAAGAAGGAACAATTTATAAAGAATATAATTTACCACGAGTACTTTATGTCACATGATTCATTAATAAGACAAAGATGAGGGAACAGATAGGAAATAAAGAACGTTTGAGGTGTAAAGATAAATATTGCATATTTTATGCGCACGCATACATGGCCAATAAAGCTGATTCTGATTCTGATATTGAACATACATTAAACTACATAGAATTAATATAATATCCAATAAAATGTAATGTATATCAAGGGGCTTTACATTCTGTACAGAATATGACAGCCTCTTTTCCTTGGACCCTCAATTCAGATAAGAAACAACTCAAAACAAACAAACATTAATGGCATCATGTATTGTCTCCTCAGAACACACGTGGTCATGATCATTATGAAGGCACTAAATGAGGAGAATAGAGAGACAGAGACATCTAGTGGCGACATCTACACAACTTGAAAAATATTCTGCCCCCGTCTGAGTAGAGCCACGGCTTCAGAACTACATTTGCAAAGGTGCACCAAATTGTTCTCGCTAGCCAATCAGAGCAGACTGAACTAGTTTAGGAGGCGGGCTTAAAGAGACAGGTGTAAAACGTTTCACACAGAGGTGAATACAGGTATATTCAGACAGAAAGTTATGTTATCTTTAAGCATTAAAGCATGTAAACGTATTCCAGTAGAAACCCAAACTATGAACATGAATCAGTGGGAGAAAGTTATAAATGAAACATAGGATGCTATAAGGCCGCATTGTGATCTGTTTTGAAGATCTAATTTGATTTAGCCTTTTCTTTTTTAAATCTGTCTTGTGCAAGTCCCCCTACTTCAGTAGGGGGACTTCTCTCTTCTCTCTCTCTCTCTTCTCTCTCTCTCTCTCTCTCTCACAGTCATGCAGAAGAACTTATCATCACCAAAAGAGACTCTTACACCTTCGAGCTCCCTACGGAGGCCCACTCCTGCCTTACCTGTAGATGTGTCTGAGGACAAGCTTGTCCTGTGGAACGTCTCTGACCTCTGACCTCAGGTCTGAGAGCTCCACAGCACCTGAAGACCTGAAACAATGACTTTCAGTTGTCAGCAGGGAGAACACTTCTTCTTACGCGATCCACAACCTGACCCATTCAGTCTCGACCCGCTGTGGTGCCAAGAGGGAGAAAGACGCCATGAGGTACCCTATCCTCTCAGGTTAGCATCTTAAAGAAAGAATGGGGAACTCTGACATGACACGCGTCTCTCATTAATTATCTGAAACATACAATGATATATACTTTAAATGATTTCATTCCATGACTGCATCCACAGACAGTTAGTGTTTCCCCAAAAGGATCCAGCTTAGTCTAACTTGTCTGCTGCTCAACAGTGACATCATTTGGGATTTTGTACCTGTTTTTAAATTGTTTGTACACACACTGTAACAAAATAACCAAATAATGTACACAACTCTGGCCCAACATGGGCTGAGGCTCAGTTCATTGGCGCAGTTGGCATCCATGTCCAGAAAGTCCGCACATAGGGGCTGAAAGGTAAAGAATCAGTTGTGGGCTAAATCGGTTTTAGGCCATTTGGAGTCAAATGTAAACCAGATGAAGACTGAGGAAGAGGACGTGCAGAGAGGGATGAGACGATGGGGGAGTGATAAGGGAGAGGAACGGCAAGAAATCAGAGAGTAGGAGGATAGAGGAGAGTGGGGCTAATGAGGGAGGAGATAGGAAAGGAAAAGAGGGGACAAAGGGAGGGAGACGAGGAGGAAAACTGCGGAGTTCAGTCACTTCCGCACCATGTGAGTTAACGGGACTGAAGCTCATTTGCTCCCGGTTGAAGCCCGCATCCTCCGGGATAAAGCAGCAGGCCCGCACAGCAGAGGCTTCCATCGGACAGAGGAAGCGGCACACAGCGGAGCGTCAGCGGCTGAAGGCACGGACAATCCGCCGACACAGAGCGCGGACCTGCCGCGAACATGACAGCGGACGTGGCGGTGTCTCTGTCGGTACTCGCGGGGATCGTCGCGCTGAGCGACGCGACCCGCAGGTTGATGACCAGGGCCCTCGCGGACACCGGGCTCTCCGTGTACGCGGTGGAGTTCGTGTCCACCTTCCAGCTGTGCTGCTGCACGCACGAGCTGAAGCTGCTGTCCGACGTGGGCGGGATCGAGCCTCGCCTCGCGCTCACCTTCACATACCTGGCGGCCGTGGGCCACGCGCTCACCTTCGGCGGGGCCATCGGCAACCCCTCCGCAACGCTCGAGCACGCGTACCAGGCGAGGTTGTCGGGCGGGTGCGCCCTGCGGCGAATCGCGTGCCAGTTTGCCGCGGCGGCCGCCGCGCGAGCCGCGGTACCGGCGATTTGGGGTGTCGGGTTGTCGGGACTACACGCGCGGCACAAGCTGCTCGGCTACAGGTGCATCAGCGCCATCCGCGCTCCGCTGCCCAAGGCCGCCGCGGTGGAGCTCGCGTGCGCCTTTGCGGTTCAGACCGCCATAACGCACACGCGACCGGTGGAGGAGAAATACCGCGTGCACGCGGTGGCTGCGGTCATCGCGACAGTGGTTTATGCAGGTATGACGCTGACTCTACTCTATTTAGTTGTTCCTCTTTGGTGATAGTGGTGTATGAGTCTGAGATCCAGTGCCATCGGCTCTTTAGCAGCTCTCTTACATGCAGCATAATTGTGTTTTTCAGTTTCTTATTTAGCTGAATAAATAAAGTTAAATAGATAAATAATGACATAATGCTGGCCTCATACATTACCCATCCACACAATAATCAAATCTTATAAATTTTAACTAAAAACTGCTCGCCAGCTAAAGTAGGCTACTAGAATATTTTAGCCTACTTAAGTTAAAAGGCTAAAAGTAAACCCCTGTAACTTTAAACCAGGGGAAGGCAGCTTTTTTTGCAAATGTTGAAGTGCCTTCTCATCCTCAGCCTTTGTGTCCCAGTACAACCAGTCCACTGAACCTCTATGTCCCACTATAACCAGTCCATTCAGCCTCTATGTCCCAGTATATCCAGTCCACTCAGCCTCTATGTCCCATTATAACCAGTCCATTCAGCCTCTATGTCCCACTATATCCAGTCCACTCAGCCTCTGTGTCCCAGTATAACCAGTCCACTCAGCCTCTATGTCCCACTATAACCAGTCCACTCAGCCTCTATGTCCCACTATAACCAGTCCCCTCAGCCTCCCACTCCCCACAGGCTTCTACACCTCTGTGAAAGCAGGATCCACCGTGAGCATTTTTGGCATTTAGCATGTTAGCAACCCTTGTACCATCCTAGTTGTGTTTGATTGGATCACTGAGCGTGCTCACAGGGTGGTGCATTAAATCACGGATTAATGTAGATGCAACCTTTTATTTGTTTGCTAGGCTTTCGTGGTAGGCTACAAAAATGCTAATCTATCCTTGATTTGTATTATTTTTATACTGTCCAAGGGGCAATATTTTTTTTCCCACTATGGCAAAGGTATTCCCACCTTACTCGGCCTGTGATTGGCTTACCCTGATATCAGAATCAGAATCAGAATCTTTATTGGCCATGTATGCGTGCGCATACATGGAATTTGTCTCCGGTTTCCACTCCGCTCTCAATGTACATACAATACACTATTTTACAATAAACAAGGAAAAATATATAAGAATAAAAAAGGGCAGCAAAAAAAAAGTAGGACAGATGTAGGTATAAACATGTAACAGTATGAATATATCCCCAAATAAAGTGTATATATATATATATATATATATATATATATATATATATATATATATATATATATATATATATATATATATATATAATACAATAGTGCAAACAGAGATAGTAGTGCAATGTTATTTATTGTTCATGAGAGTGACGGCCAGTGGAAAGAAGCTGTTCCTGTGTCTGGTGGTTTTGGCGTACAGAGCCCTGTAGCGCCGACCAGAGGGGAGGAGTTGGAACAGCTTGTGTCCAGGGTGTGAAGGGTCTGCAGTGATCTTTCAGCCCGTTTCCTGACTCTGGAGGTGAACAAGTCCAGGATGAGGGGCAGGCTGGAACCAATGATCCTCTCTGCAGACCTGATAATCCGTTGTAGTCTGTTCCTGTCCTGTTTAGTGGCCGATCCAAACTACACAGTGATGGAGGAGCAGAGAACAGACTGGATGATGGTGGAGTAAAACAGGATCAGCAGCTCCTGAGGCAGGTTGAACTTCCTGAGCTGGAGCAGGAAGTACAACCTCTGCTGGGCCTTTTTCCTGATAGTGTTGATGTTGGGGGCCCACTTCAGGTCCTGGGAGATTGTGGATCCCAGAAACCTGAAGGTCTCCACAGCAGACAGTGTTGTTGAGTATGGTGAGGGGGGGTAGTGTTGGGGGGCTCCTCCTGAAGTCCACTGTCATCTCCACAGTGTTGAGCTTGTTTAGCTCCAGGTTGTTCTGACCACACCAGAGGACCATCTGTTCAACCTCCCGTCTGTACGCAGACTCATCACCGTCCCTGATGAGGCCGATGACCGTTGTGACTAACGGTCCTCTGAGGTGCAGTCGTTTGTGTAGAGGGAGAAGAGCAGTGGGGAGAGCACACATCCCTGGGGGGTCCAGTGCTGATAGTCCGGGTGCTAGATGTGATTTTTCCCAGCCTCACCTGCTGCGTCCTGTCAGTCAGGAAGTTAGTGATCCACTGACAGGTGGAGGCTGGCACAGTGAGCTGGGAGAGTTTGGGTTGGAGTATTTCTGGGATGATGGTGTTGAACGCAGAGCTGAAGTCCACGAACAGAACCCTTGCATATAACCTGGGGAGTCGAGGTGTTGCAGCATGTGGTGCAGTCCCATGTTGACTGCATCATCCACCGACCTGTTTGCACGGTAGGCAAACTGCAGGGGGTCCAGCAGGGGCCCTGTGATGTTCTTCAGATGGGTCAACACCAGTCTCTCAAAGGATTTCATGACCACAGACGTCAGGGCGACGGGCCTGTAGTCATTTAATCCTGTGATGGAGGATTTCTTGGGAACCGGGATGATCGTGGAGCGTTTGAAGCAGGAGGGGACTTCACACAGCTCCAGTGATCGGTTGAAGATCTGTGTGAAGATGGGGGCCAGCTGGTCAGCACAGACTTTCAGGCAGGAGGGGGACACACCGTCTGGGCCCGGTGCCTTCCTGATCTTCTGTCTGTGGAAGAGCCGACTCACATCCTCTTCACAGATCCTCAGTGCCGGTGGGGGGTCGGTTGGGAGAGGTGAGGAGGAGGCAGGGGGAGTAGATGGTTGTTTGATGATGATGGGGCAGGTGGGGGGTGTGAGAGTAGGCTTACCAAACCTGCAGTAGAAAGCGTTCAGGTCGTCAGCCAGTCGGTGATTGTCCTCAGTGGGGGGGGGATGGTCTCCTGTAGTTGGTGAGTACTTGCAGGCCTCTCCAAACTGACGAGGGGTCGTTGGCTGAAAACCTTTCCTCCAGCTTTTCAGTGTAGCTTCTCTTTGCTACCCTGATCTCCCTCGTCAATGTGTTCCTGGCCTGGTTGTACAGGATCCTGTGCCCACTTCTGTAGGCCTCCTCCTTGGCCCGACGAAGCTGCCTGAGTCTTGCAGTGAACCAGGTTTATTGTTGTTGAATGTGCAGAAGGTTTTTTTCGGCACACACATGTCCTCACAGAAACTGATGTATGATGTCACAGTGTCAGTGAGCCCATCCAGGTCTGTAGCAGCAGCCTCAAAAACACTCCAATCAGTGCAGACAAAGCAGGACTGAAGCTACAGCTTTGCCTCGTTGGTCCATCTCTTGGTTGGTCCATCCGACAGCGCCGTTACGCGCTCCGCTCTGAGGAGTTGGAAGCCCGGCAGATGGAGTGCGCTGTCCGGGATGTGCTCACCGAGCCAGGTTTCAGTGAAGCACAGGGAGGCGGATCTGCTAAAGTCCTTGTTTAGTTTGTTGAGCAGCTGCAGCTCATCCATCTTGTTGGCCAGAGAGCGGACGTTCGCCAGGTGAATTGACGGGAGCGCAGTTCTGAGTCCCCGTCGGCGCAGGTTAACGAGCTCCTGCTCGCTTCCCTCGTCGGCGTCTCCGATAAATTCTGAGTAGAGCCGCTGCTCCCCCAACTAAAATCTCCGAACAACTTTCTGGTTCGATGAAATGCGGTGAAAAGGTTTGGACAGTGGATAGACGGATGTTTAAGAGTTCCTCTCTACTGAATGTGATCAGAGAGGGAGAGCTGGAAACAAGACAAACAAACTAAAACAGAAAAAGTACGAGAGAGCGCAGTACCGAGGCAGCCATTCGCGGCGCCATCTTGATTTACCCTATTCTAACTCCAAACATAATCACTCATCATAACGAAACCTAACCAACCAGTGAAGGCAGCCAGATGAATCTCAAAGATATTTAACTCACCATCTGCAGACAGATCTTACATAATACATAATACATACTAATCATACCATTTTGCACTCACTATCCTGTTTCACTCTATCAGATCTCTATCTTTGCATACTGACTTCTTTGTAGCTTTTTTCAGCATGAACACACTTTATAAGCAGCAACCTGTACAGAATTAGTATGTAGCCTCTTATTAGCTGTTTTAAAATTGGTGAACTTAAAATGTAAATATTCATCTTCCTACCATGAATTGAAGAGCACATTCAATGTGTCTGTTTAGGAGTTGTAAACGGATGGACACTTGCTGCAGGTTTGGTCCTAAACAAGTTCATGAATGTGTGTTTGTGTGTGTGTCCAGGTCGCAGTGTGACAGGAGCAGTGTTCAACCCGGCGCTGGCCTTCTCCACACAGTTCCCCTGCAGTGGAAACTCCTTCCTGGAGTACTGCCTGGTCTACTGGCTGAGCCCGCTGCTGGGTAAGACCCACTGATGCACACCGATATCAGGGAACCTGCAAGTTGTAAAACAAACACAATATTGATGTCAGTTTCCTCATCAAAAAAAGTTCTATGTTAAAAAAAAATCTGATAATTTGGAAATAAAACACAAGAAGAAGACTTGATAATCACTTAAAGGGACAGTGTGTACGTTTTAGTGGCATCTGGTGGTTTGTGGCAGGTTGTAGCCAACTAAACACCCCTCAGCTCAGCCCCTCCCTCTCCAACTAACTACCCTCAGCTCAGCCCCTCCCTCTCCAACTAAACACCCTCAGCTCAGCCCCTCCCTCTCCAACTAAACACCCCTCAGCTCAGCCCCTCCCTCTCCAACTAAACACCCTCAGCTCAGCCCCTCCCTCTCCAACTAAACACCCCTCAGCTCAGCCCCTCCCTCTCCAACTAAACACCCCTCAGCTCAGCCCCTCCCTCTCCAACTAAACACCCTCAGCTCAGCCCCTCCCTCTCCAACTAACTACCCTCAGCTCAGCCCCTCCCTCTCCAACTAAACACCCCTCAGCTCAGCCCCTCCCTCTCCAACTAAACACCCTCAGCTCAGCCCCTCCCTCTCCAACTAAACACCCCTCAGCTCAGCCCCTCCCTCTCCAACTAAACACCCTCAGCTCAGCCCCTCCCTCTCCAACTAAACACCCTCAGCTCAGCCCCTCCCTCTCCAACTAAACACCCTCAGCTCAGCCCCTCCCTCTCCAACTAACTACCCTCAGCTCAGCCCCTCCCTCTCCAACTAAACACCCTCAGCTCAGCCCCTCCCTCTCCAACTAAACACCCTCAGCTCAGCCCCTCCCTCTCCAACTAAACACCCTCAGCTCAGCCCCTCCCTCTCCAACTAACTACCCTCAGCTCAGCCCCTCCCTCTCCAACTAAACACCCTCAGCTCAGCCCCTCCCTCTCCAACTAAACACCCTCAGCTCAGCCCCTCCCTCTCCAACTAAACACCCTCAGCTCAGCCCCTCCCTCTCCAACTAACTACCCTCAGCTCAGCCCCTCCCTCTCCAACTAAACACCCTCAGCTCAGCCCCTCCCTCTCCAACTAAACACCCCTCAGCTCAGCCCCTCCCTCTCCAACTAACTACCCTCAGCTCAGCCCCTCCCTCTCCAACTAAATACCCTCAGCTCAGCCCCTCCCTCTCCAACTAAACACCCCTCAGCTCAGCCCCTCCCTCTCCAACTAAACACCCTCAGCTCAGCCCCTCCCTCTCCAACTAAACACCCTCAGCTCAGCCCCTCCCTCTCCAACTAAACACCCTCAGCTCAGCCCCTCCCTCTCCAACTAAACACCCTCAGCTCAGCCCCTCCCTCTCCAACTAAACACCCCTCAGCTCAGCCCCTCCCTCTCCAACTAACTACCCTCAGCTCAGCCCCTCCCTCTCCAACTAAACACCCCTCAGCTCAGCCCCTCCCTCTCCAACTAAACACCCTCAGCTCAGCCCCTCCCTCTCCAACTAAACACCCTCAGCTCAGCCCCTCCCTTTCCAACTAAACACCCTCAGCTCAGCCCCTCCCTCTCCAACTAACTACCCTCAGCTCAGCCCCTCCCTCTCCAACTAACTACCCTCAACTCAGCCCCTCCCTCTCCAACTAAACACCCCTCAGCTCAGCCCCTCCCTCTCCAACTAAACACCCCTCAGCTCAGCCCCTCCCTCTCCAACTAAACACCCCTCAGCTCAGCCCCTCCCTTTCCAAGCGTGTCAGAGAACTACGGTGGCCTACAGGTACGGAGAGGTATCGTTAGGATGTTAGTACAACTAGGGGCTACTCTTATCAATACTCGGTTCTTCTACATGACTAAATAATTGTTTTTAAAAAGATACAGTATATATAATTTTAAAAACAAATGAATTAAGAATTATAAAGTCATTGTTCACTGGAAACAAATGTGAAATGTTACAATATCAGTACAGCTATTATCAATACTACGATCTTTAATTATTTAGCATTGGGACCCGTTTAATAGCGGGTTTCGGGATGGATCCCTACCTTCAGTAGCCATTCACATAGATGCAAATGGCGCCAGTGTTAAGTTTGTCCGTTCTGGGCTGCTGTAGAAACATGGCGGTGCAAGATGGCGGACTCCGTGGAAGACGACCGGCTACCTACGTAGCTATAAATACATAGTTATAAATATTATATTCAATATCTGCCAATATAATATATATCATATTTTAATAAATTATGTCATCACTTTAATGTTGCAGCTGGAAAAGGTGAAGCTCATTTGAATTACTTAATATAGCGCTGGGTAGTTTATTCACACATCATAATATATTAGATGATGTATATTTTGTATTAATAATCCAAATCTGAGTAAAAAAATACAATATTTGTCTCTGCGATATAGTGGAGTAGAAGTATAAAGTAGCATAACATGGAAGTACTCAAGTACATTACAACTACCACAAAACCGGATTTAAGTCCAGAACAGTTCTTGAAGAAATATTTCTTTAAAATCTGCCAATTTCTAAAAATTAAAAGTTTGTTCTTTAAAGCAGATCCAATCTTGTCTAAATATTGACATTGTTCATCTTCTATGTGTTTTCGGTTGCAGGTATGATGAGCTCAGTGCTGCTGTTTGATAAACTCGTCCCTCTGCTGTCGGGGAAGTCTGCGTCTCTCCATCTCCCCCTAGAGACCAAGAAGAGGACATGAGCAACCTGGACATTTCAGACCCAGAGCACATGTGGTGGATGTTCACTGACACACAGCTGATTCTAGTCACAAGTTAGACAAACAATCAGAGCACTGATATACACTTTCTTTTGTTAAAGACTTCAAGACCTCAAGAGCACATTTCAGAAGCTAAACAGAAAACTAACTTCGTGTCTCATTTTAGTGTTCTTCGTAAGATGGATCTCATTTACAAAGCATTGATTGACCAATTCTTTACTTGGTCAAACATATAAAAATCATTTAGTTTTCACTCACCTGATTTAAAAATCCTTTAGAAACATCAACACTTCTGTTTTTTTGGATCACCACCCCGGAGCCAAAACCACCTCTGCAACTGTTGAAATAACGCACTGACATGTCCAATACCTGTCACTGAAACATCAGTTAACGAAGGGTTTGCTCTGGACTTGCATGACTTGTAGGCAGATTACAGCATGTCGATCTCAATCCTGCAAACAAATATTGTAGTTGCAATAAGTTGCCATGTTTTTTGTGTATTGCAACAATTTACTGGAGCTAATTCACTAATTAATCAACCGAAACATGTATAGTAGAAAGTTGAGAATTGGATGTTCCGAGTATGATAATATGGCGATAAACTTTTTGTATAATCTATTCTTAACACATTTAACCTTCTGGGCCCGAGCAACGACCAAATGGTCGTTCAGTGGGCCGAACAGAACCGAGCCGGTACCGAAGAAAGCTATTTTCGGTACTATTTACGAAGAATTTCTCATGAACCGAAGCATGTGTAACACTTTACACACTCAAAACACAATAAAACACGATCTACGACAACATTCCTAGCCTCGTGCTAAATATCGTCACTTTTTCGCGTTCATTTGGCCGAGATACGCACCCGAAAGAGTCCCTCAAAAGACGCGAATCAACCGGAGAGCTTGAAGCTATGTAGTTAGCAGCCGTAGCATTCAAGCACACGTCGAACCTACATCTCCAATTCCCTCTCTGGGAAACCCTTCAAAGTTGACCGGGGGGACAGCAGCCCCCAGCAACGATAACTCAGCCAAATAATTATGGGATGGTACTCACAGTTTTGAAGCAAAATCATCAAACAGTGTCCTTATACTCCTTTTTGACCGCAGAAACGGCTCCTGCTGTCCATTTCAGTTGTAAAAAACGTTGTGAAACAAAGGAAGGGGGGTCACGCACGCCGGGGGAGCAGTCTGCAGCAAGGCAGTCTCTGCTGTTTACGCGCCGGCTCTTCGGCTTAGATCAGATTTTTTCGATTGGCCACATCCAGCCACGTGCACAGAGCGAAAAAAAACGAAAATCGACCAATCAGGAGCTCTGCAACAGCCCAATACACACCAGCTATTGCGCAATCCTCCCGTAGGTCGCCGGCCTGGAGAGCTTTGGAGACGGTTCCAGCTCTCCAAAATGATTTCTAACTGCTGTATGTGATAGATTGTGCATGTAGAAGGATAAAGGAAGTTAAATATATAGTTATTTAGCTTCTAAAAGTACAATGGAACAGCTGGAGAGGCTGTTTCTCACATGACGACCTCTCGTGACCTCTCGTACACGTTTATGTCTCTTGCTCGGGCCTACTTCACTCTATTCACTCAAATTCTTTTGTGGGTGACTACTGCCATCATTTGCTATGATGGTGGGTGGGTTTTAGGCTTTACTGAGCATCATTTAATATAGTATTATGAATAATAGTGCTTTCTCACCATATGAATTTGAAAGATTTGACATAGGGCTGTGTTCCATCTTCAGCAGCCATTAACCAGTAATGTACTGAACCTATTTACTCAAATCATATGAGCAAACCCTTCTTAGTGTTAATAATTCTTTGCAATGGTTCACATAGACCTTGTAGTTGGAGTGCAGGGCCCTTTGCGTATGTGTACAATATTTTTGAAAATTAGTCCAAAAATCGTATAGGGCCCAAAAGGTTAAAAGGTGCTCAACAGAGAAAATGTATCTTTTATAATTTGTGTTTATACTTAATGTGACATTGCAGAGCCAAGCACAGTGTAGGAATGTACAGTACACGGGTCCATGTACGCACAGATACAGATGGTGCCTTTGCATTCTCTGTAAAAAGCTGGAAAGGCAGATTAAACCGTCTTGATGGACTCCATTTTGAAATATCGATTGATTGCTCAGTGAGGTAGCAAATTGCAACCGATTGAATCCCGCTCCACAAGTGTGTCAGAGACAGTGGTGGGCCGTCAGGGCCTGCAAAGCCTTCTCTGCTGGCCTAAACAGAATCACAAAGTTATAGCTATTTTATAATTTAATAATTTTTCTTAAATACACTACATGTATTATAATTTATAAAAATATTTTTCCCATTATCTTATTATCTCATTGCACAGCTACTGTCTTCCTCAGTTGCTCTGCTTCCAGTGCAGCTTGTTTTAAGTAGAGCTTTTATCCAATCAGATTTCACCTCTGTGTCTCTAGGTAAGAAGAGAGGCCCGAGGCCTGCAGACTCACAAGTGAATCCATGTGCAGTTTAAGTGAATGGGGACGATATTGTTGATTGTCATAGTGTTCAACCAATCAGATCTCTAGTTTGACATGTTGGGCGTATTCTTTGACGTGCCAGAGCCCGCTAGCCCCATACTAGCCGGCCTACACCTACGTCAGCATTAGTGCAGCGATTGGTCAGTGGGCGAGCACGTGACTATCGTCAAACGAAACTTAACAGCAGAGGCTTAGTCGTGTTGTGAATCACACGTGATGCAGCTCAGCCAATCAAATATGGGCATTCTGACAAGCTTCCTGACTCGAGTACCACACACCGTGACACAGGGGGCTGAGACGAGGAAAGAGATTGCAGAGCAGTACGTTTAATGTTTGGGTTGTGAAAGTAAAATCATAAGACGGTCTCCTAAAGAGATGAATGAGCCACGGCTTGTCATTAAGGGATGATGGTGGGTCCCACAGCCAGACCAGCTGAGAACCACTGTCCTACATGAGCACAGAAAACATTACATTATCCTGAATTTAAGCTTCTGCATTTTCCAAATGCTCTAGCGTTATTCAAACGTATTGTAAGCCTCGTACCGAACGGTTTAATACGAGTACGTACATAGTTACAGCCTGCAGTGAAGGCCTGGGTATAAAATGCACACCCCGCCACTGGTCAGAGAACTACGGTGGCCTTCAGGGAACATAAAACACGTGGACGTTTTGTGGTTTGTCCGTTCTGGGCTACCATAGAAACATGGCGGTGCAACATGGTGGACTCAGTGAAGAGGACCTGCTCCCTAAGGGCTCATTCTAAAGAATGGTAAACATCACAATTCTTGGTTTCAGGAGATTATAAAGTCACAAAAACATAGTTATATATCATTTCTGCCAATACATCCCCCTAAATCCTACACTGCTCCTTTAAGCGTCGGTTATACTCAGACGGACAGTATGGGCATGCAGAGTCCTACTGGTCCACTTGTAGGACGCGTTCCACACACGTTACGCAGGTTGCTATGCTACAGAACCTTTGCGTACACCCTCTGATGACAAAACCTACGTCTTGGGGACCATCGCATACTCGTAGACGGGGAAAGCTTAACTTTAGCTACAAGCCACCGACTCCTACGTCGCCACGTTGAGGGATTCTCAAAAACTTAGATTTTAATTTGTTTACACGCAGAGATTGGTAGCAGCCGGTGGCTCAGATTGCACAAAAAGGTAGCGCTATGATGTCTGTTACAGGGACTGTGAGAAATGCAAAAGCCACTGCTGGGATTGCATATACACGTTTTACTTAGATTTATGCATATGGTGGTGTTCTTTATACTATTAAGACATATTAAATGGTGACCCCTGTATCACGCTACGCATCGTATGGGCAGATTCTTGCCAATGCACAGCCCTACTTGCACCACCCCTCCCCCTCATACTGTAAGGTACAATGTTGGTTATTAAGGCTTTTAACCATCGATATAATCAGAATAAATCAAACACAAACAAAAGTGATACAAAAACTATGCATTTATTGACATTTTAATACAAAGACATTCGTTTTCCTCTGCAGGAAAATCTGATATTAAATTGGTCGTTAGGTACAAAACAGAAACTCAGAGTTTTGTTTTTACAGTTAACAACAGGATCTGGTCTTTCAGGGATGCATCTCAATAGTCTACAGTAGCTGATCGGACTGTTTACGGCGAACTTCATTCATATGGTTTGGACAAATTAGTAGAGATGAATGTGAGCAGAAAAACAACAACTAAATGAAACACGTGAGCTCCGATACAACGAGAGGAAATGTAGCAAGCTCCAAATAAAGACTAGCGAGATGACGATAAGTACACGGGGAAAAGGTTCGTTTGAGAAGAGAGTACGAGTAAGAGCTTTAGAGAAGTGCTGCTGTCCTCCAATCCCATGATGCAACACTGCATCAGTGCTTCAACTGGCCGCTGAGACGCCTTCCATCTACAGAAAGAGTCAGAGAACGCGTGAATGAACCAGACCGCTCACATTCTCATCACTCGTGTATTTACAGACGGTTTTTGAGGTTGCATCATCATTTTAAGGTTCTGTTGTTGCTGCTTGTGATATCTTTTATTACACGTTAAAGTCTCACGGTTGTCGTTACCAGTGCTCGACGTCTGCGTCTGCGTCCTCAAACTGACCGGCCTCCATCTCTGCTGCATCCACCTCCATACCGTCTGTAAACAACAACAACAAGCACACTCATGAACAAAATCTAGTGAGATCAGCTGTTGTGTTTTTCTTTTCCACTGCAGATATGTGTAGCAGAACACAACAAAGCCTCCAATAGTCTTCGTTCTATGAATTGGTTTTCCTTACAAACTATTGAGTGCTGGAAACGTTTCCTTCTCTCTACGATTTATTTACTGTAAATCAGGCGTCAACCTCTGAACAGTGAAGTCAAAGCTTCATGTGTTAAAGCTGCATTCTCTCTAGTGTCCACCAGGGGGCGACTCCTCTGGTTGTATAGAAGTCTATGAGAAAATGACTCTACTTCTCTCTTGATTTATTACCTCAGTAAACATTGTAAACACGAGTCTAATATTGTATAATTTACGTATATTAGAATAAAAACAACTTTGAATATCAAAGGTTGATTTGCAAAAACACAGAAGCAGGTGTGTTGGACCCTCCATTGTTTAAACATTATTACGGGGCTGCTATTAAAACCGTATGCCACATTAATGCCAATACAGCACGGCTCTACTGAACTCCACTCGCTCGGTATCTGGTACTTATTTATTGTACCACCTTGGTCGAGTTTCCAGCGAGCTGGAGCTACAACACTACAAGGTTGAGTTAAAACCCTGCAGACTACTGATCAAATACCGCAATATCTGTTTATTCACTCGACCGAGATTAAAAATAAATAAATAGCAACTCTGGACACTACTCTGACACTACTCTGTACACTACTCTGTACACTACTCTGTACACTACTCTGTACACTACTCTACACACTACTCTACACACTACACACTACTCTACACACTACACACTACTCTGTACACTACTCTACACACTACTCTGGACACTACTCTGGACACTACTCTGCACACTACTCTGCACACTACTCTGCACACTACTCTGCACACTACTCTGCACACTACTCTGGACACTACTCTGCACACTACTCTGCACACTACTCTGCACACTACTCTGCACACTACTCTGCACACTACTCTGCACACTACTCTGCACACTACTCTGCACACTACTCTGCACACTACTCTGCACACTACTCTGCACACTACTCTGCACACTACTCTGCACACTACTCTGCACACTACTCTGCACACTACTCTGCACACTACTCTGTACACTACTCTACACACTACTCTACACACTACACACTACTCTGTACACTACTCTACACACTACTCTGGACACTACTCTGGACACTACTCTGCACACTACTCTGCACACTACTCTGCACACTACTCTGCACACTACTCTGCACACTACTCTGCACACTACTCTGCACACTACTCTGCACACTACTCTGCACACTACTCTGCACACTACTCTGGACACTACTCTGGACACTACTCTGGACACTACTCTGGACACTACTCTGCACACTACTCTGCACACTACTCTGCACACTACTCTGCACACTACTCTGCACACTACTCTGCACACTACTCTGGACACTACTCTGCACACTACTCTGCACACTACTCTGCACACTACTCTGCACACTACTCTGCACACTACTCTGCACACTACTCTGCACACTACTCTGCACACTACTCTGCACACTACTCTGCACACTACTCTGCACACTACTCTGCACACTACTCTGCACACTACTCTGGACACTACTCTGGACACTACTCTACACACTACTCTGTACACTACTCTGTACACTACTCTGTACACTACTCTGTACACTACTCTGTACAGTTGGTAAAGAACCAGGACCAGTGTCCCGCTGGAGAAGAAGATCTCACAGCAGTTTCACTCAGCAATGCCACGACGACCGGCTGGTGGCAAGCTGTGAGAGCAAGGAACGCTGACCACAGCGCTTCTCAAAGCTTAAAGATTAAACTTCAAATCCCCTCAAACTATTTTGTTCTCCCTAAAAACAACAAGCTCCGGTCTCTCTTGTGCCGTGTAGACTCTGCAACAGTGGACCTCGAATTCATTTGGGGAAAATGAGATTGTGCGGGATGTGTGAAGTGTTTAAGGGAAGAGAAACTAGAGAGCAGAGCCCACCGGCCCCGTCGCTGCAGACAGGAGCCGCATCACTTGGCATGAATCCAATATGTACAAGACGTTCCAAGAACTTACATGTCCCGTCAACGGGTGTGTGTGTGTGCGTGTGTGTGTGTGCGTGTGTGTGTGTGGACTCAAACCTTCGAATTCGCCGTTGGCTTCTTCGGTTCGGACCCCGGCCATGTGGTACTGCTGAGCGACCGACTGGGCCAGCAGCCCCTCCAGCCTCTCCAGCGTGGCCTGGCCCTCCTGCGTGAGCGCCGACAGACCCTCGTCGTAGGTGTAGAAGGTCGGGACGTCGGCGTGGCCGTGCTCTGTGTGGAGGAGAGAGACGCAGGCTTTACTTGATCTCCATTTACAATTAAAGCATTTTGAATGTTTAAATACGGCGTATACATATAGGAAGGTTAAAGTAACGAGGTGTGATGAACATCTGGTTCTTTAAAGTGAAGCCGATGATGAAGAGCCCTAAACCTGCATTCTCTCCACTGACCAGCAGGGGGCGACTCCGGTTGTATAGAAGTCAATGACTCTACTTCTCTCTTGATTTATTATTCAATAATGAAAACTGCTGGGCATTTGTAAGATTTAAAAAATGAATTTTAATGATATTAAATGACCCACAGCTCCTCAAAGGACTCCGATTGGTCCGTGCTCCGGCTTACTGGACACAAAGGTAATTAGTGGAAACCGGACAAGATGTGTTTTCATGCGATGCGTGATTGTTGGCTGATCTCAGGACATGGAGAGTATCCAGCTACTGTGTGAAGCGCTAGAGTAAGGAGGTAACCAGTAGTGTTCATATGGATCCCTGCACGCTTTACAAAGAGGTTACTAGTGGTCGAAAACAACAACAATGAAAACAACAACAATGAAAACAACAAGCAGAAAGTAGAGACCATTAGAATAGAGATACTTCAGAAAAGACATGTTCATGCATCTGTACAAAGCAGCTGTTCCTGATCTTTTGTTTTAAAACTAAAGTCCTAAAAAAATCTGAAAAAGCATTCAGTGCCAACGTTCAGTGTTTGTGATCATCAGGTTCAACAGGAGATTAGTCGTGTTCATGTGCAGTCAGTGATCAATGATGGACAGATTACCTGCTTCTGTAACCAGGCAACCAGGCAACCAGACGACCAGGCAACCAGACGACCAGACAACCAGGCGACCAGACAACCAGAGAGACACACAGACAGACAGAAGGACAACACGTCAGATCATTAAAGTCATACGGCTCTGCTTCTTCAAAATGTAGAAGAGGAGAGGAGGGGAGAGGAGAGGAGAGAGGAGGAGAGGAGAGGAGAGGAGGGGAGAGAGGAGGAGAGGAGAGGAGGGGAGAGAGAAGGAGAGGGGAGGGGAGAGAGGAGAGGAGGGGAGAGAGGAGAGGAGGGGAGGGGGGGAGAGGGGAGGGGAGAGAGGAGAGGAGGGGAGGGGAGAGGAGAGGAGAGGAGGGGAGAGGAGAGAGGAGAGAGGAGAGGGGAGAGGGGGAGAGGAGAGGAGAGGAGGGGAGAGGAGAGAGGAGAGGGGAGGAGGGGAGAGGGGGAGAGGAGGGGGGGAGAGGAGAGGAGAGAGCAGCAGGTTCAACACAAAGTGGGAGGTGTGCAAATATAAAAATAAACAAAAACAATAAAGTACAATATATATATAGATATATATAGATATATATATATAGATATATATATATATATATAGATATAGACATTTTCTCTAAAACAACATAAGTGTCTGATTTACACCATCATGATCACTGAAGTGAACACAGCTCATTTATGACGTCTTAGAGGGCTTTTATTTTGAAATTCCACATCAGAATGCTCCGATATTGTCCGAGTCACTCTGAGATGGTCCGCTGTCCTTCAGTCAGACTTTGTACTTAAGTTTGACTAAATATTCACACGATTGAAATTTGAATTTCCTGTGAAATACATTTTGCAGGAAGTAGTTTTAATTCTGTTTCATTGGATTTCTTATTCAATGTTTATACGTCTCTTATTGACTGACTGACTGAGTGAGTGGGGGGGGGGGGGGGGGGGGGGTACGAGAGGACAGGTCTGTGGTTCTGCAGCCTTAAACTCACTTTGCTGCTTTACTTCTGTTGCTGACGATGACGACGATGACGAGACTACTTGTACTCTATGTTCATGATATCGTCCTTCACTACATCAGTAGAACTAGCAGCAGATACGCAGTCTATGTCGGAGTATAGTTGATAGTAGTAGCAGGTAGTCTTACAGGTTGCTCTTCACTTTCATGTTTTACAAGTTTCTATTGTCAGACAGCTTTTCAATTCATCTATCAAAAAAATGTAATTATAATTATTAAGTTTATCTTTTGAAAAACTGTAATCAAGACTTAATCTCATTTGACACAGAAATCTATTTATTTGATCAGTTAATTGTTCACTGTGTGAGCTCGGTGCTGTTCCTGAGAGTTCATTGTACAGATCAGGAAATTAAGATTCATTTAGAACGCTAGTGTCTTATGACGTGTGTGTGTGTGTGTGTGTGTTTCCTCACCCGCCTCCTCCACGTTGTACTCTTCTCCTTCGAAGTCGTTGTCGGAGTCGTCATCTTCTGGGTCGGGATGCAGCGCCTGACACTCGCACATCGCTGAGAACATGGACTCCACTGCATGTCACACGCACGCACACACACACACACACACACACACACACACACACACACACACACATTAGAGGCAGTGCTGCCCCCCTGTGGTCAATTCAAGAATGTGTAATTCAAAGTGTAAACACTCACTATGCTCTGTTTCCTGTGTTACATGCATCTGCTTCTAAACAACGTCCTCAAATCTTATATTGAACTCGACTGTGTTTCATGTTTTACCAACATGCTGCACATCAGTCAGCTATTCTCCTGATACATTGTCCTGGTGTTGAATATCAGATAAAGATGAAGATAAAGAGGCTTTTATTGTCATTGTAGTGATACGACGACATTTGGTTCGGTAGCCAGCAGCAGCAACAACAACAACAACAACAACAACAACAACGATAAACAATATAACAATACACAGAAGGAATAAAAACGTTACTAAAGTGATAATAAAATATATCATTAAAATAATGCATTAATCACAGGAAACTAAGTTTTTATAGCAGAATATTATTTAATTGTAAGAGAAACTTCAGCCTCTTGTTGTTAACTTGTTTGGACAATAACTTGAACGTTATCTTTGTTTTGACCCGAGGATCTGATGATCTGGTTAATGTGCGTTAAACCCTGATCGCTCGTGTGCTTCACTGGTGGAGCTGTGACGCGGTGATGAAACGTCATCAATAACTGATCAGCATGAAGATACGATCCTGGATCAGTAAAAAACTAAAAGTTACATATTTCAGTAAAAGGAGCAGAATCAGTCCGACTCTCGTCCGATCACTCACATGCCACCTTGTCGCTGGGCACAAACCGGATCTCTGTGATGGCTCCATCATCATCATCATCATCATCATCTTCGCCGCTGTTACTGCTGTCGTCTTTTTCCTCATCGGCCGTTCTCTCTGCCATTTCGGTCCCGTTCTCACCTGCGAGATGACAGCGAGAGACAAAACACAGCAGTTAGACGCTTCCCTTCCTGGTGGCACATGAACCATTATGCATCTGCAGGCGGCAACCTCCGGTTCTGCAGAGTGAAGCCAAGGCAGAAATGCCTTAAAGCTGCATTCTCTCTAGTGTCCACCAGGGGGCGACTCCTCTGGTTCTATAGAAGTCTATGAGAAAATGACTCTACTTCTCTCTTGATTTATTACCTCAGTAAACATTGTAAACATGAGTTTATGGTCTCAATCTCTAGTTTCAAGTCTTCTTCAATACAGCATGATGTTCATTTAGTACATGATGGTCCATTTAGAGTCAAACAGACCATGAAGCAGGGGATGCTTTAGGGGCGGGGCTACTGTGCTTGAACAGTCTCTGATATACAGTCTATGTGCATTGCACAGTTTTGAGGATGAGCCACCAAACATGTAAACATACAAACAAAGTGGTGACCTGCTCATGAAAACGTTGCGTGTCAATATTTAGTCTCTGCGTGTGTTAAGTTAAGTTCCCTCAGAAACACAACAGAACAGTTCTCCACATGAAGGAACCACAAGTAGCAGATTTCAAACAGGTCGCGGTAGAAACTCATCAATTGGCTCCTTCTTGTGATATCAAATGTTACACTTTGTGTCTCTCTCACCGGTGAGTTTCCCGTTGACCATGACGTACAGGTGCTCCTCTGGGTACGCGCTGACGTCCCTGGAGACGGCGTGCAGGCCGATGGTGGGGTAGTCCAGAGAGAAACCCATCCCAGAGCCGTCGAACCACAACAGACGCCTGCACGGAAATAAATGCACAGCGATGGTTCGTAAAGGGTGCGAGCACATAATGTGAGGTGCATTTAATGACATTTGACAGTAGCAGGAAACATGGGAACAGAGCTGCAGGACACACAAACGCCTTCAATCGTTTTCATGACTTTGGAAAACTTCAACCTTTAAATTCACTGATTGTTTTGGGCAAAAACTAATCAGTATTTTCTCTATTAATCAATTACCTGCTTAAGTTACAAAATGTCAGAAAGATGGTATAAACAGCCAAAGGTGAAATCTCTCATTCAGCTTATTATCATAAATGATAATGAAAAGCATCAAATGACCGGAGAAGCTGGAACTAGTAAATATATTGAATCATGTTTGCTCTTTAAACAAAACAGACTAAAATAGTTTAACATTCATTTTCTACCGATTGACTAAAACTACTTTTAAAGTAAATGTATTGTTATTATATTTATATACATTTTAAAAATTTCAATGCAGTAATTTTACTTGTAACAGAGTATTTTTTCAGATTTGTATTATTAAAGTCATTTCTAATTATTTTGAAGGAGACTACTCCGGAAGTAGTTAGCTCGAGGAGTGGCCGTGTGTTGTCTGTTATTATTACTTTCTATCCTGCATATTAGTCAAAGTAAACGCATTGTCTGTAATAAACACGGATTAAACGCTACTCTAAAACCGAACACGGCGGTTTAAGGACACAAACAAGCGCCACGTGCATCACTTACGCTTCGGCGACGTACAGCGTGCCGCAGCCCAGCGTGTGGCCGTCCACCACCACTGTGGTCTCGGCTTGCTCGTGCCGCACTCCCTCGGTGGGCGGACGGAGGTTCCTCAGTAAAACCATCGTCCGTGCGACCGTTAACGTCTGCGGACCCGCAGGAGGAGGCGGCGGGAGAGGACAGGAATCACACTCCGCTGTCAACAACACGCTGCGTGACCTATTTCGTGCCACAAAAGCTCGCTAACTTCACCCGGGACAAGCTTTTCAGTAAATGAACGCTCGGCAGCTGAAGACAGATACACGGAGAGCCGGCTGTGCGCTTCTTCTCCGGGATTAACAGGACCAGTCGGAGCCGTTCAGTAAACCGACACGGGCGGTGAGAAAGTCTCGAGATAAACACGTTCGCTCGTGAAGTGTCGACCTTTCACGGCTGAAATATCGCGGCAAGATGTATCGAGGCTAAACGTCAAAAAAAAAAAGAAGTCACGTGACCACTACTTACAAACGTGGTTCGTAGTTACGTCTGTTTCTTTATTGACTGAAATACCAACGTGTAGGTGCATACCGCCACCTACCGGACCGGGGTACGTAGAGCAGGATCCAGTTTAAATTAGTCTTTAAAACAGTCTCAATGTTTGTTGTAAACGTACCATTTCTACAACATAGTTGACACCGTGCATACATCTGTGTTCAGTCGTTTTAACTATCTTATAATTCTTTAATTTAAATGATTTCATGACGTACTCTGTCTTCAGCATCCATAGCAGCCACACCAGCGTCTAAACGGTGTAGTTACACACTGCAGCCAGCAGAGGGCGGTGACGCGTTCACCAGAGACAGCGCGGACTGTACGTGACCGTACCACGCTGTAAAGACACACACAAGCAGTCAATCAAGCTTCCGGTGGAGCCATTCAAAATAAAATGCACAAAAATGTAAAATACTCGAAGCCCCCACGTGGCCTTCAAAGTCTGTCTTTTTGTTTGAAATTAAAATAAAATGACCAATTAAAACAGACAAAAATATTTACTTAATAGAAACATTTTGTTTAAATCAGGACATTAATTATTACATACAATACTACGTACATTAATAGAAAATAAAAATAACAGTATAATAATAATTATCATAAGATATTTAATGTAACCTTAATTTTATATCCACTCATAATATCAGGAATAAAATAAGTCAAAGACGCAGCGTGTTTTTGAGGAGATGCCTGGGATGTTGGTTTTAATAACTTAGAAAACATTCATGTTACAGTAACACTACAGTAACGGTACAACAGAGACATGGAAGGAGCCACATTCACCTCCAGAATGCAACATTTTAAAACCAACAGATTCTGCCACAAGTGCCGAACACAGATGCACACCGGGTTCAGTGGAATGAGTTTTGTTTTTTTGGGGGGGGCGGGCGGGGGGGGGGGCATCAACACACATTAGCCTGATCTCCCCTTTCTGCCAACACAGGCAGAAAGGGGATTCATCTTGTTTCAACGAGTTCGTAGAGGCTTTTTACTGTCATTGATATCTAAATGCTGTCAGATCATAATGAGAAGACACATCTGGTGACAGACTGTTGGTTCTGCCTCCAGAGAGTTCAGCTCATAAAGGAAAATCAATCATTGTGATGATCAAGATGCTGCATTCAGGGGTTTCCAGAAAAGCCTTTTAAAATCTAGACACAAGCCGTATTTTAAACGAGATCACAACCTGTCTGAAAAGCATTTGATCTAATTGGTGTTATATTTCCCCCCCTCACAATGGAGTCCAACAACAGCTGCTCAACTTTCGGAAAGAACCTGAAAGAACATCTAGTAATTTAATCGCCCACCTTTCTTAGAGCCTGAGAGCGGCCAGTATGCACCAGTCGTCCCAGTCACACTACATCGTATTTCATGCTTTTGGCAAACTGAGAAGTTCTGTTCTTGTGACCCAAAACTAAAGTTTGAATGCTGACATTTGTGCAGGAAAAAAAAGAACTCAACCAATAATTCTGCCCCCCCCCCCCCCAATGTCTCCAAGGCTGAATGTAAACCACTAATATAAGGTGAGGTAAAGACTTGATTAGTTTGTTTTCTTGAATCATTATGGTATGTTCATTAAAGTTATCGTAGAGGATACAACATACGGATCACTGGTGACCTCTATGAGCGGTTGACCTTTTACAGATTGCACATCAGCACTCGTTAGGATACGATGGTACACACAGGCAACGGTAATAAAGTGCCGACTCACTAAAAAAACTTCATGGAACCAAAAGTAAAAAAAAATTAATATTTTCTTTCTCGTCCGACTGTTTCTCTTTATGTGCATCTCGTCTCACGGCGACCTTTAAAAAACATTTTACATCTCTGACTAGTGACAGAAGCATTTCACAAGATGTTATGTTACAAAATACACTTTTACATGATCAGTCTGATTTATGACATGTGAACCATAAAACTCCACAACTCGTCCTCCAACTCTTTACTGTATCAAAGTAGATGTCGTTCACGGTTTGAATCCTCGCTGCTTTAAAGCAGCTCTTCCACATCGATCGCTGCATTTCCTTTTTCTTAAAACAAATGTATTTCTTGCGCCTTCAGCTTGAGAGTATACGAGAGTAAACTGTTAGTAAGTTGGATGGAGGCCAATTCAAAATGTGAACTTGAAATGTTTTTGGTGGCTTCAGCTGCTTTATGTTGTACGTTAGGAACCAGAACTCTTCATAGTTTACTGTCATGATGTGAAGCTCTTCAGTTTACTGTCATGATGTGAAACTCTTCATAGTTTACTGTCATGATGTGAAGCTCTTCAGTTTACTGTCATGATGTGAAGCTCTTCATAGTTTACTGTCATGATGTGAAGCTCTTCAGTTTACTGTCATGATGTGAAACTCTTCATAGTTTACTGTCATGATGTGAAGCTCTTCAGTTTACTGTCATGATGTGAAACTCTTCATAGTTTACTGTCATGATGTGAAGCTCTTCATAGTTTACTGTCATGATGTGAAGCTCTTCATAGTTTACTGTCATGATGTGAAGCTCTTCAGTTTACTGTCATGATGTGAAACTCTTCATAGTTTACTGTCATGATGTGAAGCTCTTCAGTTTACTGTCATGATGTGAAACTCTTCATAGTTTACTGTCATGATGTGAAGCTCTTCATAGTTTACTGTCATGATGTGAAGCTCTTCATAGTTTACTGTCATGATGTGAAGCTCTTCAGTTTACTGTCATGATGTGAAGCTCTTCATAGTTTACTGTCATGATGTGAAGCTCTTCATAGTTTACTGTCATGATGTGAAGCTCTTCAGTTTACTGTCATGATGTGAAGCTCTTCAGTTTACTGTCATGATGTGAAGCTCTTCATAGTTTACTGTCATGATGTGAAGCTCTTCAGTTTACTGTCATGATGTGAAACTCTTCATAGTTTACTGTCATGATGTGAAGCTCTTCAGTTTACTGTCATGATGTGAAGCTCTTCAGTTTACTGTCATGATGTGAAGCTCTTCATAGTTTACTGTCATGATGTGAAGCTCTTCATAGTTTACTGTCATGATGTGAAGCTCTTCAGTTTACTGTCATGATGTGAAGCTCTTCAGTTTACTGTCATGATGTGAAGCTCTTCATAGTTTACTGTCATGATGTGAAGCTCTTCAGTTTACTGTCATGATGTGAAACTCTTCATAGTTTACTGTCATGATGTGAAGCTCTTCAGTTTACTGTCATGATGTGAAACTCTTCATAGTTTACTGTCATGATGTGAAGCTCTTCATAGTTTACTGTCATGATGTGAAGCTCTTCATAGTTTACTGTCATGATGTGAAGCTCTTCAGTTTACTGTCATGATGTGAAGCTCTTCATAGTTTACTGTCATGATGTGAAGCTCTTCATAGTTTACTGTCATGATGTGAAGCTCTTCAGTTTACTGTCATGATGTGAAGCTCTTCAGTTTACTGTCATGATGTGAAGCTCTTCAGTTTACTGTCATGATGTGAAGCTCTTCAGTTTACTGTCATGATGTGAAGCTCTTCATAGTTTACTGTCATGATGTGAAGCTCTTCATAGTTTACTGTCATGATGTGAAGCTCTTCATAGTTTACTGTCATGATGTGAAGCTCTTCAGTTTACTGTCATGATGTGAAGCTCTTCATAGTTTACTGTCATGATGTGAAGCTCTTCATAGTTTACTGTCATGATGTGAAGCTCTTCAGGAGGCCAGGTCCTTAAAAACAGAGCTCAAAAGAAAAGGAAGCGTTGGACGTGAGCCCAGCTCTGGAGGATCTCCGGTCTCATCAGATCACAGATTTATCAAAGTGATCCAAGTCACATTTTGGATTAAAGATTAAAAAAGTAAAAAAAAGTTCACTTTCACTCCTACTTACAGCCTGAGATCCAACGATCACATTTCTTAGGGATTAAAAATGTTCATCTTCTGAGACATAATGCGTATAATTCAGAATCAGGTAGTTTGTCGGTTAATTGTCCTGATATTTCCTCATCAGGGGATCAAAGAAGAATAAATCTCGCTGTGATTTTGTTTTTCAATCACTTTTCACTCTTTTCTGCTTCAGTTTTTTTTTTTTTTTTCATTTTTCTAATTATGTCATCCCTATCTATAAATTGATATATTATAAATATGTTTGATTGCATGTTTGTTGTATGTTTTGCCAAAAAAGACGTGAGGACTTAAAAAAGAGAAACGAATGAAGAACATGGCAGACGATCAATGACGGGATCTCTTGATCACACGCTGCTGTAAGTAGAAGTGAGTCGCTTAGTAAAAGTGTTTTATTCGCTTTGGAGCATTCGGAAGATTTCATCTTAAAAGTTTGACAAATCCAGACTCAAGACTTTGGACATCATCCATTTCAGCCGCTTCTAACTTACTTACAAAGAAATAAAAGATCTGCAAGATTGATCAGAAAGGTTTGAGTCCGACTTCCTGCATCTAAAAAGGGGAATCATGAGATGTTCAAAGTCACCAGGAAATAAAGCTTATGAAGTCCTTCACCGGCGTGCGCCGCGGGGCTGAACGTGAGCAGTACTCCCGTCTCTCTGCAACAGTTCTGGGACACTTTCCTGGTGAACGGGCTCCTCGCCGGTCTTACTTCACACACAAGTCACCGGCCTGCAGGAATCTCCAAACAAAAAGGAGCAAACCGTGGACGAACTGGCAGCGGAAACCTCATCGGTCCACACATCGCTCACAGCAGCATCTCTCCTCTCCGTCATATAGAAAATAGAACACTATATTTTACAAGAGGACTAAGAGAGAACAGAACATCTATTATCTTACAAGGAACGGCGCACAGGCAAAGTATGTACAGCAAAACGTGGTCTCCACCGAGCAGAGGTGGTGCGGACCGCGTGGAGCCAATGAGCGACCGGTCTGAGAGCCGAACACTGTGGCTGTCGGGAGAGAACATCCGGGGAGCGACCTGGTAGAATGTGGGCCTAGTTCAGCTCTGGAGAGGGACGTTAGAGGGTTTAAAGTGGGGTTGTATGAGGGGCTTATCCATAGTCAGGGTGTAGGTTTATAGAAATAGGAGAACCAGGACGGGAGCAAAGCAGTGTACTCCTGTGGACGGGGGGGGGGGGGGGGGCAGCTAAACCTACTTTAGACACATAGAAACAACAACATATAGCTTAAGTGTACGCTACATTTAGAATACTTTCACAGCTTTATGAAGCCGTCAGACCTTTGAGACGAGGAGCAGAAGCTGTTAAATCGCTCTCTTCAAAGCCACCAGACTCAGTAAGTTTACCTCCCAGAACACAGGAGCTGCAGGTCTAGTGCTGCCTCGATCGGTTAGTTTGTGTTATTAAGTGACTTTGGTGTTTTTAAGGGTTAGCCTGGGTTTACCAGTCACACAATAACACAAACTAACTAATAGACCTGCAACTCCTGTGTTCTGTGAGGTAAACTTACTGCTTTTGTCAAAGGAGTCTGGTGACAGCTTCAGTTCCCCGTCAGAAAGGTCCGTCTGACAGCGAGGTTAAGCTACAACAAATATCCTAAATATAGTATGAACTTGAACTGACATTGATTCTGTGTCTAAAACACGTCCACGGCAGTACATCGCTTTGCTCCGGTCCGGTTCTACAAACTCCATCTACTGCAGTAAAACACCGACGATGGAGAAGAACCTCATACAAACGTTCCCTTTGATGTCAAAGGAATACGGATCATTCTATGTTCAGACGATGTCGTCGTTGATTCATTTGTTTTTTTCTTGAGAAAGTTTGAAATACATAAGTTTACCCCAAACTGAGTTTAAAAGTCTGCATTTAAACGAGCAAACATTTAAATTGAGCGCACAAGTGCTGAATCTTGTGCGGCCAACAGTAACCCACCATACAACAACATGGTGGTCAGTGTTCAGGTGATCCTCGTCACTTTATATCCGTTATTGACACATCTTGTTGTAAAAGTCCACATTACAAAGTGTTGGAAGGTAAACGGTATATTTAGAAGGGCCACAACTAATGATTATTTCCATTATCGATTACTTGAATGGATGAATTGTTTGAATGTTAAGTGCTGCTGGACCGTTTCATGACCACCTTCTGGAGCCCCAGTCCTTCAGTGGATCAACTCATGATCATGAGTGTAGTTTGAACATAAGTAAGGCAGCCATTGACCCGCTTTACATCATTGGGTCATGATCTGGTCCAGGTTTACTTAGAAGTAGCATCTCGCTGTAAGGAGCCAAATTACAACCAAAAAAACTCATGTTCTTTTGTACCTGGAGTAGGGTCTAACCATGCAGATAGTTGTTTTTTAACACAATGGAGGTGAATCCTTATTTAGTTTGTGGTGCTCACTGCACTAGAAAAAATATGCATTTAAAACTCAAGTGACTTACTTTTAACTAGATCACTTTTGGTCTTTTCTGCAGCATAGAGAGAGACGGGAAACATGGAGAGAGAGAGACGAGTATGACATGCAGCTAATGTCCCCGGCCTGTAAGAACCCGATCACACCAAGATGTGTCGCTAGAAACACGTCGCCCACAAAAACAACATGGTTTTCTCATGGTACGGCCAGGCGGCAACCTCTGCTGCAGAGTGAAGCCGATGCTGAAGTGTCTTAAAGCTGCATTCTCTCTAGTGTCCACCAGGGGGCGACTCCTCTGGTTCTATAGAAGTCTATGAGAAAATGACTCTACTTCTCTCTTGATTTATTACCTCAGTAAACATTGTAAACATGAGTTTATGGTCTCAATCTCTAGTTTCAAGTCTTCTTCAATACAGCATGATGTTCATTTAGTACATTATGGTCCATTTAGAGTCAAACAGACCATAAAGCAGGGGATGCTTTAGGGCGGGCTTACTGTGATTGACAGGTCACGGCCGCTACCAGAGACGTATACGGCGTCTTTACGTCATTCCTCCACATTCCAAATATGGTCACTTCTGTTCATTGGTTGCCAAAAAAACAACATGGCGACGGCCGTAATCCAAGATGGCGACGGCAAAATCGCCAAACTCGAGGCTTCAAAGCGAGAGTCCAATGGGTGACGTCACGATGACTACGTTCACTTTTTATATACAGTCTATGTGTATGTCCCAAGCGTTTTCATAGCATTTTTTGGACACGCATAGAAGTTAGTAACATCTTTGTGTGATCGGCCCCTAAGGATACTGGGTACTTTTTTCAGTACAGCAACACAACAATGAAAACACCATTGTGAGCCCCAAAAACATAATTCATTACCACGGTATTGGGGTGGATCTCAAAACCTGGACAAATAAAAACCACATCTATCTGCATGCGTAGATACTACTAGAGGAAGCTTTGCTTTTTATTGTTGTTGTGGCGATCAACTCTGGTGTCTCTAACCATCAGGTCACATGATCCAAAGTGTTCGGTTCGACACTGACACCCTCCTTGGCGGTGGGTTATTAAGTGCTATGAGAATGAGGAAGTGCTTTTAGGTACATGTACGCTACAAACAGACTCCTGTGACCAAGTCAGCCCTGAACCCAAATGGGATGAATCCACCGTCATCCTGCTGCTTGGACCCGGCAGAGAGGAGAACTTCAGAGGGTCACGAGGACCTGAAACATGAATGTCCTGGTGCCAGGATGCTTTTTATTTTGTTTTGGTCCGGCTGGCTGGTTCCGTTCTGCCAGAGGTGAAGATGAGCGTGAATGCGTAGCTCGTGAGTTTTGTGGTTGTGAGGTCACAGTACGTGGCCGTGGAAAGCGCTCTCAACACAATACAACAGCGAGGAGGAAGAGCAAGACGGGGGAAGAGGAGGAGGTGGGGCGAGAGATCCAGTTTTCAAAAGGTGGTGGTGTGGGGTGAAAGGCCTGACAGTTACAAAAAAAAGAAGAAAAAAAAAGACAAAGAAGCGAGCGTTATTCACACAAACACAGCCATCACGACTGTGGACTGTTCTGGGCAGAGTTTAATGAGTCTGTCTGGCCCTCCTCCTCCTCCTCCTCCTCTTCTTCTTCTTCCTTGTCCTGCTCCTCCTGCTCCTCCTGCTCCCCCTCCTCTGGATGTGAGGGGCCGTTGTGCCTAACCTGCCCGCCTGATCCCGCACTGTCCCTGGGCAAGGTGGGACTCCCAGCCCCAGGCTTCGCCGGGCCCTTGGAGGTCTGATGTCTGTTTGACGGAGACAGGCTACGGCCCCTCCCCTTTTCCTGAGTGTCGCTGTCGGCCCTCCTCTCCACCGCTGAACACTTCTTCATCGTCTCCTTCTTCTGCCTCCCCTCCCCCTCCTCCTCCTTCCCCTCCTCCTCCTCCTCCTCCCCCCCGCCTTCCTCTTCATCGTCATCGGAGTCGATGCGGTTGAGTCTTTTGCGGACCGGACGATCCTCTTCCGACGACGACGTCTCCGACTCCTCCGAGTCCTCCGACTCGTCCTCGTCGTCCGTCGAAGGACGCCTCTTTTTCAGCATCTGAGCGAGCCGCTTGCGGCGCTGCTGCGACAGAATCTCTCTCCTCTTCCCCCGGCCCATCTTCTCCGGGTCCTCCTCCTCCTCTCTCTCTGTCCTCCGTAACCTCCTCGCCTTGTCTTTGTCTGTCTTCTCCCGCTCCAGGAGCTTCCTCTTCAGCCGCCCCCCTCTCTCGCGCTCCTCGTCCTCGTCGTGTCTCCTTCGCTTTTGCCTCGCTCTGTTTCGCCGGAGGTCTTCCTCCTCTCTTCTCCTCTTGTTCACTCTTCTCCTCTGGTCATCTACCTCCTCATCTTCATAATCATCATCGTCCTCCGTGTCTCGGGAAGAAGCCGACGCTAAAAGGAAAGAAAGAGGAAGGATTTAAATCTTCGGTCTGCAGTAAAACTGCTGAGCCAATTCATCCCTCAGAGATAATCCTTGAATAGAAACCCAGTGAAACTGAATGTGGATCAGTGTGAACTAGTGCACACGCTCAGAGTGAGATCTGAGAGGAGATGACCAACCGTTGCTGAAGTCGCTGGAGAGATGCTCCTTGCGAGGTCTGCCGCGGGGTTTAATCTTGACCTTCTTGGCGGAGGCCCGGGAGTTGTCCGACGACTCGGACGTCTCTCGGTAGTTGACCTGCTGCCGCTGGCCGCGCCTCAGGCCCCGCCTCTTCTTTTCGGCGTCGCTGTCGGTCATGTCGCTGTACTGATCTGAGCCTGCAGAGGACAAGGGACAGTTTACGGATTATTTGATCATTTTGATGATCGATTAGTAGAAGTTTGAATTAGTAGAAGTGAAATTGTTAAAATACCCATCACAACTTAAAAAAGATATTCATATACTCATGAGAAGCTGGAACCAGACAAAGTTTGACATTACAACATAAAACATGCCTGAGGGCCTGTTTCCACATAGTGTTTTATTGTTCTCATTGAGGAGAGAGCATGCTGGTGATGTCACCGTGGTAAAGAGGAGGAGACGACCTTTATCTGTCAGACAGACACCATCATAACAAAGACTATTAGTGGGAGCTCCCTTAACGAAAGGGATTCTTATTGACCTCGATCAACTCTGCAACTGTAACGCAGAGCAATACCCCTCGCCGTGCACTCACCCATTTCTTCATCGCTGTCCTCCTCCTCTTCATCGGAGGAGCGCCTCCGCCGCCGCCTCGGCCGCTTCCTGCCCCTGCGTTGGGTCCTGCTGGGTCGCTGCTTGGGCGCCCCTCTCACCGCCCGCTTGGGGCGGGACCCAGTGTCCGCGCTGCCCGCGTCTTCGTCTTCCGCCTCATCATCCTCAGGCCCTGACGCAGCGAAATCTTCATCCTCTGAGCTTTGAGGGGGGGAAGAGGAAGAGAACGGTGAGCCGGAGGGAAGTGTGAACAAGGAGGGAGAGAAAGAAACACAGGGAGAGAGGAAAGGTGTGTGTGTGTGTGTGTGTGTGTTACCTGTTGCTGAGCATGAACTCGTCTTCACTCTCTGCCGCCGTGCTGTCACTCTCCAGGTCGTTCAGTCTCCGCCTCTTCCTGTTCCTGGCAGAGTGAGCCTGGCTTCTGATTGGCCGCTGGCTCCCCTTCCCTCCTTCCTCTGACAGGATGGCGCCGATGTCTCGGCCTCGCCCCGCTCCTGCATCATAACGGTGGGTTCAAGTTAACGTTAAGTTCAATTTAGAGGTGAGGAATCACGAATCTCTACCTGCATGGCATCGTGGATAATGAATGTATACTGAACTTCTTTTATAAGACTATATATCTTGCATCAGGGTTGAAATTATTATGATAATATTGTGAGATTCTAAACCCAGTTGGATATGTTGAACAGACCTTCATGACTTTGCGATTGCTCTTTACAGACCTATTGCTCCTACAGGCCCTACAGCCGGAGTCGGTAGTGCACTTATGCTGCGGGGTGGGGGGGGGGGGGACAAGCAGGGGATGCCGGAAAAACTAAATACCCGCAGCGGCCCTTCGGCGAACAGTCGAAACAGAATCAACTTTTGGAGAAACGAACCCATGGCGATCAGACCGGCTGTGCGCTCGCTCAACTCGATTCTGGCTTTCAGTCTGCGCAGCAAAATAGCGACACAAAGAAGCTTTCTTTTGGTTTATGTCCATTTGGTTGAGTTTGCGGACAGGAAATTGAGGGAAAAAAAGGTTTGGGGGTTAAAGTTCTTCTTATTTTTCTCTTTTGTTGTTTAATGGCGGTTAACTTTAAGGTTCAAGGGTTCAAAAAAATCACAACAACCCTGCTCTAAGCGCTGGACAACGGCTGCATTCCGTTTCGGTGTGTCCGCCTCATGACCGCGGTGTTAAGCTGGCTCACTGGATCACTAATTTAAACTAAGCCATCATGAAAGTGGTATTTTCCTGCCAGATGCCCAGGACTTCTTTGAATGTCGTCGTTATTTTGCTCATGTTCAGAATATACACACATAACTGTGGTTCAACTCTTTCAAATACAGATGTATTCATCAACCTACCGAGCTGCTGTTGAAGGGCAGAATTTAAATGTATTGAACAGTTAATAGCATAAATGTCTCTAATGCTGCAGTTCATCAGCGTTCATCACTTCGTCAACAGCGTGAAATCTCACCTCCACAGAGGTCCCTGATGTCCTCCTCTATAGCCTCGTCAATGGCATCGTCAAAGTCATCAAACCTGCAACACACACACACAAAATTTGCAAATTGCTCAATTTTAATCTGCTTGCAAATATGACACAGCGTGTGGCCATTTGAACCATTTCCTCTCACAGTTATGATGAAGTCATCACTGCAGGTGTACTGTACTCTTCTGGCACTGTAAGCAGTCCATTCACACTTTTTTAACAGATGATGGCAGCAAAGAAAAACAGCCCACGTGTACCTTTAACCCCCAGGCCACACCCACCTGTAGCTGATGTGCTTCCTGGTTCTGGTCGATCTCCTCCCCAGATTTTTGCTCTTTTTGGGATCTTTCTTCTTCGTCGACTTCTCCTCTTCTCCCTCATTTCCCTCCTAAAAAAAACAAACAGTTGAGACAAATTTTTTATTTTATTTGACATCAAACAGATGGCCAAAATGTCAAGTTTGGTTTAAGTCTGTTTATCAAGTTTAGACCGTCTAATCTGTTCTGTGCGGCGTTCAAATGTTGGAAATTGCAGATCGATGGCAATTAAAACATTTGAGTTTCCCATCGGTCCAACTCAGAAGCCCCAGTGCTGACTGTAAACTACTGCTTCCATTGAGACGGCCATTGTGGTGCTAGAACTGCAACATGTGAGCGAGCTTCTTCGTTCAGAATCTAACCTTTATTCAACCAGAAGTTAAAAGACTTTTAAAGAGATTTAAAAATGTCTTTCTCAAGGCTGTCCTGGCCGAGACAGGCAGCAGCACATATGACACGCTTGCAGAATTATAAGAAATCAAAAGACGTTCAAAACATCTACAGCCAGACTTCCAAGTCATTTGAATTCACTTTAAATTCGACCAATGAGACCAGCTCCTCAAGATTCAGGTGACTTTGTAACCGATTGCACAGGGACAGATAGTAGATCTTTAGACCTTTAGGGACAGATAGTAGATCTTTAGGGACAGATAGTAGATCTTTAGGGACAGATAGTAGATCTTTAGACCTTTAGGGATAGATAGTAGATCTTTAGACCTTTAGGGACAGATAGTAGATCCTTAAACCTTTAGGGACAGATAGTAGATCCTTAAACCTTTAGGGACAGATAGTAGATCTTTAGACCTTTAGGGACAGATAGTAGATCTTTAGACCTTTAGGGACAGATAGTAGATCTTTAGACCTTTAGGGACAGATAGTAGATCCTTAAACCTTTAGGGACAGATAGTAGATCCTTAAACCTTTAGGGACAGATAGTAGATCCTTAAACCTTTAGGGACAGATAGTAGATCTTTAGACCTTTAGGGACAGATAGTAGATCTTTAGACCTTTAGGGACAGATAGTAGATCTTTAGACCTTTAGGGACAGATAGTAGATCTTTAGACCTTTAGGGACAGATAGTAGATCTTTAGACCTTTAGGGACAGATAGTAGATCATTAGACCTTTAGGGACAGATAGTAGATATTTAGACCTTTAGGGACAGATAGTAGATCCTTAGACCTTTAGGGACAGATAGTAGATCCTTAGACCTTTAGGGACAGATAGTAGATCTTTAGACCTTTAGGGACAGATAGTAGATCCTTAGACCTTTAGGGACAGATAGTAGATCTTTAGACCTTTAGGGACAGATAGTAGATCTTTAGACCTTTAGGGACAGATAGTAGATCTTTAGACCTTTAGGGACAGATAGTAGATCTTTAGACCTTTAGGGACAGATAGTAGATCTTTAGACCTTTAGGGACAGATAGTAGATCTTTAGACCTTTAGGGACAGATAGTAGATCTTTAGACCTTTAGGGACAGATAGTAGATCTTTAGACCTTTAGGGACAGATAGTAGATCTTTAGACCTTTAGGGACAGATAGTAGATCTTTAGACCTTTAGGGACAGATAGTAGATCCTTAGACCTTTAGGGACAGATAGTAGATCTTTAGACCTTTAGGGACAGATAGTAGATCTTTAGACCTTTAGGGACAGATAGTAGATATTTAGACCTTTAGGGACAGATAGTAGATCTTTAGACCTTTAGGGACAGATAGTAGATCTTTAGACCTTTAGGGACAGATAGTAGATCCTTAGACCTTTAGGGACAGATAGTAGATATTTAGACCTTTAGGGACAGATAGCAGGATGTGAAGACAATAACTTGATGTAGTACAGTAGGAAAGAAGAAAGCCTTGTGAATAAGACTGTGCCATTGGTTAAGTCTACATCCAACCCGATCACAGAGAGCAATGTGAGGGCTTTAAAAACAGGCAGAGTGTCTCCTTTTGGCCTTGAAGGAAAAGCACGACTTCTTTCTCAAATTAAAATAAAAATCTTTTCACCAGTTGCTGAATGTAAAGATTCAATGAGAGAGAATCAATCAATCATAATTCCAAGATACTTGTATTGAGATACAGACTCAACCTCAGAGCCCTGAGAAGAATGGTAGCAACTCACAGCGACCAATCACATTTCAATATTCATTTGAAATGTCATGAAATTGAAACGGCATTAAAACATATTAAAATGGATATTAAGAAGCACTGAAGTAATCACATTATTCCCCATGTTTGAAATCTTCATTCATAATATTATTACGGTAATTATTATGAGGCCATGTTTACACTGATGAATATATATATATATATATATATATATATATATATATATATATATATATATATATATAAAACTCTTTTACTCACAGGGATGATGTTCTCCACACTGATTCCCACGTACACCAGCCGCTCCCTCCTGCACAGACGGGGAGAGAGGAGGGTCAATCCACATTCTTTTGACTTGAGTTTTTTTTCAGAAAGTCGATCATAGTGAGTGTGTGTGTGTGTGTACCTCCTCTCTGCTCGGTCTCTTTTCTTCAGAGCACTGTCCAGGTTCTGCAGCTGCTCCTCCAGTTTCTCACACAGCAGTTTCTGAACGGAGGAAAACCCAGAAAAACACATTAAACGTCTCTACTAAAATGTCTGATAATGCAGATAAGCCCGGCAGACACCGAGTCTATGCTTCTATAGGCTCCGTCAGATCATCCTCACATCTATACAAAGTATGAAGCCAGCATCCTCCGGTCGGTGCTCATGGTGAAAATAAAAGTCTCACAAGAGTCTAACCGTCTCTTCTAAAATGTCCCGTTCAATAGAGAAACTCAACACTCAACTAGTGCCACTGAGATGTGTCCCGAGCACCGAGTAGTACGACTTTAAAGTACTGAACGCTGGTGTATTTGTAATCTAATCAACTAATTCTTTGATCAAATAGTTCCTGATTTAAATTAAATTCTTGAGTTCTTTCTCCCTGGCTTGTGTTTAGGCAACATGAAAAACTGGAGAAATAAAATCTAAATATACTCTAAACACGGTTTGACTAAGTGTGTCAGAGGAGTCAGGGATCAACAGTAAGTGTTGCATCGGAAACCATTTTGAGAAATAGGCAACCAATCAATGTCATTAATCGGTGTCGCTTTTTAACATATGGGGAAACAACCAGCAAAACGTGCACCCTGAAGAAATACATTTTGAATATTTGTTGCATTACTGATGTTTAAATATTGCTGTTGAAGTCAGAACCGGAACCAGCAACAGCGCTGCATGTGTGTCGTGTTCACTGGTGTGGACAGGCCTGTTGTAAAGACGATGGTGAACCAAGTCAAGCTGACCCGTCAGCATCACAAACTAAAGTGCACATTGAACCAGATGAATCTGAACGAAAAACAATAAGGACATTTTCATTATTGCGCCGACATAACTGCACAGTATCTTAATTACTCAAAATATAAGGTGACTAAGAATAGCAGCCATATTGTTTTAGATTCGGCAAACTAAAGCGGACGCCAGCCTGGATATTAAAAGTTCCTGTTGAGCCCTGAGTGTAGTGAGGTCTGCTGTCAATATGAACCTCTAGACAAACCATCGAGTCTCTTCAGACTCTACTGACCACACGGGAGGACTTCAGAGGCTTTTAGTTTGATATACGGACTACTTGACCGTTTGATGAAATGTGCTTCATATGTTCTTAAGTATCAGTCCCCCTCTCCATCTCACACACACACACACACACACACACACACACACACACACACACACACACACACACACAGCTTACATGCTGGCAGGGAGGACAGAACCACTGTCCATCTGGAATCAACATGAGCGGCGGCCGCAGACAGGCAGTGTGGTATCCGCTGTCACAGGAGTCACACAGCAGGATCTGAGGACACAAACCGTCTACAGTGAGATTCTCACAGCGGAGACACTTCTGTACAAAGGTCCGGCAGTGGAACAATAAAGTAACCTGCCCAGGGGCTACAGATGAAAATGACTCGGGCACATGTACATCGAGGCAGAAACTGAAATGTTGATGACTGTGCACTGTCCCTGGTGGTTTGTCAAATCGTCTTCAACATCACTGCATGCTGTGGCGTTAAGACTCCCCGTTAAACACAGGGCCTCGCACAAAATAACCAAAATATATGTGAACGATAAAAGAGCCGTCTTTTACCAGTTCGGGGTGGTTGGGCAGGCCACAGTGACTGCAGGCGTCCTCGCTGGGAATCTTCTCTGATTTACACGATTCCTCCGAGTCGCTCCCTCCCTCGCTCTCCCCGTCTCCCCCTTTTCTCCCCCTGCCCTCCGCCTCCTCTCCCTCGATCAGTTTGCGTCTCTTGGCGCGAATGTTGGACCATCGGGGGCGCCGATGCCTCCGTTTACCCTGAGAGAGAGAGAGAGAGACAGAGAGAGAGAGAGAGACACACAGAGAGAGAGACACAGACAGAGAGAGAGAGAGACAGAGAGAGAGAGAGAGACACACAGAGAGAGAGACACAGACAGAGAGAGAGAGACAGAGAGAGAGAGAGAGAGACACAGAGAGAGAGACACAGAGAGAGAGAGAGAGAGACACAGAGAGAGAGAGAGACAGAGACAGAGAGAGACACAGAGAGAGAGACAGAGAGAGAGAGAGAGACAGAGACAGAGAGAGACACAGAGAGAGAGAGAGAGAGACACAGAGAGAGAGAGACAGAGAGAGAGAGAGAGAGAGAGAGAGAGAGAGAGACACAGAGAGAGAGACACAGAGAGAGAGAGAGACAGAGAGAGAGAGAGAGAGAGAGAGAGAGAGACAGAGAGACACAGAGAGAGAGAGACAGAGACACAGAGAGAGAGAGAGAGACAGAGAGAGAGAGAGAGACACAGAGAGAGAGAGACAGAGAGAGAGAGACAGAGACACAGAGAGAGAGAGAGACAGAGACACAGAGAGAGACACAGAGAGAGAGACAGAGACAGAGAGAGAGAGAGACAGAGAGAGAGCGAGAGACAGAGAGACAGAGAGAGAGAGAGAAACAGAGACAGAGAGAGAGAGAGACAGAGAGAGAGAGAGCGAGAGACAGAGAGAGAGAGAGAGAGAAACAGAGAGAGAGACAGAGAGAGAGAGAGACAGAGAGAGAGAGAGAGAGAGAGAGAAACAGAGAGAGAGACAGAGAGAGAGACAGAGAGAGAGAGAGAGACAGAGAGAGAGAGAAACAGAGAGAGAGACAGAGAGAGACAGAGACAGAGACAGAGAGAGAGAGACAGAGACAGAGACAGAGAGAGAGAGAGAGAGAGAGAGAGAGAGACAGAGACAGAGAGAGAGAGAGAGAGAGACAGAGACAGAGAGAGAGAGAGACCGGACAAATAAAAAGAAGGTAAGTTTAACCCGAGTCGTATGTGTTTATTGTGACGGAGACACATCAGAGAGTGATTACCCTCTGTTTCCTTATTAGCCCAACAGGTACTGTTTTGTCGTCTTTCTTTGCCGTTGAGCTCTGCTCCTCTTCCTCCTCTTCCTCCCTCGTTCTGCCGGGCAGTGCCTGTATTTTTTGCGGTTTCTTTCTCTGGCTGTCGGCCGCCTTCGAGCTCGGCCTGCAGGTTGGCAAAGCAGATGATCTTCAAGAAAAAAGGCAGACAGGACTGAATTTATTGTCAGATTACAACGGACAGACAAATACAAAGTTTATGTTCAAACCCAGTTTCATGAATCTTATCACACACATACCGGCAAATCCTCGCAGATCTCCTCAGCAGCCTCCCGTCGTCTTGCGCCTCCTGCTCCCTCTCCTTCTCCTCCTCCTTTCCCCCCTTCCCCTTTAACTTGTTTCTCCGGTGGGGGGGGATCTTGATCTTTAACCTGATTCCTTCTTTCTGGAGCTCAGAGGAGGCTTCCTCCAGGGGACCCTGCTTCTCCCCTGATCCCAGCCCAGCGTCCTTCACCTTCACCTGGGCAGCCAGCCCTCCGTTGACCCCCTCTTCCTGGTGGTCCTTTGTGTCCTGCTGGTCCGCTTTTAGAAGCGGAGCGGTGCTCCCAGATTCCGCCTCCGCCTTTCCTAAAGTGCTTTTATTCATTTCATGGTCATCTGTACCCGTTTCTTCTGCCAAAGGGCATCCAGACACCTCTCTTCTCCCTTCGTCCACGGTGTCATCCTTCTGTTCCCGACTCGTCCCCCTGTCTGACTCCTCTGTCGTGTTTTCACCCAGGTCTCCTGCCGTCTGTGTTTTGGGGTCCTCTAGGGACAGAGACAGCGGGGAAAGGCTAACGGAAACTACTTTTCTCCCTACAGCTTCAGGGAGCGGATCAGATTTTAAGGGTGGCGGTGACGGTAGTTTTCTGGCCGTTTGAGCATCTATCGCCGCAGAAGGAGGAGGAGGAGGAGGAGGAGGAGGAGGAGGAGTGGTGGCTGCTGCCGCCGCCTCCCCTTCCACAGGTCCTTTCCTCACAAGCACCGACTGCCGGCTGACCTCCCTCTCTTCCTGCTCAGCTCTGGAGTCCCGCTGGTCTAAACTGGGCCCGTTCTGTTCCTGCTGCTCGGCGCCGGGGGCTCTGTGGCGCTCGGATGGGCTGCGGATGACCCCCACGTGACCTATGACGCCGACTTGACCTATGACCCCTATGACTCCGTTTTGTCCCTCTTTGTGCGGCACGGGGAGAAACGCTCTCCCGTTGCTCAGTTCCTGCCTGGATGCGGTGACCACCAGCTGCTGCTGCGGTTGCGAGGCAGCCGGGCCACCAGGGGGCGCCAACGAGCTGGGCAACTTCCCCTCTTTGCCGTCCTTGGTCTGGATCACTGAAGGGTTGCAAACAATAATACTGCTGTTGTTAGTGTTGTTGAGGTGGTTGCCGTGGTAGCTCTCCGCGATCTTAAGCTCCCTCTTCTTCAGTGGTATCTTGGCCTGCTGGCTGCTCCTGACGACCGCCCGCTCCGCCTCCCCTCCCTTGTTCGTCTCCTGTTTCGGGGCTGGCGCGCCTGGCGCCATGACGACCGACACAGCGTTTTTGGGGGCGTCGGCCTCCCTGGATTCCGACTTGATGACGGTGGTGATCGTGCTCACGCGGTTGTCAAAGACGGGCGGTGATTTGCGGTCGAGCTTCTCTTCTTTCACCTCGGCCTCGGTGTTTTCCTGCTCGGTGGGCTGCGTCTCCTCCAGCTTCACCGCTGACAAACAAAAATGACAAAACCGTTAAACCGGTGTCATCACATCGAGGACGATCGGATCCATCCGTCAGATTCTATCATCTAGTAACAATTAACATGCACGGGCAGTGTTCTAGCTTGTTGATTGTTCAATTGTATTACACACATAAGGAAGGTGACCAGAACAGCCTTTTCGTGGCTGAGTCGGCGGCTAGCAGCTAACGGCACTAACAGTGCAAACAGTGCTGACAGTGTTACTCGGCTCCGTACACAAAGCACAGAGAAGCTCTGATGACAACAGACACGGAGGGACAGTGACTTCATTCTCTGCTCAGGTCGACATTAGTTAGTCCACTATAATATATATATTATGCTATATTGATGCTCTGAATCCCATACAGAGAATGTTAAAGAAACAGTAAAGTACAGCTGTTCCGATCCTTTGAAATAAAAAGCATAAATATGTTTTTCAGCATCTTTATAGAAATTAGATTATTGCAATGCTCTTTTACTGGTCCTCTGAAACAGTCAACTTATTCTGAACGGTACTGCCAGAAGAAGAAGGAGAACATTTGACACTGATTTCAGTGACATTGGCTCCCAGGATCGTGTTTTATTATCCTTCACGAGCTCTCAGATCTTCTACTGCTGGGTTTTTAAAAACACACAATTATTCGCACAACAAAGCTTTCTAATTGCTCCAACATTATGGAATACCCTACCAAAAGCTATACGAGATGTATTTTTTCTTTACTTATTCTCTCACATATTATTCATAATGGTCTCTGAATTTTTTTCTTTCAGCAATATATTTTAAAATGTCTATTATATTTTATTATTATATCTAATATATTTTAAAATGTATTCTTTTTATTGTCTAAATTTGCCTCATTTTTATTTATTTTGTATTGTAAAGCACTTTGAGCTACGTATCTCTATGAATGCAGTTTATCATGATGACAGATCATCTCTCTGATCTTAATTGGAGGGAGCCTTTCTCTGACACAAGCGTAAAAGCAGGAGAAGCAGTAGTTTCCGTTCCCATGGTACCTTGTGTCGGGGGTTCCTCCTCCTTTACAGGGTGGACCTTCTCACTGTCGGTGTGTTCCTCGGCGGTCCTGGAGGGTTTGGTGCTTCCAATGGCCTCATCCCCTGAGTCGGCAAAACACAGACAGACAAATTCATCTCTTTAACTTCATTCAGTACAATCAATCAATCTTGGCCTCTTGGGTATTTTAACTGGTTCATACACGAGTATTACTACTGCAGGGTGACAGTGGCACAATGTGATGAGTGATATTAGACTTTTCAATTGTTCAATTTCAGATCATTTGAAATGCTTTTGTTATTTTTTTCCCGTTGTGCTGCAGCTGCTGCTGTAATCTTGCCATCTATAATATAACTCGTACCATCCAAAGAGCCCAGCATACCCTCATCTTTCTCTGTGGGGCTGGTGCTTCTGGAACCAGCCTGGTTCTGGTCCTGGTCCTGGTCCTGGTTCTGGTCCTGGTCCGGATTCTGTTTTAGTTCAACCTGAGACTTCAGCAGCTCCAGAGCCTCGGCCAGGTCGGTACGATTCCTGAGAAGACAGTTTGGATCAAAACTCATCCAGCAAGGACGACAAGTCATCGTTCAGATGGAACTCTGTAAGGAGACTACTTTAATGTAGCCAACGGGATGGTTTGGATGTTTGGGAGTGGGCTTGTATTCAGTACTTAAACCAGCACGGGAGCAAAGTAATGTACAGCCGTGGACGTATGTTAGTTTATCACTTTATCACTTTAATCGTCCGCTATATGCAGAATATTTACACCACTTTATCTCACATCAGACATTTCTGATGGGGAACTCCAGCTGAAGCCAGCAGACACAGAGACAGTGGTTTTCCCTCACAGAACACAGAAGCCTCGGTCGGTTAGTTAGTGTTAAAGTGGGACTAACCCGTAGCTAACCAGCTACTTCTGTGTTCTGTGAGGGAAAATCACTGTTTTTGTCAAAAAGAGTCAAGTTAAAGCGATGAAGATATTCTATATAGAGCCAACTAAATCAACTGATATTGATGATTTGTAGGTGTCTAAAACACATGAAGCTGCCCCCCCCCCCCCCCCCTCCACAGCAGTACATTGCTTTGCTCCCGTGCGGTCTGCTTCTCCAAACTTCATCTGCTATAAGGAATACACCGAGGACGGAGAAGTAACTCATACAACCCCACTTCAACAGATTCCTTTAAGACGAGGTTGATGTTAATCGAACCAAACAAAACTATGAAAAAACACTTTTCTAAGAAAATAAGATCCACATTGTAAAGAACTACATTCATATAAACAGAGAAAACAATAACAAAAGATGTGCATGCAGCCCGAGACACTACGAGAGGTGCGTATCTAACAGAACAGTAATACCTGACGATGCACTTCCAAGTGGATCCGTCCAGATCGTCCTGCTCCTCCGTGTACAGACGGATGTTCTGCTCCTGGTCCAGCTGAAGCCAGTACATCAGGCCCTGCTTGTCCCGACCGATGGGCTGCAGACGCATCTTCTCCGGGTCCTCCTCATTGATCGCCGTCTTGAACTTCAGGTTGTCATCGAACTGACACTCGCAGAGATACTGGAGGGGGAACGAATGAAATGTGTGGAAAGAAAGAGAACGGGGGGTTTAATGTAGTTGCTGCAAGTCTTTCAGATGCACTGAGCACACGGAGTAAAAGCAGGGCATGTCATACTTTGAGGATGCATGACTTGCACTCCATGGACATCTCCTGGTAGCCCTTCTGTTCCAGCTCCCAGGCCCAGGTACTGTTCAGCTCCTGGCAAACCTACAGGAAACAAGGAATAGATGCCGTCACTGCATACGAGGTTGTTTGAACAAGTTCTCTGCCTCAAAGCTGATATGACCGGTTTATTATTATTTCATATGTCTCCTCCATCTGTTGGCCTAAACACAATTAAAGCTCTACAGTTAGTGTGGGAATCTCACTCTGCTTAAAGTTACTGCAAGGAACTTATTATTTTGTGTTGATTTGGGCCGGTCCCTGTGGACTCAGGTGTTTCCAAGCACCAGACTCCCTTTAGAAAACCTCTCATTTTACCGCAGCAGGGTCTGACAGTCTGACCCACTAAGTCCTGGTCCTGGTTCTCCCGTGCCTCCCTTCCCTCCAGCGGGCCCAGCCATATGACCTGGGCCTCCAGCAGCGTGGTGTCGGTGTTGGCTTCCAGCGGGAACCGGCAGAGTAGCGAGGCGAAGCTCTGCTCCTTGCCGGATGCTGAGCTTTCCTCCTCCTGCCGGAGCTTCTGAACGCAGGTCGAAGGCTGCAGCAAAGCCAGATCTGGGTCTGTCCACGGCGGACCGGTCTCTGCTGGAGGATCTGGGTCTGTCCACGGCGGACCGGTCTCTGCTGGAGGATCTGGGTCTGTCCACGGCGGACCGGTCTCTGCTGGAGGATCTGGGTCTGTCCACGGCGGACCGGTCTCTGCTGGAGGATCTGGGTCTGTCCACGGCGGACCGGTCTCTGCTGGAGGATCTGGGTCTGTCCACGGCGGACCGGTCTCTGCTGGAGGATCTGGGTCTGTCCACGGCGGACCGGTCTCTGCTGGAGGATCTGGGTCTGTCCACGGCGGACCGGTCTCTGCTGGAGGATCTGGGTCTGTCCACGGCGGACCGGTCTCTGCTGGAGGATCTGGGTCTGTCCACGGCGGACCGGTCTCTGCTGGAGGGTCTGGGTCTGTCCACGGTGGACCGGTCTCTGCTGGAGGATCTGGGTCTGTCCACGGCGGACCGGTCTCTGCTGGAGGCCCTGTTGGAGTCTGAACTGAAGGAGTTTCTGGTGAACCTGAATGATTTGACTTGGCGAGGAATCCAACCCGATGACATCAACGATAAGCCTTAAGAATAACTTTATAGACCATCTTCTTGCTGATGGTCTCGTTTACTCATGAGGTCATATAGAGGCGTCAGTATTAATATGAGATTGTTTCATAACCAGTTAAAAGTTCCTCACAGTAACTCTAAAGCTCCACAAGGTCAGAGTAAATGACAAACATGGAGCTGTGACTGTGCGCCATCCCCACTAAAGAACGCTCTGCCCTCAGCGTCTCTTAGCTCCGCCCAGAGACAGCTGGACTTACTGATGGCTGGACCTCTTCGCTCAGTCCCGTTTAACATGTCAAGTGCAGCCTAAGCAGAATCTGAACACACACACACACACACACACACACACACACACACACACACACACACACACACACACACACACACACACACACACACACACACACACACACACACACACACACACACACACACACACACACACACACACACACACACACACACACACACACACACACACACACACACACACACACACACACACACACACACACACACACACACACACACACACACACACACACACACACACACACACACACACACACACACACACACACACACACACACACACACACACACACACACACACACACACACACACACACACACACACACACACACACACCTCACCTTAGCCAGGTATTTTTCCCAGCGGTCAGTAGTCACAGACCTCCCCAGTTTTCTGAGCAGCTTCACGTGGAGCTCCACAAGCGGTTTAGGAACTGCAACGAAGACGATTAGACACATTCACTTTTCACAAGTTGCTGCCACGACTGACAAAGTGCCCTGAAGCAAAACTTCAAAGCCAGCTGCAGGGTTGTTTTTGTCGTTGAGCCGACCCTGATCTCTTACCTCCCTGACCAGAAAGGCTTAAGATCATTTCCCTTCTGGAGGTGAATCATATCGCAAAGCACAGCCAACGTTGTAATTACCAAGTGTGGTACAGTGTTGTGTTCATGACAATATAGAAAGTGGGTTCAAGATCCAACATAATACTGAATGTGTGAAATTCCCCTTTTTTTTAACCATGAAAACAGGTGTTTAACAAAATACTTAACAACTTGACGCCTTTTCAATCCAAACACTAGTATTTTCTTTTCACATTTTTTTTCCAGCAGCTGTTGGAAAACGACCAACCACTGAATGAACCACTGGTGAATGAACAGAAAGGAGCCGGTTTACCAGCGAAACAAATGCTTTGAGATCAACAATGAAAACACACTGCTGCTTGTGGAGTGCGATGTGTTTCCTGCACTGCCTGGGTCACTTATTAAGAACCATTTCTGCACTGAAAGTATAATAAAGATTACTGGTGGTGGTGTGCTAGCGTCTGAATGTTTCACAGTGTTCACTAAGTGCTTGGTAAACAGATGTCAGTAAGAAATGAAGTGCCAGCTCCTTCCTGGGTGCTCGCCGGAATCGCACGGAAAGAATTTCAGGAAAACTTTTTCATTCTAACGTTGGAGAACTTCAGATCAGATGTTCCCTCTTTTCTCCCACGCACAGTGGAGATAGTTGTGTAAATGTAAACACAGCCATAGAGCAAAGGCTTATGAAAATATCTCAATAAAATCTCAGGTCGTCTTCAAGGGACTCATTATCGTCTGTAAAGATCAAACCACATTCATCAGTTAAGACTTGTCATCCAAACTGCAGAGGATCAGCTAAGATCAATACCAATATCGTATAGACGTTTCAAAAAGTGATCGTTGGCCAGTTATCAATACTGAGAGTATTTTTCTGCTGTTTCAGAATAAGAGTTGAAATCCTTTCTTTTCTAATGACTGTTTAAATACCACGAAGAAAATAAATCTAGGTTTGATGTGAATGTCCAGTCACACTCTGGTTGGCCAAACTTAGAATAAAATTATGTTCTACGACTTTTTATGAATTCCAAAATTCATCACATTATGGTCTTGGAAATATTATTATTATGATACGGACTACACTGAGGATATCAGATATTGACATGTACCTGACCTCTGTTAAAAACGCATGATATTTACCAGCATGGTGACATTATGGATGATTTATTCTAGACTGCATCAAAACACACAGAGTCTCTTTTTTACCCTTATAATGTATTGTTTTTTACCTGTTATTTGTCTTTATATTACAGATGCAAGACAGTTATTGTGTGAGGATTTATGTTTAATCTGTCATAATACTGTTAAAAAGGTTCCGCCTTCAAAACAAAATCCCATTGGCATTCGTAAGCACGCTGTAATAACTAAACATGAACATAACGTAACTCAAACAAACATAAAGCTCGAATGTGTGGTCTGTGTGAGACTGTTACGGAGCCCACGAGCTCACAGGAAATTACAGTTGTCTCTGCTGCCTGGCACAGTGAACTGAAGTTTACTACATTTACTTATTTATTTTTACAGCAACACAAACTCAGAATCCCGACAAAGAAAACGCAGTTAATCACGTCCGAGTCTGAAATGTCAGAGAAGTGTAACAGCTAACTACGGTAGAAATATTAGCCGTTAGGTCTAACTTCATTCGGTACAACGCTACGGTACAGAGGCTAATAGAAGCAACACAACTAACAGTTAACGGTAATTGAACACACGCTAGCTATAAAGCAACACTGGATAACACGGTTTGCTAAGCTACAAACACGACAGTTGCGAGTATACATCATCTCTTTCTGACAAACGATAACACGGTAAAACAAGTGCAGCGGTCTGTGTTGTACTTTGACTAAAAGTTGGATCGTCGATGCTAACCAGTTAGCAGGAGCCAGATTCCCTACTGCGCCTGTGCAGATTTGACAGTACCCTCTACCAACGGCCAAAAAAAAATAACATCCCTTGTTTTTAGCTAACATCAGTCGTTCAGTTTTGACAGCCGTCTATAACGCAGATCGAAGGGAGAAAATGACCCCCTCGTGAGCTCACGGTCGACACAAAGACACAGGGGACACTGATGTCATTCCAGACCCGACTGGCTGTGAGGCAAGGCCGGTGAAAAATTACACCTGACAACGCTCCGGAGCTAGCTGGTTGGCTGTGTGTGGTCACTAGGCAGTGCTGCATCATGGCTCCCCCACCAAGTGTAGCGTGAACAGATCGATACCAGCCTTGACAACACCATCGACAATCTGTCACTTGACTCCAACTTAACTCCGTCTGGGTAACGTTCGCGAGCCCATTTTTTACTCCCGTCTGTATCCGTTTCCCCTAACTTTAGCACAACACAAAGTGTGTAGAATGTGGAGTGGGGCTAGCTTTATGTTAGCGGTCTACGTTTTCTCTCTGTCCAAATATTCCCTCAGAAACTTGGACAAAAAAAAACCGCGTTTCTACTTCGAGGGACTCGACTCTGACCCGGGCCAAAATGTGCCACAAAGCGTAGAAGCTCGCGGACTAAACCCCCGGTCTCGTGTTGCTGTTGGGCCACACACTCTACGTTTTCTGCATTCCTCATCATCCTCACGATGGTGATGGTGGTGATGGTGGGGGACCCCCTTCTCCTTCGGTTCTCGAGTGTCGCAGCTCTTCTACCACTTCTTCGCCCCACCACCACCACCGCCGCCACAGCTAACCACCGATCGCTCACCTGTCTTTGTGTCCCGCAGATACCGCTCCATCTGCGGGAAAGTCATCTCGGGCAGATCTAGTACCGCTCCGAATCGCTCCAGAAAAGAACAGACCTCCGCGAAGCTCGGGCAGAGCGCCGGGCCGGAGCTTCTCGCCTCCACCGGAGCAGCCATCTTTCCAGGCGGAGAGAAACAGGAGGGGAGGGCTCGCTGCTAGGATGCGACTGTGCGCGAATGAAATGAATGGAGGGAGTGAAGCATCTACCGGTGTCAAGCTGGACAGTACGAGAGCACACGGCTTCCGTGTAGCATTTTCAAAATAAAACCACTTGGGGACGTGCGTTGTGTTCGTTAAACAATAAAACGATAGTAGAGGCTGTAGATGACCGCTTATAGTTCCGTCGACTACATTTAAACCCAATGTATTACGCTTAACAGAGGAGTGTAAATATTGTTCTTGTTTTTATTCCCATAAGGCACACATGGTATGCTCTTATTTTAGGCAAGCAATACATCCCTTTCCGGTAACAGTGTGCATATCTTATAGCAACTTGACGCAGCTGCGAGAAGTTGTGAGGACCAGGGGGGGCAAAGCGAGAAATGCCCAGAATTCAACGCGATAGAGCTAAAACATTTCAAAATGGTTTGTTTTATATTTCTTTAACGATTCCAGAATAAGTAACGTTTGCCTAGCATTTACTCACTCTTCATCAATCCCCCACAAACATTAGAAACCTAACGGGGGTCTGAACAACAAACTGACGCTGCAATGTTATTCTTGGTGATTAGTTTGATGAGTATAGCTTGTTCTTTATAAAACAGCCGAAGGATCCTCGGTCTCTTCCATGAAACCACAGCACCACTGCATGCTGCGTAGATAGTCACGCTGCCCGTGAGGATGCTGCCTTCACGGACTGTTGGAAATATCTCACAATCAGACCACAAATACTGTATATAAACCATACGCACAATGTTGATATATTGTTTTTATCGCAATTTAGCCGCTGAGGTCCCTAAAGTTGACATTTTGTATGTTGTGCTCACAAGTTGTATTTATCTCATGGTTACAAGTGTATCTTGTACAGTAAAAAAACAAAACAAAACCATCTTTTGGGACTTACAGGGCTCTGTATAAGGATGAATTCATACTGTTTCACGTTTGAACGTAGAATGTGTGTGTCCGTAATACGCTGCATTCAAACTGAAGTTGTGATGTTGAATTGATACTGGAAGCAAGAGCTCGGTTTGTATTGCAGCTGACGAAAAATTACGTTTTTATTTTTCCCAAATAGTGATTTCCTGGTTTGTTGATTTTCTTAATTTCAACATTTCATGCTTGGCAATGAGTCTAAAACAAAAGTAAATATCTTTCATGGGCAGTTGTGGAATGTCTGTCAGCCTACAAATATTTTACTGTAGGCCACAATGTTGAGGTACTTTACTTGAATATTTCAATTTTATGTCTACTTTATACTTCTACTCCACTACATCTCAGTGGCAAATATTGTCCTTTTACTCAACTGCATTTATTTTCTAGCTTATACTAGTTGCTTTGCAGTATTAAGTAATTAAAATCAGCTCCACCTTTACCAGCTGCAACATTAAAGAGATGATCACATGAAGGCATCACTAATTACTATCCAGTAATACAATATATATTATTCTAAAAGGGGCCATTCTGTATAATAAGCACTTTGACTTTTGGCACTTTAAGTATAGTTTGATGCTGATACTTTTACTTAAGATTGTAAATGGGGGAACTTTTAATTGTAACACCGTATTTTTTACAGTTATATTAATATTTTACTTAAGTGAAAGATGAATACTTCTTCCGCCACCTTCAATGAACCTTCATGAATAGCGTGTTCTCGAATGTACGCACTCGATTGCCCAAAACATAAACTCACGAGCTCCATTTGAAGGCAGCATTGAAGCTGTAAACTCGCTGCTGTGGATTTGCACTTGAAGGCACCAGCAGTTAAAGGGGACGGAAGAGAGTGATCCTCACAGGAAGAAGAGTGATTTGAGCTCTGCGAGGTGTCTCGTTATTGAACGTCTGCTCTCCCACATCGTTTAAAACACATCAGTTCACTTTCCCGCTGAAGAAGTTGTGTAGGGAGCAGCTCGGTAGGTAAGTTCATTATCCGGTTTCACGGTGAATACAAACGTTAAATGAATGAGCGCTCGTTTGTTGTGATCCACGAGAACCACCGGTCAGTGTTCGGTTACTGCTTCAAGTGAAGTCATGCTAAAGTCTGTTTATTACGGATGCGTGTGTTGATCCCGCTCACAGCTAACGTTAGTTAAATAAAAGTGACTATGAAATGCTACTATACACTGATGTACATGATGTAGTGGGCAGACAGGCATGAGTTGTTTTTGATAAATAAGCGCACGTGTTTCACCACTTTTTAACCTCAAAAGCAGCCAGAACACAACATCACACAAGGCGAACAGCCACAGGTCTATTGTGTCTGCACGTTTAAAAGAACTGAGATTCAACTACTGTTCACTGCAGCTTCACGTTCTAATAGGACGAAGGAGAGAAGCCAGGAATCAAACGAGGTTATCAGATTTTCAAGAAATATGTATCATTAAAATTGCAACAACAAACAAAAGTGAAGTGAAACATATAATTGTCTGGACAAAATGCACGTGACCCTATAATGATCATGCATGAGAGACATGGTAAATGAGGACATGTTAACACAAGTGGAAGAGATTTGCCATTGTTGAATTTCTAACATATTGTAATGTTCCACTTACGAGTCGGAGACAGAGTGAAGTCCTTGCACGAGGTTTATTAGACACAAACTGTCAACAGTAATGCCGAGCAACTCCAGCGAACATTATCAGTCGTACACTCTTTTACAACTCTCTTCTTCGTTGGTTCCGGTCTAACGAACTTGACTAGCTCCCAACACAGAACAGGTAACCTCCTCCTCCCCTCTGCGACCAGCTGTTACTGTACAGGGTCGCTACAATATTAAGAATATAAATACAAGATTAAGATGAATTTATAGACACATGTGGCTCTTACTTCGAGGCTATTAAAGCGGCCATCGTCACAAAGTTAGTGAACATCGTAACCATCAAAGTAATGCTGCTTTAATTTAGGCTGAAGTGTGTCAGAGCTGCATTAGGAAGCAGGGTTGGTAAATTGGGGAAGTAGGCAGCAGTCTGTGTTATCATAATCTGTGGTCGTCTACTGTGCTTTACCTCTTTGGCAAATCACCAGACTGTTTACCGGACGCCTTGATTTGCATTCAACAAATTCAATTTGCCTGACCAGCCAGAAGGCAGAGCGCTTAAGACGGTGTGGCAGGAGGATTAGCACAGTGTAACGTATCCCCATCGTTCATATGGTAATGTAGCGTGGGCGAGTACTTCTACTACTACTGCTTCTGACATCAATACTTCTGAAATATGAGTTTTTATTTATAAGATACTCTCAGGTGAGGTCAGTTCCAGACCTAATTTAAAGTAAATTCACAGGTTCGTTCTTACTCAACTCGTCAATCTTCCCACAGTTCTGACTTGCAGAGGTACATTTAGGGATGACACATTACAGAGCGTCTCTTCCCACCAGACAAAACAATTGTTCCTCTATGAAATGTTTCGAAAGAGCCTGTAAAGACCGTTTAATTGCTGTTTTAGTTGTTTTCCTCATAAACATCTGCACACTATTTTGTTGATAATGTATTGTTATTGTGTTATTATATATCTGGTTCAAATACTTTGCCATCAATAGGATGTCGTCCTAACTTAAGTGTATTCATTTTGTGTTCATTTTAACGTTATTTAGGTGGAAACAAGGCCAGTGTGTTGTCTGCCTCCTCCTGCACCGTGATTATTATTCCTTTGTGTATTTTACATTGTGCAAATGAAATCATCTCAAACTGAACGGAAACATTTAAATGTTTACTGAGAATGAATATCTGAAGTGCTTCCTGATTTTTGTGTGCGCAGGTGTTATTGATGCGCCGCCGGTTAACAGAAGAGCGGTGAGATGGCCATCGCCCACGTGGCCACGGAGTACGTGTTCAGCGATTTCCTGCTGAAGGACCCCAACAATGCCCGGTACCGCAGCGTCCGGACGGAGCTGGCCGTGGACAAGATGGTGACCTGCGTGGCGGTGGGCCTGCCCCTCCTCCTCATCTCTCTGGCCTTCGCTCAAGAGGTTTCGGTCGGTGAGTGGGGGGGGGCTGGAGTCCGGGGTCGAGTCTAGGTCCAGTCCAGAGGCTCATTTCAGGAAGCTTCACGGTAGTTTCAGGCTGATCGTAGCAGCTGCAGCTGCTCTAGATTAAAGCACAGAGCAGATATCCTGACGAAAAACAAACATCTTACTCATCATTACAGGAACTTTGAACCTTTTTAAATACATTTAAGAGGTTCAAAAACGTCTTAAAATCCAGCATTTTCAAACAGACGAACAACCTGATCTGTTTTTCTTGAGAGAAGTCTGCAGATTAAAATGTTAAAATAATAATAATAGAAAAAACCAACGACTGTGCTTCTTTTCTTCCTCTTCCTCTGGTGTCTCAGGAACCCAGATGAGCTGTTTCGCTCCGTCCAACTTCTCCTGGAGGCAGGCCGCTTATGTGGACTCTTACTGCTGGGCATCCGTACACACACACACTCTACCTCTGTGGCTGCACAAGGTAGGTGCACACACACACACACACACACACACACACACACACACACACACACACACAGAGTTACAGTTGCTATGTGTGATTGTTAGACAATAGATGATGAAATTTCAATTCTGCCCAGGCGGCTTCTTGTTTAGTGAATTTTAAGGGCGTTGTTAGGCGTGCGTCTCTTTACATTCCTAAAAATGATCTGACTGTAGAGACTAGAACAGCACAGCTAAGTAAAGTGCGCACACACACACACACACACACACACACACACACACACACACACACACACACACAGTAAAGTGGAAGATCATTTACAGCTTGGTATCCTCTCCAGCTCGGGACAGACGGGATCAAATATTTTATTGCACGTTTAAATGAGCAGAGCGCTGCTTTCGCTTTCACATTGTGCTACATTCCTGCTCATGTGAAAATCTTTGCATCAGAATAAGACTCAGAATAAGGCTCAGAATAAGGCTCTTCTTCACCTGAATTAAATAATTTTCGTTTGTCCGTCTGCTCTCTGTTAAAACTTGTAAACTTTAAAACAATCGTCCCATATCAGCCAAAGACAGACCAGTGCTTCGGTGTGGACTCGGACAGCTGTTTGCCTGAGTTTACCTCTGTTCTATCCACCGTCGTACGAGCAGGAATGTCATTGCCTAGAATCTGATTTGTTACTTCCTGTCCTCTCCAGTTCTTTCCCTACATTCTGCTGCTGGTGGCCGTGCTGATGTACACGCCGACGTTGTTCTGGAGATTTTCCGCGGCGCCCCTCCTGCAGTCAGACCTGGGCTTCATCATGGAGGAGCTGGACCGGAGCTACAACTGCGCCGTCACTCTGGCCAAACGCATGGACACCTCAGGACTGCTCACCCCAGACGGGTACGGGGGGGGGGGGGGGACCCACCTTGTTGACAGAAGTGCATACACACACATAACTTTAAAAAATGCAGCGTATTTCATACACTACTGATTATTTAAATGTCACCACACTGGGACGGTGTTAGGCCTTCTGCCCACTGGTGAACTGTTCCAAAAGGTTCCTGGTTGATACAGTGAGATTATTTAGCCAACTCGTCAAAAAAACAAAAGTCCAATCCACAGTGTTCTTTGTTGAGTGATATGAAGGCTGATTGTTTTCCCTTCATACATAAGGACTGGTATTTTGCATATTGGCTCGTATGTGTTTACTGGACATTACAGATAAATGACGCCCCTCAAATATGCAGATGAGAAGCAGATCCTCAGAGTTTAATCCCGGATATAAAATCTAACTAACGAAGACTGCACTAGGGCTGCAACAACGAATCGATAAAATCGATAAAATTCGATTATTATAAGAGTTGGCAACGAATTTCATTATCGATTCGTTGTGTCGCGTGATTATTACGCCACTCAATAAGTCGCGGAGATGTTTGAGTATAAAAAAAAAAGTTGAGTTGAGGGCGGAGCAGAGCAGAGGTAGAGGAAAGACCACCGGAGAGACCTGTAACGCTGTTTGACGGTGCACGATCCGTAGGCGGGGCGTATCCGGCGTGCATGGCCGAACCGAGTGCGACAGTACGGCGGATCAGCCGCCCCGGAGTCGACTGCTATCAGGGACGTAACGTCCCTCCAGTAGCTCTTCTGGTGCTGGTGTTTACTCGTTATCCAGTTTGACAAGCATGACAAGTTAGCGTTAGCTCGTTAATAACAGTAGTAAAGCAGGACTAAAGACACGTTTTTATTCACTCGCCTTTTTTGGCCCATTCATTTTTCAATCTGTTGTCATGTATATATATTCTGTGCTTTGTCCCATATCGGTTATTGTTGACAAATATATTTGTGTGTGTTGTACTTTTACATTTTTTTATAGCACTTGGTCATCTTAAACTGTGTTTAAATGTGGTGTATACATTAACTTAACTTTCACTTACTACAATGATGGTAATAACTTAATGAATAAGCTTCAAGTGAACTTGAGTGTGTGTGCGTGTCTGAGTGTGTGCGTCTGAGTGTGAGAGTCTGTGCGTCTGTGAGTGTAGTGTAGAGAACAAGTTCTGACGTTCAAACAAATCCTGTTAAGTTTTCTGATTTGTATTTTTCTTTATTTTTTATAAATGATTTATTGTTCTGACAGCTCAGGTCCCTTTAAACAAAAATATACATATTTTTGTGCACTTTATTTAAAGAAAACCGATATAATTGGCAGATGTAAAGCATAAAGCATACTGTTTTTGAATAAAGGGTTGGAAATTAATGCTTTTTTTTTTTATCCGATTCATTGATTAATCGTAAAAATAATCGACAGATTAATCGATTATTAAAATAATCGTTAGTTGCAGCCCTAGACTGCACTACAAGAGGGAACTACGGTTAGAATCGAGGTGATACGTTTGTTAATGATTTGCAGAGACGTGGACTTCTGAGGAGGAAATCTGAACTTGTGCTTCCTTTTTAAAGATGCTCCAGTTCTCTTGTCTTGGTCTTGCCATAGTTCTGTTGGGATGTGGCAGGAGCGTGTTTGAAGAATGTGATTCTTCCTTCTGCAGGTTAGAGTTGGTGGAGTACAGGGCAAGTTATCCGCTTCTCCTTCGGATCCAAAACAGTCTATTGTTCGACCAGCGAACTATCCCTAGGTTTTCTTAAAAGCATCAACGTTGTTTGCGCCCTCTTGAATGTGTGGGACGGCCCAGAGCTGTAGGTAGTGCAGATTTTTATAGTCTAACTGACATCAGGGCCGTAGCACAGGGAGCCCCTGTGGGGCCTGTGGCCCTCGTCCAATGAGACCCCAGTGTTTGGTTTGGACCAAAGATATAACGTCTGGTGTGATTAAACTCAAATCAGTTGAACTGCCAGGTAGGCCCAACTCCCTTTGTTCCAACCACATAATGAAGTCCCAACAGTTATTAAGTTAATCAATGATCCACTGTGCTCTCTCTCTCTCTCTCTCTCCTGTGTTCTCTGGACCCAGCGACCCCACCGAGGGCTGTTTCAAGTACCCGCTGGTGGAGAAGTTTCTGATGACCAAGCGTTGCTCTCGGTCGATGCTGCTGCACTACCTGCTGTGTCGCGGCCTGACTCTGGTCACCCTGCTGTGCGCCTGCGTCTACCTGGGCTACTACCTCCGCCTGGCCTCCGTCACCGACGAGTTCAGCTGCGAGCTGCGTGTCGGCCTGCTCGCCTCCGACCCGAGCGTCCCCGAAAAGGTGCACTGCAAGCTCATCGCCGTGGGGGTCTTCTCTTTGCTGAGGTATGTGTCGTTTGGCTATGACTGAATGTTTGGATTTGAGGTCATTTTTTAAATAATTGTTTAAGGTAGAGAAACTCCTCGTCATACCTCCTCTCCTCTCCAGCCTCGTCAACCTGGTCCTGTTCATCGCGCTGATTCCCGCGGTGATCTATGCCGCCGCCCGTCCACTCTTCTGCACCGGACACGCCCGCTTCCTGGAAACCTACCAATCGCTGCCCACCGCGAGCGTCCTGCCCAACTCCGCCAACCAATGGGACGATCTCTCTCTGTATCTGCTCTTCCTGGAGGAGAACGTCAGCGAACTGAAGTCCTACAAGTACATCAAGGTGCTGCTCGCATGTGTGGTGTGTTTGTGTGCCAGTGTCCAGGGCTGTGTCCCAAATCCTCTTCATTTACCATTTAGGTCACTTTTCTTACTGGCCGCTGTTTTATTTCAGTGTCAGAACTCTAAGAAATGTGTGCTCCATACGGTGACGGCAAACATCCCTACATTGACGTAAACATACTCTGTGTTCCAAAGAAACAGTACGTCCAAAAACATACTTTGTGAAAACCAGGATGTTCTACTACATCTGGTTGCATTTTGCAGCATGCATGCTATTCTGGCCCACAATGTTTTGCGCAGCAGGAATAAGAGCAAGAGGGTCAAAGTTCAAGGTGCCATGTTTTAAGGAAGTAGTATGTCCCGATTGAATGCGTACTGCATGCAACAGTACGTACCTTGTACGCGATTTGGAACGCAGCTATAGTGTCTCTGACATGTGCACTGCTGTCTTAACAATCCCACAATGCACTGGGTCACATCTTAGACTTGTGAAATTAACAACTGTCAGAAATCTCAGTTCACTTCTCACTATAGAGTAAACTACTGAGTGTCTACATATATATAGATATATCTATACATATGTGTATATGTATATATATATATAGATATAGATATAGATATATAGATATAGATATAGATATAGATATATCTATATAGATATATCTATACATATGTATAGATATATATATATGTATATAGATAGATAGATAGATACTTCTTGTTATTTTCTGGATTCCCACCAGTTTTGATCAAAATCTTATTTTGTTGCCAGGCTACATCCTCTTTCTCTCAAAGTGAAACTCTGACCTAAATAATAATTATATTCTAACGATGATATTGTTTTCTGACTGCAGGTGTTGGAGTTGTTGAGGAGACAAGGCGAATGCTACGGAGAGGACTTTGATGCCATGAGTCTGCTGCAGACTCTCTGCCTGGTGAAGATGGACAGTGTGGATGGGAGGAAACCCGCCGGTGCTGCGGGGAAACGGGATCGAGTGAAGACGAATGTGGAGGAGTCCGCCGGCTGCCCCACAGCGGCTAAGAACAGCTGCAGAAGTCCGAACTCGGCTGCAAGAAACAAAGACGGCGAGACGGAAACGGAGATGAAAGGTGGGTACAGGTGTTCAAGGGAGGATTTGAAACTCTTTGCTGTTGTTCAGCATAGTTCTGTCATTAGTGATGGTTTGAGGTTACAACCGTCTTTAGTTTATTATTTGGACTGTGGATCGAGACGTGCACTAATCATGTTTAGTTTGACGGACATGAGGAATGATTTTACATGCCTTTAAACCAGAATACAAACCGTAACGATTGACAGCTCAACATGTAACAAAATACAGTTTTACGTTGAGTTCACTTCCAGTTGGGATCAGACATGATTTGGATTTTCAGAAAAACAAATGGGCAGTATCTAGTATCTCTATTTTGTTGTTGTTTTTATTTGTAGGTTTTGGAAGAGTCACAAGCTTATTGGCTTTCTCAGAAAGGTCGAGGCTAATGTAGTCGATTTCTGTACACAAAATCCCAAATAGATCCGTAACACGTCAAATTGTTGCTGTATTTTCAGAGCTCACCTCGTTGCTGCCAGGAAACAGCGACGTAACGGGCAGCAAAAGCAGTGAGGGAGAGACTCTGCGGCAACGAGCGGTGTGACCGGCTGGAGACCTGGGGGGGGGGGGGGGGGCATCCCACGGTACGTTCACAACTTACGGCCTTCCCGTCCTGATGGAGGGATTCAAAACTGGGATGGGAGATTGGAGCACCATCGTCATCGAAGTTCAAACGTTCTAGTCCTTTTCTTTTAATGAGGTTCTTTGTTTTGCTCTTTGAGTGGTTTGAGAGCCAGACTTTTATTTTATTTTGTCTAGCAGCTCGAGAATAAAAAGGAGTGAACAAGTAAGTTCATACACACTGGAAGGGACACTCGTGTTGGTACAGATACAGGAACGGTTGACTATGTTTACCTGCACACTAATGGAGGACTAATCCCAATAGGTTCAAACACTGCAGTGCTAAAATGCAACTGTTCTGCCCTATGAATTATGGGATATATGATGTCATCAGACTGACTACATCTACAGTAAAGAAGACAAATGCTTAAAGACTACTTGGCAGGATGTGATGCGGGTTTCTTTTTCTGATCCCTAGAAGTGAACACGTTGAGCACACACTGGATACGTTCTCTGAATATTTAAAGGAAAAGCAGTTTCGTGGGTATGCAGCAGTAAAGGTTGTTTAAGGTTAGGCAGGTTCCATTGTAACGATTTTAACAGTTTGTATTACCTAAAACAGACACCATGTGACCATTTCAACTAGAAATTGTCAAAATTGCAGTCATGTGGTTTTCTTCAATGTATGTATTTGCACTTGTCATTATGGGAGAATGTATTTTTATTGAGATTATCAATTACATTTCAAGACCCAGTCATGTCTGTAAAGGGGAATAGCACTCAAAGAGGAAGTGGTCTTCGTCCTTCTGTCTGGAGTGATGGGACGAGGCTCTGCTCAAACATCAACCTGTGCTCAACATGTCACGTTGGGGTGTTTAGTTCTCCGGTCTATATTTGGAGTGTTCTCAGTTTTTGCAGTCATTGATTAGATTATCCATACAAGGCTTTATTGCTTAATGTTTAACAGATGCGTAAGTTCTCAGAAATGTAACGGTACATCCCAGGTAATCATCATAATAATAATAATAATAATAATAATAATAACTGTGTTTGAGGTTGAATCATTTTGTCAAGAGTTTCCATTCTCTCAACCTGGAAGTAAAGTCACTGTGCTCGTTTGAATCTCAGGGGTAAAAGACGTCTCACTACATTGCACGTGATTGTCAGTGTTTACGACTTCTGTAACTACGCACTGCACTAAGTGGAGCATTTGAAGACATCGTCATGAAGTGACTGGTTAGATCTCCTCTTTACTCAATGCATTAGTGTATGTTTAACAACTGATCTGCTGTTTTTTCATATAAATATTGGGGTCCCATGTCTGTGCAGTGGGCCACTTTATTAATGTAAAGTCTTTGAAGAAACTGATGCTTGTGTGTTGTGTTGTTTCTGAGGTGACATTTTGATGTTTGGAGCTGCTGTTGGTCATGTTTGAGATGGCTTCTGACTATTATACTTGTAGGATTGCCTGCAGTCTGAGAGGTTTGGTGTTACCTCCAGGCTCATCCATAAATGTTGCTTTCTCTCCCGGTTTTAAAGCTCAGAGCCCAGCCATGTAAGCAACGACAGAAAATCTTCATAAATAAATGGGGTAAAAGCACTCATGAAGAGTAGCCCCTGAAGGTAGATGAGCTCAGTGTAGACACTAGCGTATTCACAGCAGTGGGTTACCTGATTAACACAGAAACATCACTACTGCAAACCTGTGTCTTGTCAGTAGATGGAGCCGCTTCACCTCGTCCTCGCCAGAGGAGCGTTTCTCCTCCTGGGAGTCAGATGAAGGTGGATGGATGCTCCTCCACCTGTAAAGAGAGACACTCAATTTAGGTGGGTTGAATGCAAAGAAGTGATTACGTTCAATAATCGGTTAGTGAAGACAGAGACTAACTAAAGGTAAAACCTCTTTAAGGGGTCTAAGACGGGTAGGTTTAGATGTAGAGATTGTCAAAAGTCAACTGGTGAAGGATGAGAGGAAAGCAGTCTCCATATACAACAGGTTTTACAGCTGTTTCTAAGGTTCCTATATTTGAGGATAAATCGGTACCGGTTGAGGGCAGGAGGTGATTAATCTTGTCTCTAATAGTTTGAATATTATTATTGAAGTTCATGAAGCCATTACTACTGAGGTGTATAGGAATACACGGCTCAGCCTGGGGTTGTTCTTATTGTTCTGTATTAATGAGTTATAGGCTGCCTGGCATCACGGAGGACCTTCTTATGTTTGAAGACCGTCATACCAGACTCACCGAGATTCTTCCAAATTGGTTGAATGCATATCTTTTCAAGTTTTCATCTGGCTCCCACCACCGGGTATAACTCACTTCACTTCTCTTATTACGTTATAACTACGTATGTAAAAGTCACATGTTGCTATTGGCCCTTCATTTATTATTTCCACAATATGTGCTTTAGGTAGTCACATCTGTGATGTGTCCAGCTGGTACACAAGGATCACTGGGCCAGGGTCCAGGGCCGGTCCTGGAGGTTCTGCAATACCAGGTCGATGCGTGGAGTGGACGGAGCAAGCCCCTATTCCATCTCCCTATTCCAAAAATCAATTTAATATATGGTCCCCGGGTAGGGGACGTATCAGATATTAAACTGATAAGAACAGATACTACACTTGATCTTAGCCAAAAGGCCGAGAAGCGATACCGTCACAGAGTCGGAGGTGAGGACGTGATTCGCTGAGCAGTTAATCTCAAACTATGATCTCATTTGCAGCCACGTTACAAACAGTCGCAGCACAAAAAGAGACATTGAACCAATGTCGTGAAGTGTAGTGAATGTTTCATGAAGAAGAATGTGTTCTTTACGGTCCGGTGATGAACTACAGAGCTCCGGTAGTCTCTAGTGGAGAACAGAGCTGACTGCAGGATTCAACCCTAAACTGACCATGTGAGCCACAACAGAGTTTATCACGTTAACTATGAACTACACAATAACAGGATTCTCTGCTCCACATGCTGACTGTCCGTCTTATTAACAGAAACCACCGTGACTGTGATTTCATGTTACAGCATCATATGTGGGAGGATATATTAATAACATTATCACAGGAGTTTATTATCCTTGGTAGAAAGAGACGCAATAGTTACTCATCACAATTTATACAACAAACGTGACCTGGTTCACAGACGTCAACATCAAACCTTTTCATTAACTTTGCAGTCATAATATACAATCAATCCTCTACTTACACTTTAGCTGAGACAAGTTATTAGTTTATTATTTCACAGTTTATCAGGGGAGAGCGTGAACGCAGTCCCCCACTACCACAAATGATGCAGTCGAGATTCCCACATTTGGTGAATTCGCAGAGGTCAGATCCGGATTGGCTAAGCCTCGCCCCGGGTGAACCAATTTCAATTTTCAGACATTTATTTAAGTCCATTTCAAGGGTACACAGGTAAAATATTTACATACAGTGACATCCACACTTTCAGGCTCGTACAATACACCTCAAACGACAATTCCCCAAATAACGTTCTCCACTTACAGACCATGCATCTATCAAACCAGACCAAAACAGCAAATCAACAATGTAGTTTAACCAATAGTCATTTTTTCTTTTCTCCTCAGGCCATGAACAACATCAAGGACGTACGAGCTCTCCTGTCGGCACACCATAAACAATCCACCCTAATTAACATTTCCCCCCATCTGGCTACACATTAGCAAAAAAGGTTGAAAAAAATGGGGTTAGGGGAACTCTCCACATTAACAGTTTTCTTTTCTTTGTTGTTGACCTGTCTTTTAACAGATGGTCTGTAAAGATGTTCAAACTGGTTCTCACAACAACTTCCTGTGGAATGCTGTACCCTCTCATGACCCATATGTTTCTCGCCCTCCACAGACCTTTTACACAGTTAACGACTGCCCACCATTTTTCAGCCTTTGCTGTTCCCTTTATTTGTGGGAAGTCTGTACAACGCTTGCAGCCACGGTGACACTATTAACCAGACACCTCTGGCAGCAGGACACGACCAAAAAAGGTGTTTTAGTGTTTCACTATCACCACAGGAAGGCCGAGGGCATTTTGCACCACGGGTGCATTTTCTCCTCTCAAGGAACGCTCTTGTGGGCAAACACTGGTTTACAACTTGCCAGGCCAAATCTCTATGGTTATTTGTTAGGATGGAGTCATTCATGTTGGACCATACTATTTCTGTTTCATTTTCAGTTAGTGTGCCCACAGGGGTTAACTTTGAATGGTGTGGTGACAGAACATGTTCTACTTCTGTTCTTGTGATTTTATCATATGACAGTGTGGTTACACCTTGTTTTATGCATGAAAACACTGTATCGTACATTTTTGGCCAGGTTTGCGCATATGGGAAGGTTTGTGGTGGCCTTTTGCCCCATGCTCTAAGCACACCACGGCCTACCCAAAACATAGCAAAGAAGGCCCAAGTTGGGGCTGCTTCAGGCTTCAAACAAGCTATAATGATTGGGGTCACAAACCTAGCCTTTAGCTTGCTTTCAATGTCTGGGACACCTTTACCCCCCTTCTCTAAAGGCCTGTACATTATTTCCCGTTTTAGTTTCTCATGTTGCCCTCCCCATATGAATTGAAAAATGATTTTCCTAAGGGTCATCATGTGGAATTGGAAAGGTTGTTGCCAAAGATGTCAAGGAGGCAAGGATTTCTGCTTTCATAACCAGGACTTTCCCAGTCATTGAAAGATCCCTATCTTGCCATTGGAGGAGCTTTCCCCTAATCTTTGGTAATTTGGACTCCCAATTGGTGTTTTCCATATCTTTTCCTATTTGTACTCCTAAGACTTTGATTGTATCTTTTTTTTTGTATGAGGCCTAGATGTTCCACTGGCTCTCTCCAGTTTAGGCAGAGAATTTCACATTTTACTTTATTCATTTTGGTTCCAGAGGCCGCAGTAAAGTTGTCACAAATCAACAAAGTGTCTCTTACGGATCTATTGTCTGTGAGAATGAGGGTTAGGTCATCCATATACAAGTTGAGTTTTGCCTCTTTACCTGTTGCCCCTGGGATTGGGAGGCCTCTGATATTTTTGGCTTTCCTTAAAACACATGCTAGGGGTTCAATTGTAAGGATGAACAAGGAGGGGGGGAGTGGACAACCCTGTCGAACACCCGATTTGATTTTGAAAGGTGCTGTATTTTTTCTATTTACAGAGACTGTGCTTGTTATGTCAGTATACAGCAAATCTACCCATGCTCTAAATGTATTGCCAAAATTGAGTTGGGACAGAATGGCTTTAAAGTACTGGTGACTAATACTATCAAAGGCCTTCTCCAAGTCCAGCCCCAAGATGCAAAGAGGGAGGTTGCAATCTTGGGCAGGAAGGTAGGAATCTCTGACTAGGGCTAGGTTGTCAGACATTGACCGGCCTTGAACCCCACATGTTTGGTCTACACCAACCAACTGATCAATTACTGGTTGCATTTGGAAGAAGAGAGCCTTTGACAGTATCTTGACATCAACTCCTAACAACGTCAAAGGTCTCCAATTCTTCAGGTCCTTCCTCTCTCCCTTTTTTAAAAGTAGGGAGATGGAGCCTGTTCGTAAAGAAGTGGGTAAAATACAGTGGCGGGCCGTGCATTTTATACCTGGGCCTTCAGTGATGTCCTACTACAGTTGAACCACCTCCTAATAACCTCATTATGACCCCACAGCTACGGTTATTATTTGTTTCTAGGGGTGTAACAATACATGTATTCGTATTAAACCGCTCGGTACGAGGCTTACGAACCGAACAATACGTTTGAATAATATTGCATTTGGAAAATGCAAAAGCTTAAATTGTGGGAAATATAATGTTTTCGATGGAGCCACTGTGCCCAACCTGGCAACATACTGTCTGACACACCCACCCTGGAACCACAACTAGCTTGGCAGGAAAACCAACAGCAGCACACGAGCTACAAACTCTCCCCGCAGCGTTTAGCTGTTCCTACTGATTCAAACAGGGCTAAAGAAATCGCCACACAATCCCCATTTCTCCAGACCATAATTCTTGCTTTGTAAAAGAAAACAAAACCCCAAACAGAGAATCAAATGTCCGAACCCTAACCCCGCGATGACGGGATGCTTCGTTGTTAACGGACAAGTCAGAATCAATGTAATTAACACAATGACAAGAACAAACTCACAAGAACCAGTCACATATATTTATATGACAACAAAGCATGACAAATCAATCCAGCAGACCTGCGGCGCTAAAACACGTATTCCACCGCACACTGAAGAGCACGGTCCATTCAAATATTATTCACATCAGAGGGAACAATATTAACCATATCATAAAAACGACACCATAGACAAATGAACACAGTAGTAACACTACTGCAGATGTAAAAACACAAAAGCAGTTCACTTACCACAGATGCTGTTCACTTAAAGACAAAGTCCATCCTTCTTTCTTTGTTAATGAAGAGTTTAATGACGCGGTTGTACAGAACATCGGTGCGGTTCAGTTCCAGCCAGAGGTCCTCCTGCGAACGTGTTCGTTGAGTTGTAGATCCACTCGGGTCTCAGCAAGTTTTCAAAAGCACCGTAGCTTGTAAGTGTCCTGTCGTGCTATGGCGTCGTGTTGCTGCCTTGGTTAGCCACCTCAGGTTAGCGTAGCATAGCTCCAAACACCAAGTTGCTCAGTTGCAAATAAAACGCATTCTTAGCCATAACATGTGCAACGCTTCTCCGACGCTGTTAGCCAGGAATACCGTTGGTACAAATCCTTTTCCTGGCTGGGTCAGGGCTGCTAGCTGTGGGGTTGGCCGAGCCTTTCTTACAATGTCCATTTTTTTCTGAAATGTCCTTCTCCAGAAAGAAGTTGCCAGTAACTCTGCCACCAAATCCGTTTCTCCTCCTCCTTCAGCCATTGAGTGTTAAAAAAACAAAACGCTAAAAATGTCATGTCAATCTCATAACTTCTTACATATCGTTCAACTTGAACTCTTACTAACTTCTGCTAGCTGCTTCAGCTTCACTACAGTCACGCTAGCCCACTGACCAATCACGCCGCACGTTAATGCTGAGCTGCACGTTAATGCTGACGTACTTGTAGCAGGCTACCTAGAATGCTCTGGCACATCAAAGAATACGCCCAACATGCCAAACTAAAGATCTGATTGGTTGAACACTATGACAATCAACAATATCGTCCCCATATACTTTAATCTGCAAAGGCTATCCAACAGGCCTCGGGCCTCTCTTCTTACCTAGAGACACAGAGGTGAAATCTGATTGGATAAAAGCTCTACTTAAAACAAGCTGCACTGGAAGCAGAGCAACTGAGGAAGACAGTAGCTGTGCAATGAGAAATAAGATAATGGGGAAAAAAATAATAATACATGTAGTGTATTTATGAAAAATTATTAAATTATAAAATAGCTATAACTTTGTGATTCTGTTTAGGCCAGCAGAGAAGGCTTTGCAGGCCGTGACTGCCCACCACTGGTAAAATACCTCTAGAGAAACTTTCCTTGAACACTTGCAACAAAGGGTCTTTAAGCTGATCCCAAAAGGTACTATAAAACTCTTTGGGTAAGCCTGGACCTGGAGATCTATTACACTGCATGCTCTGCATTGCTTTGGTTAGCTCACTGATTGTCAAATCTCTTTTGAGAAGATCTTTATCTGTATTGTTAAGTCTTGATAAAGATCAGAGTAGAATGAGTTATCTACACCTGATACACCTTGAGGATCTCTAATCTCTTTCCCGTCTCTGTCTAACACACCCTCAAGACAGTGCCTTGACTTACCCAGCTTATTAAAGAAATAGCGGGTACACTTTTCATTCTCTTCTAGGTGTTGCACCCTGCTCCTTGTGAGCAGCCCTCTAGTCTTTTCATTATACAACAATGTTCATTTATTTTTTAAATTTTGTTATGTCCTCATTCACCTCATAACCAGACAGTAAAAGGAGATAGTAACGTTGCAACTTTGCCTGCAGTCTTTTTTGGAGGGCTCGTTTCTTTGCAGCTGCTTTTTTACCTTCAGACATAAAAAAACATCTTGTTTTACATTTAATATCCTCCCACCAATCCCCCAAGGAACAAAGGCTGCAGGGTGAACCATTGATTAAGTTTGTCCCTGTACCTTGTCACCAACTCTTGGTTGTCTAGTAGGCTTGTGTTAAGTTCCCAGGTGCCTGGTCCAGACCCACATGAGCCTTGGATTTTTAGAGAGCTGGTGAGTTTGTGGACGTCTGAGAAGGGGACTGGTTCAACTGTGCTGTTAAGCATTGTGAGTCCTGGTGTAGTGAGCAAGAAGTCTATAACTGAGAAGGTTCTCCCATTGGTCCAAGTATACCCCGGAGTTGTCGGATTTATCAGTCTGAAAGCATCAACAAGTTTACAGTCTTTGATGATGCCCTGGAGTGTGTGGGAACTAGCATCTAGTTTCACAGAAGAGGTGGATCTTCTGTCTGCTATGTCAACGATGCAGTTGAAATCACCCCCGATAATAACTTCCCTCCCACAGTGAGATACGGTTTGAATAGACTGTAGCACCTTCACGCGGTCTTGAGTCTCAGTGGGGCAGTAGATGTTTATAACCCTTAATTTGGTTCCATTCCCCTCTATATCTACCAATAGCAGTCTACCATCTATGACCCTATCCACCTTCTGAATATTGAATTGTTGACCGTTGAAAAGGACTGCCACACCAGAGGCTCTGTTTTTGTTGTCGCCTGACCATACTGACTGTCCATATGTCCATCTGTTTTCATATAGTTTGTAATTATCTTTAAAGCCGATAGAGCACTCCTGGAGAAGAAATATGTCCCCGCCACTTCTGTGCAGAACACTGAAAATAGACTGACATTTGATTGGGTCGTTGAGGCCTCTAGTGTTAATAGTGACAACCTTGAGAGATGGCATTACCATTTTTGTGGGGAGAGAGATCAGTGGTCTACAGGAAAGCTTCAAACCGTTGGGGAGGATTTATCTTTTTCTTCTTCCTTTGGGCTCTAAAGCTCTCCTCTGCTCCCCCCACGCCACAACTAATTTGGGTGGCAACTGAGAAAGCAGACAAACACTGGGTACAGGTCCAGGTAAGAGGAAGAGGTGGACAGAGGGTCGGACCATACCTGTGGTTCTGGGCTGGAACTGGACGAATCACCTGATGGTTTCTGGGGCCGCTTTCGGGATGGCATACTTTCCAGGGGAAAGTCAGGAAGGGGGAAAAAGGTGAGTGGTGCCTCCATATCTCCAGATGGCGCCTGGTTGACTTCATGTCAAGCCTGCTAGCATCAAGTCCAGTAGATCTCTGCAGTCCTTGGATGAAACAGGACCCTCTGTTGTTGAGATCTGCGCTGTTTGCCCGGCTGGTAGATCCTCCTGGGGCTGCTGCATTTCCATGGTTAATTGCTCAGATTGATCATGGGTGGCGATCTGGAAAGACTGGGCATTAACCCTTGTGTTGGTATCTGAGTTGGAGCTCCAGCTTGCCTGCTTTTGGCATCCACAGTCCTGTGGAGCCTGACGGTCTACAGTGCTAGAAAGCACAATCTGACAACCACTAGTGGAGATTGGTGTAGTCTCCTCCTCTCTGGACTCTCTGTGATCCCCTGGGGGGGATGGGTGCCTGCTGATTAACCTCAGCCGTTGATTCAGGGTGGTCGTGGGCAAAAGGTCCTTGTTGCTGCCGGTCATGAGGGCTTTGCTGGTTCTGATTGGAGGGTTCTGGCTCGATGTCGGTTGTGTCTTGCTCCTTACGATCAGACTGTTCCTCTGTTGGTGGAGGATCAGGGTGGTCGAAACTTTGATTAAAGCCTCTGGCTCTGTTAGCATACAATTCTGGGCAACCCCTGAATGTGAGTGTTTGATCCACAAAGGTTACATCTCATAGGTTGGTCACAGTCTTTGGTAATGTGGCCAATGCTCTTGCAGTTGCTGCAGAAGGTGGTATTGCAATTAGCTGCAAGATGAGTTGAAGAGCCACACTTCCTACAGTTTTTGGGTTGTCCAGCATAGAAAACATAGCCCCTAATTGCTCCCAGCTGGTTACTGGAAGGAAGGTGTTGAAGTCTCCCAGAGTCTCCGCCTCTCTTCAGGCGCACAAAGAAGCGCCTGGCCCCGGTCCTGATGCCATCTTCATCTTTTAGCTCCATGCTCTGTTAAACAGAGCAATGGAAAGACAACCATGTGAAAATGTCCTCAGTCGTAACTTTTTCAGAGTACATAATGACAGTAAATGCTTTTGATTCTCGCTCGGAAAGAGGGATGAGTAGAACTGTCTGAAGTCTTGGGTTGTTGTCCTTTTTCTGATAATAGCTCTCAAGCCATTGCTCGAACAAGGTGTAGGAAGTAAAGATTACCTCAAAGGTTCTCCTTCCAGGCAGGGCAAAAACATAGTCAAGCTGTGGAGGGCTGAATCCCATTTCCTTCTGGATGACATTTCGGCTGAACTGTAGTCTATCCATTTCTAGGTCTTCCTGGAGCTCAAAGCGAACTGCATTCCTTCGGGAGCCAGCTGAAGCCATTGTAGAGGTAAAAAATGTTCGACGTACCAAATGGCAAAACAAACAACTGACCAGGTTTGATTCCAAGACAGTGCGGTAGCCCTAAGAAGCACTGCGGTCAAGCCACACATGCTTCTGAATTCGGCTCCTACTTAATCATGGTATCTCCCCTGCCAGGTATCAAACACTGGGCCCAGGTGTTTATGGGACATATTGCTGAATATGCTGACTTAGGTCCATTCCCTGCAGAAAGAAAACACAGTAGCAGCAAAGAGAAGCAGAACATTGTGTGAGTATATTAGTATATTTACAACATGATCACAGGAAAGTCTTTTAATCATTAAAGGTACAATCTCTTTCCAAGTTAGACGTACATTCTTGACTTATAATTGCTATTTAAATCTACTGATTTCTTGTTTTTTAACAGTTTATCAGGGGAGAGCGCGAACGCAGTCCCCCACTACCACAAATTATGCAGTCGAGATTTCTACATTTGAGAAATTCGCAGAGGTCAGCTCAGCCGGAGTGCAGTGGCTAAGCCTCGCCCTGGGTGAACCACCTTATTGATCATGGTATCTCCCCTGCCAGGTAAGTATGAGTTGTACAGATCCGAGGCAGGGGAGTCTTTCACAGACGTACCATGCTGACTGGTGGTGCTGAACACATAGATATTACCACAAACCAGATACTGTAAGAGGTCTAAGAACCTACAGGAATGTAATATATAGAGTAACGTCATGTGTAATAGGGTTGATGAAGAATATTTACATTTTACTGGAAACATAATAGTCACATTTCCCATCATGCGATGCTGTATTTTCATATCAAAAGCCAACCTAAAATCACCAACTGTATCTATTTATCTCCAACAAATGAGAAACAGCTCAACAGAAAGTTTAGATGAGACGAAGCTAAATCAAACTGCAATCAAAAGTCCTTTGATCCACATTTGAAATTCAGAATAAAGAATAAAATCACACAAATGTTTTCTCCATTGACTGTAGGTTCCCTCACATTCCAACCACTTCCTGTTTCTTTGTTTACTGCTGGAGCGCTACTGACATACTGACATCTATTGGTCTGGAGTGTGAACAACACTAGTCTTTTAGCAAATATAAACTATATTGTACAACAAAAAACTGATGATTACCTTCATGAAGGAAGGATTTATTACTACATTAGGTTTAGTTAGGCCAACTTAATGAACTGACAACTGGATGTATATACACTAGGTTTCTGTGTGTATGGCTAACAGCAAAATATTAATAATGATAATAATGGTTCAGATACTGAGATAAAGAATATATGTATTTATATATATATATATATATATATACATATATATACACATATATATATATATATACAGGGTCGGAAACTAACGCTAGTCCGCTAGCCCGAGGCGAGTGGATTTTTGGAGGGACTACCTAAATTATCATTCTCACTAGTCCTCATGGCGAGTGAAATTTGAGAGGCTTTATTCGTTATTTATGTCCGGAAAAAGACTTTCCCGATAAGTAAATGTAACTGTGACGAAGGACGACCTCTATTGACGGGTTTCGGAGAAACAGCCGAGCAGGAACCGCACGACGCCCCTTGCGGAAGAGGACGGCAGTCAGCTGCTCGCGGACTAATATCACCGGTATTAAATTGGTGAAAAGGCTCTGACGAGAGTAGTGGCGCGAAATGACAGGTGTCCGTAAATAGATTAGAGTTTATGTGGATGTTCGGAGTTCACCTTTCAAGACTGTGTGCGTGTAAACAACCAGTAAGTAAACGTAACGTTTGGTGTTAGTCAAATGTCATCATAAGGGTTATATTGTGTCATTTGCACGGCAATCTAGTCTGATATTTAGCGGCTCGTTCGTTGTTTGCTCAGTGCCGACTGTAGGAGTCCCGGACATGTTGATCGCTGCCTGTATTCTGTCCCTGTATGTCCTAATTTGGAACCAATGCTGTATAGAGGTTTTTACTAATCATTATTTCATGGATATCTGTTTCAGAACCACACACTTGCTTGTTTGACTACTGTCAATAAACCT
>JAVDOI010000033.1:1408737-1521237 GCA_032191485.1 Leptoclinus maculatus
ATATATACATATATATATATACATATATATACATATATATATATATACACATATATATACATATATATATATATACACATATGTATATATATACACATATATATATATATATACACACATATATATATATATATATACATATATATATATACACATATATATATACACATATATATATATACACATATATATATATATACACACATATATACAGCGTTTCTGTGAGACCACACTAGAGAAAACTGTACAAATGAGCAGTACTATGAAGCCTAACAACAGATTCAATCAATGTAAATATATAAATTAATGTTTTAAATTCTTTCTCACATAGCTGTGAATTCAGCACTTTCTATAACACTCTCCTTGTCTCACTCACCAGTTAAATGTCTTTAACAGACACATACATGTAACATTACAGTTAAAGCTCATAATCAATAAACTGTAATACTGTGACTTTGGTTCTTCACTCATCTTAATAACATATTCACATATTGTCTCCATATGATTTATCTTGAACAACATTAGGGGGTGCACCGTTCCTGGAGGTTCTGCAATACCAGGTCGATGCGTGGAGTGGACGGAGCAAGCCCCTATTCCATCTCCCTATTCCAAAAATCAATTTAATATATGGTCCCCGGGTAGGGGACGTATCAGATATTAAACTGATAAGAACAGATACTACACTTGATCTTAGCCAAAAGGCCGAGAAGCGATACCGTCACAGAGTCGGAGGTGAGGACGTCATTATCCGCACAGTCAACCTCACTGACGGGTCGGGAACTGAACTACAACGTTTGAATCACATATGAAACAAGAACAATGAACAATAGTAATAATGTCCCACTGGTGCTGTTTAGTTTGACATATTTATATTTAACTTGTGTTCGCAAATGCGTCTTCTTGTTTCTTTCCGGACACGTGGTACGCTGTAGTCCAATCAGGAAGTAGAAAACCGATAAATATCATTTATAATTTGCAGACACGCTGGAATAAATATGATGTTTCTACAAGTATATTCTTTATTAAATAGCGTGTAACGAACTTGTTCCGTTGATAAAAGTGATGTTGTTACGCTTCAAAACTCACTTGACGACAACAAACACAGCTGTGTCTCTAGTGGAGGAGAGCTAACAGCACATTTCACCTCTTCAGCCTCACACACACAGTTAGTGATGAAAACACAGCAATGCAATCGATCACCAGTGATTTAAGTTACCGAAGACGTCCCGTTAACGTAACTCACAGAGTAGAATATAAACAGTGAGGTCATAATAGAGGATGCTAGCGGCTCTAATGTGTACTGTTATCTTCTTAGTGAGCTCATCGTAACATTTACAGACCTGACTGAAGTTTAAGACCCTGTAATAGCAGAATAAGCGAGGAGTAATAATTATAATGTGTCCCACAACATAGAAACAAATACAACGCTGTCAACAGCACTGGTCTGTTAGTTTAATACGCTGAATTAACTCGTGTTATAATACTGTGATAGTGACGAACATGGACGTGTCATTAAGTAACGTTAACTGTTAGTAACTTGTTACCGGCTGTAACGGCGGCTTGAAGTAAGTCTGGACTTCCGGTAAGATAGAACTAGCATGTCACCCTGATGATAAAGTATTGACACGACTTAATTATTACAATGTAGAGTTAATAATGTAGCATGAAGACAAAATGTATTTAGTTTTACACGATAGCTAGGAGCTAGCATTACTTAGCTAACAGCTAGCTAGCTTTATGTTGCGGTGAAACACCCTAAATAGTCGACAACAATTAGTCTTCCTTATAATAGTTATGGGAACAGTGCACGCGCTATTAATTCTATAATAAATGTCGAGTTATTTAGTCAAAATGAACTTACTGAAGGTTGTCTTCAACAAATGCTAATTGTCGAGTTATTCCTGAGGCAGACAGCAGCGGTGTGTGAGGTGCGCTTGACCGTGTGCAAAGTGACGTCATCTTTAGCCCAAACATTTAGCGTTAGCTAACGTTAGCTACCTCACGATAAGATATTTAAACAATATTCCAACAACTGTACATTAGTTTGTGTTTTAGAGAAAATGATCCGGACCAGTTTGTGAACAAGAACAGGTTTAATCCAGCTAATCTGTTCACATTCTGATTTTATATTGAGAGGTATTTAATGTACTTAGTTTAACCAAGTGTGTGTATTGTGTGTATAAATATCACTATGAGCTATACATTATAGAGTCACGTGTTATGATTGGTCAGTTTGACTACAGACTCCTAATTGGATCTGAGGAAGCGACTACTGACCACCAATCACAAGTCGAACTGTAACTATATGAATATATAGTACAACGCTAAAGAAGTATGAATTTAGAGTTGTGAATCTACCTACAACAGTTACTTTACAGTACTTCTGGTAAAACTGAAATAATTTGTTCTTTATAATTATTTAAAACAATCACTGTTTATACTGCCCAATTGTCTTTTGGTCATTTGGAAAAATCACTTCAACGTGTATATATTATCCATCTATATTATCAAAGACTAGAACATTTAAGAACTACAATGACTTCTGTCAGCGTGTTTTTTGTCTCCGTTGTTATCTGTAAGGCAGCGCTGCTTCCCAGGCTGTGGTTATGACGGGTATATGGAATATGGAATAATAGAAGATCCATATTTCTGATGTCTTACACGATGACATGCACACTCTTAGTTTTTCCATGAGTACAAACATGAAACTTATCCAAAGAGAAGCTGAACAGTTGATCAAATATCAGAGGAATCAGTCAGTGTTGTAGGCTCAGGAGTTATGAGATGTGAGATATGAGTTAACGTTATAAGAACTCTCCCTCAGAGATCTCTAATCTAATCTGTAATCAGGGTTTAGCAGTTGTCATCCTGCTCTACACTTCCTCCTCTTCTTCCTCCTCCTCTTCCTCCCTGGGTGCTAAAAGGATATCAATGGCCTGTTGTACGTTCATTGTTATATTAGTAATGTATTATTATAATATAACAATAATATGTAGTTGTGGTGTTACTCTACAAGTGTATGTGTGACCCTCATAATCTGCATCATTAACCCAGATGCTCCTGGGAATCGTCAGCAGGCCGTAGTGAGAGCGACCAAAGAGGCCGGTGACTACAGGGAGAAGAGAACGGTCTTCCTCAAACCTCCACAGGAGCTGCTGGACCAGACCTCTTCTCTGGCCCACGCAGAGAAGCTCCTTCGAGCAGAGGGTGTCCCTGAACCATCGCGTCAGCTGTGTCTGGGAAAGCTGGTGGTTCCATTTGGCCAGTATGAAAACGCTCCATTCCACTGGTTTGTGGTGAACGTTGTGGGCTACATGAAGCAGTAAGCATGTTATATTATCATTATTATATCAATACCACTGTAGGCTATGCAGGTTAAAGACAATGTGTATGGGCCTTGTGGTGGAAGAGAATGTTATTCCCACTTAGCGTGAGTTTTTGATGCTGAAATAAAGAATACCAAATACCAGAGGTTGCCTTCTGTGTATTTATTTTCTGCGCTGAAAAGGTTCAATCATCACAACAGAATGCGTACAGTCTCAGTGAGGAAGAACCAGGAACAAAGTGAACAAGCTTCCTTTATACAGAAGGAGCAACGGTGTCCGATGGCCAATGCTACAGACATTTTGGTCTCAGACTGAAAGGAAGAACAATGAAAAACAAACGGCCAGCAACCAAAGCAAGCAGCCCGAAGGCCTTGGTGCTGGAACATCATACAACACAGTTAGTTCTCTTTGTGCACAGGCAAGGGAGAACTCTTCTTCTGCACAACAGAGACACGCTTCAACGAAGTCCAGAGACAACGACTGATGCATGAATACAATATACTGAGTAGAAATATATACTACACTGTAAAAATACAAGACATTCTGAACAGCAATGTAATGTTCTTCATGAATACAGTCGAATACGGTTAAATCCAGCAAAAGTTGAGGCCTTGGAAGAAAACAAATATTAACAGCGGCTACTGTCCAGTCTTGCAGTATATTACAGCTCATTACTCTTCAAAATCACATCACGTCTCTACTGCTTAGTTAGCACATAGTCAACGTAAAGAAAGTGAACAGAAAGCCTCAGATATCGTAGATCGTGATTTTATTCAGGATGGAAGAATAATAATAAGAGGGAACGTGAGAAGAGGATTTCCAACGGACTCCGACCGAAGCACCGAAGTGGACCGAGCACCACCTGCTGCTTCACCTACAAACACCGCAGCGGACACGTGGTCCGTCCTGCCCCTGGGGCTCACTGAACAAGGTCATTTAGATGTTATTAAAGTTAGCATGACCGTGTTCAGTCATTTTGTGTTCAATATACATTGTATTGTATTGATTTTTTGCCGATAACGTGACTTGTTGTTAACTGCATGTGGCATGCATGCTAACGTGTCGAGCTACCTTTAGCTAGCTTAACGCTACTCTCTTGATTGACAACATATCGTTGTTTTTCTGTCGAACCGCGTTACCAGCGAGTTATTTCATTTTCATAGACACACTGTTGGAGCCATAATGTGGTTTTGTTGTTTTCTTTTGTCTTTGAGGGAAACACTGGGTGGGTTTACACATGCAGTTCTGACATTGAACAGTGGGTGGCACATTAACCTAAAAGTGCATATATGTAAGTGCCTGGTAATGAGAATCAGGTGTGTGGATGGGAAGCTAACAGTTTTTGACTCCAGGCGATCTTTCAGGAGCAGAAAAATCTATCCTTCGCTTCACTCAGCAGGAACGGTTCCATGAGGAAATGGCGGTGTTAACATCTGGCAAACGTGAAGTAAAAAAGGATAGCACCGTTTACAAGCTGGACCCGGTTCTGGAAGCTGTATTGCTTAGAGTTGGAGGGAGATTGAGTAAGGCAGCCATGCCTGAGGAGACAAAACATCCGGTCATCCTATCCAAAACCCAACATGTATCCACTCCAATATTAAAGCACATTCACGAACCAAGGTGGGCCATAATGGAAGAAACCATGTTCTTTCCAGATTATGGATGAAGTATTGGATTACAGGTGCTAATGCAGCAACAAGAAACATCCTGTCCAACTGTGGCTTCTGTAAGCACCTTTTATAGGAAGAGTTCTCGAGATCTAGCCTGACAGGAAAGGACTGGTGCGATCTGCACGAGTGCAAACCAAGACAGGCCGGTCTTGGACTGGACAGGCCAGTGACCAAACTTTGTCTTCTACAAACTGAAACATAATTTATTAGTTAGGGAAATTTGGGTTTTTGTTTGTTCATTTTATTATGGATTTATTGGCTCCATTATATAAATATGCCTGGTAATGAGAATCAGGTGTGTGGATGGGAAGCGAACAGTTTTTGAGCGTGTCAAGGTATCGTGTCAGCCAGCATGTCAGCAGGGAGTGTCAAGGTCTTATATTATCCGGTCAAGTAAGCTATGGCAGTTTGTTATGGTGTCAATCTGCACATGGAATAAATGGATCAACTGATCGAAAGAAAGACAGCATTGGACAGTGAAATGTTTGTGGAGCACGTGTCCGAACAAGTTCTCCCGTTCGCCCCCCAGTGGCTTTAACAAATAAAATGGATATTGGTTAAAGTCACTACACACACGATTGAATTTCTCAGCAATTGAATCAACAAGCTGAGTTAATATATATATTTGATATGGTTTCAGAACATTAACTATCATTGTTGTCTGCATTAGTTGCTGGTGACGCTGGATGATAAGCTTTGAAAGCCACGTCGTCTGTGAAGACATCCAACCAAGCTTCATCACAGGGCTGCTGCAGTGTTCACCAGCTACTCTGTGTTCAACTTGCAATACCAAGAGGAAGCTGCAAGGACACTGGAGTTTGTTCAAAGGTAAATCTTCTGCAGTCTTAAATATTGTTTGGATACTTTTCTGAAGGTTAATATGTTGCTAAATGATTGAGCTTGTAGCCTTGATGTGAGAACATGTAGAACAAAAATCAGACCTTGTGTTCACATTCTTTACTTGTATGAAATATTCACACATATGTTAGATGAAAATAAGATTATTCTCTCATTATTAGTAGACACAGAGGTCAGAATACTGTATATATATGCTTTCTCTGTTATTTAGGCGCTTCATTGGTCTCAACCCGGAAAGGGGCACAAAGACCAACCAGGGGAAGGTGGTGTCCAGAAAGACAGGGAAGCTGGTCCAGAAGAAGGCAGCAGTCCCCATGTGGCCACCCTCATGAAAACCTCCTGGACTTTGAGTGGGGCTTTATGTAGTCCACAGCACATCTCCACAGAGGAGGAAGCAGAGAGAGCCCACACTGCATCCTGGTGTTCTTTTTTCCTTTTAAGGTAACACGCGTTCTGTTCAGTTCTATCCAGTTGTCTCAAACGTGCAGTTCCAGATTAGTTCTTTTACTCTCTTTCTATTGCACTAATGACCATAACTAAATAAAGTGACACTGAAGGCGGGGTACATTAGTATACTATAAGAGTTGTATATAGATTGTTGAGAATCTGTTTAACATGATGCAGTGTTCTGGTCTGATTGTATTGTACAATAATGTAATTACTGACAATGTGTTTTGCTCTAATTTGCTTTAATGAATGCCATGTTATATGCTGCTTTTATTATTTGTATTTTGCAAAAATGTGATCACTGTAAAATTGTCAGTTATTGAATGTGTTTGACTGCATTGGCTTTAATAAAAGCTTTTTAATGTAAGGCCATCTCTTGTTTGAGTCGTTTCTATTGTAGCTATTTTGAAATGTAACATTTTAAATCATGAGCTTCTAGCAGTGTCATACTGTAAATATACATTCTACAGTACTGTAATACATGTTACGCTAATGAACTGTTCATGCACATTACAGTATTAAACCGTTGTTGTAAATTACAGTAGGTACGCTGTAGTTACAGTAAACAGCTGGAAGCTGTAGCTGCAGATGTTTACTGTAATTTAACGGGGAAATTTGTTACAGTGTACGTAAAAACGTACCATTACAGCCTGTTTATCCGTTTGCACTAAAACTATCATCAGTGTTTATTATTCATCTTTGCAGTTTCTTTACTCATTATCTCCAGTGCAGTGATATTAATGATATCAGTACTCAGTTGATGTGTATGATTCCAGCATGCTCCACAAACACAGATCAGAGGTAACAAACCCACAGAGAAAGAGAAAGGTGGAGGACGACCTCACTGAGTACGCAGAGAGCTTCTCACAAGTCTCCAGTCTCCTATGGAGGTCACACAGAAGACCTCCAGTCCTGTGAGGAGGTGCTGAACACACCAGTGACCCACATCACAAGTGTACAGATGAAGAGGTTCAGGACGTTTATCAAGGAGAAGGAGCCAGTGAGTGTTGATCGGATGATTATTATAGTAAAGGAAAAGTGTTCAAATGACTGATATTTAAAGAACCTCTGCTGAATCTATTTGTTGGCTTTTGGTAATTAATAACCGACAGGTCATAAAATAGTTACTTTACATTTGTTCCCCAGCAACCAGCTAGCAACAAGTGTGACCATCATCATGGTCTTCATCAGGTGATGACGCTGAACTGGTTTCTGCAAGCCTGGCAAAACCCCAATGGAACCCATCTGCTGACATTCCCTGGATCAAAGAGGACACAGAACGAGGCCTGTTCACCCCGTTCACATCTTTAAGGACATCACTGGTCAGTTTAAGAGGAGACGGGGATAAAATCAGACCGCATGTGGTTTTATCCACCAGAACCTCCTGCTAGTCTTTGTGTGGAGCCCTGTTGGAGTTTGGAGATACTCCCTGAAGAGTCCTCGAGGTGATGACTGTGGGTCAAGGACGGAATGTGCACCTCGACAAGTCTGGCTCCCATCACCGGGTATAACTCACTTCACTTGTGTTATTACATTTCATTATTACTGTGTAGGTCAACATGAAACAAGAACACAGAAAGTCATATGCTGCTATTGACTTTTAGTTGATTAGATTATTTCCACAATATGTACTTTAGGTACTTCTGTGATGTGTCCAGCTGGTACACAGTGATCACTGAGGTCCTGTGCTGTGGAGCAGCACAAAGGCAGTCCGGAGTGGAGGAGGTGGAACAGTGAACCGGTTGTAACACAACTCAGCAGCTCATCAAGCTCTGTTCCCTGCCATCCTTATTCGAAGGGAACACTATGGTCAAGGTGTGGAGGCAGATACAGGAGAGTCACGTCGAGGAGTACCTTCAACCTAAGGACCTGTACACCACGCTCCTCATGACTGTAGTGGAACCGGGAGGGATCGTCTCCGCATCGGGACACTTGTTCCAGGCTCCGCCTCCTCCAGACAGCTTCCCTCCACTTCCTGCTGCCAGAGGCCAACAATGTGCAGGACTACTGGAGCCAGATCCTCTCCACTTTAGGCACCGTGCTGAAAATGGATTCCACCAAGAAAGTATCAATCAAAACACATGCCATAACGCCGTACTGTATGAAGTAAAATCATTCAGAAACATCACAATATCAGTAGAATCTAACAGAGTTAACCACATTATGCTAACTCAACACATTTATCAGGTGGTGAAGAGGCTGTCTGGGGAAGGTCGAGGTTCAGCCGAGTGGTTCACCAGCATCGGGAACGAGCACTCACAAATAGTTTCATCTGTGCTGACCTGTGAGCAGTCTGGAGAAGCTGGAACCGATGTGCCGTGGAGTCATGGAGAGGTTCTTGGTGGCCGATCAACCCGTCCCCGAGATCCTCTATGTGGACCGTGGGTGTTGCCGGTCTCAGGGCCCAACAGCAGTGGAGACTTTGTTCCAGCCTTGGGGGGACAATGTGATGGTTGTGCGTCTGGACATCTTCCACTGGATCCACCGGAGTCTCACTGTAAGTACGCCGTGTTCAAGTCTGCTGTAGCTGGTGCAGTGCTGGCCTACAACCGCTCAGACCTGGAGCTGCTCCTCAAAGCCGTCAGAGCCAAGGACCCGGCAACTCTGAAGTCGGTCTCAGACGAGGATGTTGTCTGCTGCTACGTATCCAGGGAGCAGCTCAAACACCACGTGAGGAGGGTCACACTCAGGGCTCAGGAGACATTACGGCTCATCCACCTGACCATTGAGGAGCTGAAAGGTCCCGCTGGGCTGGATGAGAGCAGAGTGAGCCTCTTCATTACACCTGGTATAAAAGACCTCATAAAGAAGTTATTACATCTCTACGGATAGTGTAGCACACAAAGTGAACATAACACACTGTATGTGTGTATATTTACAGGCTTTTTGAAGAAGACAGACTATCTGTGGATGCTATGAGATACAATACATGGACAATGTGCACATTTGAACACATTCGTAAGGCAACTTTTCAACAGGAGGATGCCTGCAGTCCAAACCATCTTCTTGTCTTCCAGAAGTTGGAAAAGTTCTGCTCTGCTCTGGTGGAGGTTAGGCTGACAGAGGACAAGCCGACTCTCACCACTGAGCAGAGGAACAAGGTCCTTGAAGCCTGGAATGCAGTGGAGGAGCACGACAAGCAGCCGCAGCAGTTCAACCAGCTGTACAGGACACACTGGGGCATCACCCTCTACTGCCACACACAGAGGGACCATCTTGTTGATGCTGCTGTGATCCAGAGGCTAAAGATGGCTAAGCGCTACGCACCGGCTCAACAACACGTCAGTGCTCAACAGGCTCATGTACACGCTGGTGAAACTGCTGTGGTTGCGCTCACATCAAGGGTCTCGCAGCAGTCCTGAGAAGAGCACCATCTAGAAGGCCTACGAGAGGATCCAGCATCGGATTCTGGTGGAGGATCCAATCCTCTGCAAAGCAGGCATTCCTCTCCCAAAAATCAACATTAAGACAGTACGGGACTTCATCCAACGTCAAGAGCGCCTCCTTAACCTGCATGTCACTAAACAGTCCTTCATTGTGACAAAAACGACCTCCATCTCATCTGCTGACCTCCCTCCAGCACCACACCAGCCGGCAGTCCTCCCTCCACCACTCTAGTACCGTCTCCCAGGAGAGGGCCGGACTGTCTGCTACAGACACTCGTGTTCAGCTGTGGAGCAGCTGATGAAATCATCATTATCGGTTGTAGGAATAGAACATCAACTTGCATTAAAGCATTTGCACAACAGAGTGCCAATAGTTTTAGATAATATCTTATAATACTGTGGAAATATCAGCAAGTATGATTTTAGTTTCCACTAAGTTGTTTGTCACATCGCTGCAGTGATCATAGCGCTGCTGTGAGAAGCCATAGTGCACCTCACTGTCTGCCTTCTCCAGTCACCTCACCACCACAGACAGCTGCCTTGTTGATCGGAGACGGGGGCGTTTTGGGACAGAATTACTGAGTCAACAAGAGATTCTGCTCCTCAGTCTCTCTGGACATGTGTGATAGAAGATAATGCTAACTTTATATTTATATGTGTTTTTACGGTCCGGTGATGAACTACAGAGCTCCGGTAGTCTCTAGTGGAGAACAGAGCTGACTGCAGGATTCAACCCTAAACTGACCATGTGAGCCACAACAGAGTTTATCATGTTAACTATGAACTACACAATAACAGGATTCTCTGCTCCACATGCTGACTGTCCGTCTTATTAACAACAGAACCACTGTGACTGTGATTTCATTAAAGCCCCACTCACTTAACTGGAATGAATTTAAACCAATATGTGCAAAAGTATATTAATAACATTGCAAAGAGACTAATCCTATTTCATATTAATAACATTACCTAATTCACAGCAGTCAACATCACACATTTAGATTAGTGACAGTACAGGAACAGCTTTGCTATCGTACAGTCAAACTTTCACTGCTTGACTGAAGATGAATATTTGATTATTGTTTAACAGTTTATCAGGGGAGAGCGCGAACGCAGTCCCCCACTACCACAAATTATGCAGTCGAGATTTCTACATTTGAGAAATTCGCAGAGGTCAGCTCAGCCGGAGTGCAGTGGCTAAGCCTCGCCCTGGGTGAACCACCTTATTGATCATGGTATCTCCCCTGCCAGGTAAGTATGAGTTGTACAGATCCGAGGCAGGGGAGTCTTTCACAGACGTACCATGCTGACTGGTGGTGCTGAACACATAGATATTACCACAAACCAGATACTGTAAGAGGTCTAAGAACCTACAGGAATGTAATATATAGAGTAACGTCATGTGTAATAGGGTTGATGAAGAATATTTACATTTTACTGGAAACATAATAGTCACATTTCACATCATGCAAAGCTGTATTTTCATATCAAAAGCCAACCTAAAATCACCAACTGTATCTATTTATCTCCAACAAATGAGAAACAGCTCAACAGAAAGTTTAGATGAGACGAAGCTAAATCAAACTGCAATCAAAAGTCCTTTGATCCACATTTGAAATTCAGAATAAAGAATAAAATCACACAAATGTTTTCTCCATTGACTGTAGGTTCCCTCACATTCCAACCACTTCCTGTTTCTTTGTTTACTGCTGGAGCGCTACTGACATACTGACATCTATTGGTCTGGAGTGTGAACAACACTAGTCTTTTAGCAAATATAAACTATATTGTACAACAAAAAACTGATGATTACCTTCATGAAGGAAGGATTTATTACTACATTAGGTTTAGCTAGGCCAACTTAATGAACTGACAACTGGTTGTATATACACTAGGTTTCTGTGTGTATGGCTAACAGCAAAATATTAATAATGATAATAATGGTTCAGATACTGAGATAAAGAATATATATATATATATACATATATACAGCGTTTCTGTGAGACCACACTAGATACAACTGTACAAATGAGCAGTACTATGAAGCCTAACAACAGATTCAATCAATGTAAATATATAAATTAATGTTTTAAATTCTTTCTCACATAGCTGTGAATTCAGCACTTTCTATAACACTCTCCTTGTCTCACTCACCAGTTAAATGTCTTTAACAGACACATACATGTAACATTACAGTTAAAGCTCATAATCAATAAACTGTAATACTGTGACTTTGGTTCTTCACTCATCTTAATAACATATTCACATATTGTCTCCATATGATTTATCTTGAACAACATTAGGGGGTGCACCGTTCCTGGAGGTTCTGCAATACCAGGTCGATGCGTGGAGTGGACGGAGCAAGCCCCTATTCCATCTCCCTATTCCAAAAATCAATTTAATATATGGTCCCCGGGTAGGGGACGTATCAGATATTAAACTGATAAGAACAGATACTACACTTGATCTTAGCCAAAAGGCCGAGAAGCGATACCGTTACAGAGTCGGAGGTGAGGACGTCATTATCCGCACAGTCAACCTCACTGACGGGTCGGGAACTGAACTACAACGTTTGAATCACATATGAAACAAGAACAATGTACAATAGTAATAATGTCCCACTGGTGCTGTTTAGTTTGACATATTTATATTTAACTTGTGTTCGCAAATGCGTCTTCTTGTTTCTTTCCGGACACGTGGTACGCTGTAGTCCAATCAGGAAGTAGAAAACCGATAAATATCATTTATAATTTGCACACACGCTGGAATAAATATGATGTTTCTACAAGTATATTCTTTATTAAATAGCGTGTAACGAACTTGTTCCGTTGATAAAAGTGATGTTGTTACGCTTCAAAACTCACTTGACGACAACAAACACAGCTGTGTCTCTAGTGGAGGAGAGCTAACAGCACATTTCACCTCTTCAGCCTCACACACACAGTTAGTGATGAAAACACAGCAATGCAATCGATCACCAGTGATTTAAGTTACCGAAGACGTCCCGTTAACGTAACTCACAGAGTAGAATATAAACAGTGAGGTCATAATAGAGGATGCTAGCGGCTCTAATGTGTACTGTTATCTTCTTAGTGAGGTCATCGTAACATTTACAGACCTGACTGAAGTGTAAGACCCTGTAATAGCAGAATAAGCGCGGAGTAATAATTATAATGTGTCCCACAACATAGAAACAAATACAACGCTGTCAACAGCACTGGTCTGTTAGTTTAATACGCTGAATTAACTCGTGTTATAATACTGTGATAGTGACGAACATGGACGTGTCATTAAGTAACGTTAACTGTTAGTAACTTGTTACCGGCTGTAACGGCGGCTTGAAGTAAGTCTGGACTTCCGGTAAGATAGAACTAGCATGTCACCCTGATGATAAAGTATTGACACGACTTAATTCTTACAATGTAGAGTTAATAATGTAGCATGAAGACAAAATATATTTAGTTTTACACGATAGCTAGGAGCTAGCATTACTTAGCTAACAGCTAGCTAGCTTTATGTTGCGGTGAAACACCTTAAATAGTCGACAACAATTAGTCTTCCTTATAATAGTTATGGGAACAGTGCACGCGCTATTCTTTCTATAATAAATTTCGAGTTATTTAGTCAAAATGAACTTACTGAAGGTTGTCTTCAACAAATGCTAATTGTCGAGTTATTCCTGAGGCAGACAGCAGCGGTGTGTGAGGTGCGCTTGACCGTGTGCAAAGTGACGTCATCTTTAGCCCAAACATTTAGCGTTAGCTACCTCACGATAAGATATTTAAACAATATTCCAACAACTGTATATTTGTTTGAGTGTTTTAGAGAAAATGATCCGGACCAGCTTGTGAACAAGAACAGGTTTAATCCAGCTAATCTGTTCACATTCAGATTTTATATTGAGAGGTATTTAATGTACTTAGTTTAACCAAGTGTGTGTATTGTGTGTATAAATATCACTATGAGCTATACATTATAGAGTCACGTGTTATGATTGGTCAGTTTGACTACAGACTCCTAATTGGATCTGAGGAAGCGACTACTGACCACCAATCACAAGTCGAACTGTAACTATATGAATATATAGTACAACGCTAAAGATGTATGAATTTAGAGTTGTGAATCTACCTACAACAGTTACTTTGCAATACTTCTGGTAAAAAGTTATGAGATATGATATATGAGTTAACGTTATAAGAACTCTCCATCAGAGATCTCTAATCTAATCTGTAATCAGGGTTTAGCAGTTGTCATCCTGCTCTGACACTTCCTCCTCCTCTTCTTCCTCACAAAAAACACCTCCATCTCATCTGCTGACCTCCCTCCAGCACCACACCAGCCGGCAGTCCTCCCTCCACCACTCTACCCTCTGATGGAGTATGTGCCCACACCCAGCACGGCAGGGACTAAAGTGTTGAAGGGAAGGACGGACATAATCATGCCACTCTCCCGGCCTCAACCACCACTGCCACTTGTGCTACCGGCAGTTAGAAACACCTCTGCCATCAGCAGACCTGTGCCCTCCCTCTCTGCATCCACAGCAACCGCTGAGACTGCTGGCCCCTCCACACGGCCCATACTGCCTGCTCCTCCTACGACATCAGTCCCTACAACTCTGCCCACAACGTCTGCTCCTCCTGAGTAACTGTAGTGCTGTGGTGTTGTCAGCAAGCATAGTTTAGATCTTCATGTACATATTGTCGTCTTCTTTTTTATGACTGCACTGTTTTTTCTGATTGTTCTACATTTCATGCACTGTGTTCAATAAAGTGTTAAGTGTTACAGTAACATCGAGTTGTGGAATATCAATTAATGAATGCAACAACAGGTGTGTTTGTTTTCATCAACAATAGGGACACGGATATATAGAGCTCCAGATTACTTGCATGTCAGTGCACATGCCTATATTACAATATCAGATCATTTTGCAATAGAAACATTAAACAGCCTCATAAATATGAAACTACTTCTAATCAGCCTCCCAGGTGTCATAAGGGAATTTAAAAAGACAGAAGTGACAAATGTAAACAAACAGCATTCTCTCACATGTATAACTGATTTTAAATAAGATGTATTTCATTGAACAGAACAGTAACGTGAATAAATGACATGAATCATGTAGCATTTGCTCTCAAATATACTAGATTCTCTATTTATAGTCATTCTATTATAGCTTCAACAGGTATCACAATAAATAGCTAATTACAATCTGAAATGGACAATTTTACACACATGGAATCAATCAGATGATGACAACAGTGTCTGCAACATCTGCTTTGAAAGGAGGTGAGGCGTGTTGTAGACTCCTCCTGTGGACTCCTTCATATTCCACAGTGTGAGTCTTGTGTGCATATGTTCCGGTGGTGGGGACTCTGTGGACGCTCTCTCCTGTAAACACAAAGAAAGTCTTAAAGATCTTTAGGTATGAAGGGACACGTCGAGCAGCTGCTGGACCAATGTGCAGATTTCTGTTTTCAGATCTTGTGTATTGTGGTGCATGTATGAAAATAATCATGAAAGAAGTCATTGTGATGCACAAACTAACACGTGCTTGGAGTAAACAGTGGTCCATGATTTACAAACACATTGAGAATCCGGTGAGGAATAACAGCATTCCTCTGGCTAGTGTGCTCCGTAATCAGTATATTTGTCGGATAGAGGTCTACTACATTATAATCTATATACTGATTCCTTTAATAATAACATTCTGCTGCTGATACCACAGTTTGACAACTTGGGGGAGCCAATATCCATTCTACCTTCTTTGATTCCTCCGCTGCAGATTGACCACTTGATGCACCATTACACATTCACAACACGCAGACTTTGTCCACACGAGGGATCCACTGATTCATTCTGAACTGTGATCAATGACGCTCCGGGTGAATGCACCCTGTGTGGCTTCTTATATGTTTTAAGACCGTCTTGCCAGACTAACCGAGATTCTTCCAAATTGGTTGAACGCATATCTTTTCAGGTTTTCATGATGTTTACTTTAACTTGCGGGTTTGAGGGTTATACCATGGAGCTAACTAACTTTGATTTATTATCTTCATTTATAGAGGGGCAATATACTCTAGTACAATGAGTCTGTAGCACTATCGATAAAATCATCAATCTGGGACGGACTGAAGTTATCGGAGGAGTCCTCTGTTATATTGACAAACGGCGTCTGAATTGACAGATGTTGTTACCGACACGACTGTGCACTGCTTAAGTGGTGTTAGGGAGATAGTTTTGATATTGTACAAACGGAGGGGGATGCACCGCTCCTGAAATATCATCCCGTCCATCTTGCACCAATGGTAGCCTTTTATTAAATATATATAATCACCACAGAACAAGTTCCATATATTGATTGAAAACAAGACAACCTGGAATGTTAGGGAGGTTTCTCCGACCATCTGTACAGGGATAGATGCTTTCTTGTTTTATGTATTCATAACCCTCTCAGAATGAATAAATAATGTCTTGATCAGGGGTTTCCTGGTCTAATTGGACTGTAGAATTTGACTGTAGACGACCAATCACACGTCGATATGCATATCTGAAATGAGCATTGGGAATGTACTGCCATGGTTGTACTGCAGTGATTTTGGTAAGACTGAAATAATGAATTCCTTTACAACACTCCCTGTTTATGCTGCCCAGTTGTCCTTTGGTCATTTGGGAAGGCTGGACGTAGTGCTAGCGCTAGCCAAGAGTTCTGTTGACAGAATCTTTACCGCTAGTTAACTATTGGCGTCTCTCAATAATCTCCTCATTTTACGCAGAGATCTTTTGAATTATAGATTTTATTAGTTGCACCCACTGTGACATATTGTCTGTCGATATCCAATCATCTTGTGTTTATCCACCAGAACCTCCTGCTACGTCGAGGGTGCTCTGCCAACTCCACAGCTCTTTTTTCAGAGCTGCGTCTTTGTGTGGCGCCCTGTTGGAGTTTGGAGATACTCCCTGAAGAGTCCTCGAGGTGATGACTGTGGGTCAAGGACGGACTGTGCACCTCTACAAGTCTGGCTCCCACCACCGGGTATAACTCACTTCACTTGTGTTATTACATTACATTACATGTTGCTATTGGCCCTTCATTTATTTGAGTTATTCCACAATATGTGCTTTAGGTAGTCACATCTGTGATGTGTCCAGCTGGTACACAAGGATCACTGGGCCAGGGTCCAGGGTCCAGGGTCCAGGGTCCAGGGTCCAGGGTCCAGGGTCCAGGGTCCAGGGTCCAGGGTCCAGGGTCCAGGGTCCAGGGTCCAGGGCCGGTCCTGGAGGTTCTGCAATACCAGGTCGATGCGTGGAGTGGACGGAGCAAGCCCCTATTCCATCTCCCTATTCCAAAAATCAATTTAATATATGGTCCCCGGGTAGGGGACGTATCAGATATTAAACTGATAAGAACAGATACTACACTTGATCTTAGCCAAAAGGCCGAGAAGCGATACCGTCACAGAGTCGGAGGTGAGGACGTGATTCGCTGAGCAGTTAATCTCAAACTATGATCTCATTTGCAGCCACGTTACAAACAGTCGCAGCACAAAAACAGACATTGAACCAATGTCGTGAAGTGTAGTGAATGTTTCATGAAGAAGAATGTGTTCTTTACGGTCCGGTGATGAACTACAGAGCTCCGGTAGTCTCTAGTGGAGAACAGAGCTGACTGCAGGATTCAACCCTAAACTGACCATGTGAGCCACAACAGAGTTTATCACGTTAACTATGAATTCGCAGGTGCGGACAGCTTCAGTGTGTAAACACCTCAATGACTACAACTGTAACTCCTCAGTCATGCCTAGCGTATGAGGTGCGCTTGATTCATGACAAAGCATGGGGTGGAGATTGTAGGCTATTGCACTGTTACAGAACTGATCTTAGTCCATTTGATGAGTTTTTTATTTGTTTTGAAGAAGAAATGATTCATTGACAGAAGTCCAGCCCATATTTGTCGTTTCATTTATTTAGATAAAAGGTTACATTGTCAGCATTTTAATGGCAGCACCAAATTGAGACTAATTGGCATGCCTATTAAGACTGATGGGATATGCATATTTGTATTGAGTGCAGTTGTAGTCTCAGTAGATTCCTGTGTACAGTATTCAGCATAGAATGTGAACAGAAAAGCAGAGGAACGTGGTTGAGCTTCTCAGAGAGAAACTCTGTGTCAAAGAGGAGAGAGACCATCAATAGTTAATCATTTGCAGCACATATTAATCATCATCGTGTTACGTCGTCACTGACAGCTGTATCGTCACATATACAATGTTACTCAGACACAGGGAGGGATTCCCACCCCATCAGTTATAGAACAAGAGTTTCATGTTGAAGAAAAGAAAAAGGTTATGGAGTCAATCTGCTTCCAGTCCGGAAGGAAAAGTGCACTTTCATGAAAACATCAGAGCCCCAGGGCGTCTTTCTGCACGATGCAACCCAACAGAGCATTTCCTGCTTCCACACACTCCGTCACACAGGATGCTGAAACAAACACCAAATAAGGCTTCAGAAGAGGAGATTGAATTGATGGTTTTAACCAGCACACATTGTGAGAAAACAACGGATTATCACTTAATATTATGCTTTTTACCTTTCTGAGCTCGGAGCCATGACACAGCCTTCATAGCCAGAAGCTCCCACTCTTCCTGAGCATCCATCTTGAAACCATGAAGCCAGATCAGAGCCAGAATGGTGGCCCACACTTCCTGGTTTACCTAGTTCACCAAATCAAAGAATACAAAACAAAATCAAAGAGAACTAAGAAGATATAGCACAAAGGGAAGAATCTGACTTCCTAACAACGTAATAACTACTGAAAAACAGAAACTTAAATACTTTCCCATGAAAAATAAGTCCCTTATTAAGCCATGTTGTTATATTTGACAGAAACCCACCGATGCAGGCTTGGGCCTTTCCACCTCCTCACTGGTCTTTCCCAGTGCAGCAGCCAGAGCTGGATCCAGCACCCAGCAGCCAGCCGCCTTCTGGAGGGAGACCAGCTGCAGCAGAGGGTCTCTGGGGGGCTGTTTGGGCAAGAGGCTTTCTGAGGAAGCTGAAAGATCACAGTGAGAAGATAATGACGTATAGATACCAGTATATTACAGGAGAGAAATATGAGTGAATTACTGAACTGAAACGTGACGCTAAACTGGAAAACACTGACTCACATTTCTCTTTTCAAATAATATTGTTGCTTCTTATTTGGAATCGGTCTTCACCTTTCATCACTACCTGCTAATTAGCTAATTAGCTCAACAGAAAATACAGCTGACGGGCTGATGTCATTAGTTTTGCAAGTATTTGGTCATTAATCAAAGTATTGGTCAAATAAAAAGTTTGACCTGATGAAAGCACTGGATTTAAAGTCCGAAAATCACCAAACGTATTACATTTCATCCTGAGGGAGACATGAATGTGTGTACCAAATGACATGGCGATAAGCCAACAGTTGTTAGCAGGTGTATCTTCAGTAACCGTACTTACCATTTAACCTACGTGGAAACACACCAGCATCAAATGTGGTTCCCATGTCCATCGCTTCAAGAGAAAAGGAGACGTAGAACATTACACAAAGGCAACAACAGTAAATACAAGGAAGGAACTTCTCAAAGTATAAACCACTGCACCAGAAACCGGGTCAGAGTACAAAGAAAAGAAACTATTTAAATCAATAACACTGGTGTTGTTTTCGCTCATGTTTTCGACGAGGCAACGAGCTTCTTCTTCATATTAGAGAATACATTCAGGCCGGCGCCTCCCTTCTTTCTGCTCTTACAGAGTGTTGATAGAGCCTGATTATTATCCATGTGACTAATTATCATGATTATTAATATAAATATTACCATTAGTATTGCTGAACTATTAGTAGTAGTAGTAGTATTAGTATTAGTATTAGTATCAAAGGAAACACAAGAGCCACATTGGGCATTTTGGTGAAATATTCCTTCATTATTATGTATTCCTCTCAGCAGTCTGCCTAGAAGTTGTTTTTATAATAAGTCCACTGGCCGCGGTCATCGCCATGAAGCAACGTGTCCCCCCCAATGGTCTCTTTAATGTGGGACAATGACAACTCTAGAAGGATCTTAAAACAAGGTAACGAAGAAGGTTCTGCTGTTTAAAGGAAGCTCTCAATAAATGTGAGCAGAGAGTCCTGGGCAATTATATGTTGCTTATGTCCAGGACTGCCAGAACTCCTACATACATGCGGTTTGCTCCGTGTCTATCCATATACTGTATTTATAGGAATACAATACAACACAACAGTTCAAACTTCCTAACTTGCTGCACGATGCAATCGCACGTCTCTAAAGCCCCAGTTCCACCGAAAGCCAGATATACTACGGATGTCCCCGGATCACCCCAGATCACCTCGGATAAAAAGAGGTGAGATCCGGGGTGATCCGCTGTGATCCGGGACGGAAATCGTCCCGGATGACAACACATTTGACATGTTTCCCGGTTCTACTACGGTTCTACTATGGTTCCGCCACGGATCACCCCTGTTCAAGCCTGGTTCATCCCGGATGGCCACGGTTTGACCACAGATGAGCACGGTTTGACCACGGATGAGCACGGTTTGACCACGGATGAGCACGGTTTGACCACGGATGAGCACGGTTTGACCACGGATGAGCACGGTTTGACCACAGATGAGCACGGTTTGACCACGGATGAGCACGGTTTGACCACGGATGAGCACGGCTTGACCACGGTTCAACTACAGATATGCCACGGACACGGCCCGGATGCGTCACGGATGCGTCCCGGATGAAGCGTCCGAAAATATTTGAAAGGACAACAACACGCCGAAAATTAAACCCAAGAAGAAGGCGATGACTGCTGCAAAGAAGAAAGCTGCTGCTGCAGCAGAAGAAGAAGAAAATAAAAGAAGAGAAGAAGAATCTTCCTCAGACGACAACAACACGCCGAAAATTAAACCCATCCGGGGTGCTCCAGGGTGTCAACTAGCTCCCGTTTCATCCCGGATTAACACGGCTATGCTACGGTTACGCTACGGTTCATCCCGGTCTTACTACGGTTACGCTACGGTTCATCCCGGTCTTACTACGGTTACGCTACGGTTCATCCCGGTCTTACTACGGTTACGCTACGGTTCATCCCGGTCTTACTACGGTTACGCTACGGTTCATCCCGGTCTTACTACGGTTACGCTACGGTTCATCTCGGTCTTACTACGGTTACGCTACGGTTCATCCCGGTCTTACTACGGTTACGCTACGGTTCATCCCGGTCTTACTACGGTTACGCTACGGTTCATCCCGGTCCTACTACGTTTCTTCCCGGATGCGCTACGATCAACGCCGCCCCCCTCTCCATTCCCGGATGTCCCAGGATCACCCCGGATGTTAGTTGTACGTCCGACGAGCCGCTCGTCTTCCCGGATACGCCGCGGACGGCCACGGATGGCCACGGTTTTACTAGGTTCATCACGGAACGTCCCGGACTGACTACGGTTTCACTACGGTTCCACTCCCGGATGACCCCGGATCTGATCCGTAGTGTATCCGGGGACATCCTAGTATATCCGGCTTTCGGTGGAACTGGGGCTTAACGTCAATGACTACCAAAGCACACTGGAGCCAAAACAACTCGTACGTTACATTCACTTTATCACATTACATCGACAAATAAGCAAGCAGAGCAATTCTGACAGAGAAATGTGTTTTGTTGTTGTTTTGTTTCCATCCATTTAGTCTATTTGTAGAAATACACAGATATGTGTTTTTTTACTTACGAGCCATCACAGGAGCACCACAGGACATCGGACCACGCTTAGGCATACTACAGGCCATCATCTCTTTGAGATAAAGAAAAGTATGAGGTCAAGATATGAGCCAAGACGATAACTAAACAACAAATATCAACAAAACTACTGGTTTCTGAGCTCATTATGACGACTAACAAGCAGTTAAAATAGTTCAAAATATGTCAAAAGTGTAGAAAAGTGTAGAAATACACAGATATGCGTTTCACTTTGGAGATTTTTACTTACTACGCATCACAGGAGCACCACAGGACATCATCTGACGACGATCGGGCATACTACAGGCCATCATCCCTTTGAGATAAAGAAAAGTATGAGGTCAAGATATGAGCCAAGACGATAACTAAACAACAAATATCAACAAAACTACTGGTTTCTGAGCTCATTACGACGACTAACAAGCAGTTAAAATAGTTCAAAATACAAACACACTGTGAGCACTAAACAAATGAATACAGTGATTTGTAGATGATCAGTGATGTATTCATGTTGAAGCACTACCTCACCATGCTTCTCTACATTATCATTCATGGTCAGCTAGTATCTAGTAAGTAGAAGGTAACTTTAGATTTCAACTTCTCTTGGAAACACTTACTGGGCGTTGGAACATTTCTGCGCACCAGAGGTCCTTGAATAGCTTCGCTGTTGTCTTTGTTGACAGCAATGAAGGCAGTGAAGGCACTGCTCACTCCTGATTGGACACTGAGCTCCACCACCTTCTTCTTCACTCCTCCATCTTCCTCTCCTTTACGCTCTCTCTCCTCCATCTCCAGCGAGCGAATCAGAGTCCGAGCAGCCAACCTGTGGACTGTTAATCTGCAGAGAGGAGAGAGACGTTAACACATCGCCACAGATGTTGATAATAAACGTACTCATTACTTATTCTAGGGTTCATGTATTGTAGAGAAATAGCATGAAGCACTTTAACCATGTTGCTGTGCTGCAGGGATTCTCAGGGTTTCTTTCATCGCCACAGTTTGCATGTTTCCATAAGTTGATGTGTTTTATATATTTTAATGCAGCATTCTTGATTTTATTTGAATATAACCGAAACCATCTTGAGAAATGTTGGAAACCTCTTATGTTATGAACAGTTACCTGATGTTTCATGTGACTTCAGATGCTTTGCAAAGTGTTGCACGCATACCGACAGGTATTGATTTAGGAAACAAAGGAATTCATTGTGGAGTCTCTTGTAGCGTATTCTTTGACTCAATGATTACATTTAAAGCCATTCTCCACATTGTGTGTGTCAGCCACTGAGCGGATCTTTAATGCCATGTATCAGTGCCATATCTGTTGATTAAATAGCCTCATGTTTCTCACCTCTTGCTACAGTTTTATTTGATCTAAATAATGAAATGAAACTCCACATTTGTAAGGACAGGACCCAATACATAGCAGTGCAGTTTTACCCAGTGTCCTCTGCAGGTCTGAGACTGAAGTAAAGCTGGTTCTGAGAGGGATGACCTGCCAGACTGGACTTCACCGTCACACAGCCCTCTGAGGCCTCTGAACTCTGAGAAAGCATCACAGAGTTAGATCATAGAGAAATAGAACCAGGAAGTCATTTCACTACAAGATGGTACTGCTCCTACCCGTCCAGTGAGCTGGGCATAAACCAGTGACCTTTGACCCTGGAAAAGTGCTGCGATTGGTGGAGAGAGAGCAGTGACAGAAACTCCCTTTGGCAAATCCCACGTGACTGAGATGTCCACCACAGCTGGTTGCAGAGCAAATCGCAGCGACTGCATCACCTGATGAGTGAAAACTATTTACAAACAGTTGGGAGAGGCACTGAATGAACGTATTCATTTACATTTCTTATTGTGTGAACATGAATATAAAGGCTGTGATGTCTTGCTTTGGGTCGCATCCTGTCCGTCCCTGTGATGAACTGAGCGTGACCTCCTCCTTCCTTGGCCAACCCGTCGATGAGAGCAGAGCTGGCTCCTTCCCCAATCCCAAAAGAGAAACACCTGCAATACAGTAGTTTGTTTTTAACACACAGCATCTGAACATGGGACTGATGGGAATTGTGGGGTTTAGTTGCTTCACCTGTGGGAACCTGAGTTCTGCTTCACCAGACTGATGACTTCTTTTGTGTTCCCCACCGCTCCGTCAGTAAAGACAAAGAGCTAGGGAGGAGAGTTTACACATCACTCTAAGTTACGTAACATCACACAGACATAACATGCAGCATGTGTTGAGTCATCAAATATCTCTCTGAGAGCTGTTCATGGTACATTCTACAGAACCAGGTGTGTGTGTGTGTGTGTGTGTGTGTGTGTGTGTGTGTGTGTGTGTGTGTGTGTGTGTGTGTGTGTGTGTGCGTGCGTTACTTGTCTAGGTTGATTGTGAATGCAGGGCTGGCTGTAAATATGTTTGAGGGGCTTCAGGATCTCTGTTCCTCCCAGATCAGCCTTCATCTCCTCAACATGTTTCAGAGCCTCTTCCATGGTCTTCTGGTTGTACTCTACACTCTTACTGCCACCAGAAACATGAATGAACTCATGGAGCGATGAACACATGAACAACAAGTGACAATACAGGCGATAACAACATTTGTTGGACCGAGTGACCCGAGGGAGCGACTTACGGGAAGATGTGTTCGTATCTGGACCCAAAAGTGTAGATGTTGAAATAGCAGCCGAGTGGTACGCTCTTCAACAGGAGCAGCAGAGTGTCCTTCAGGGAGGAGAGAGAAGATAGTGACGCTCACTGTGTGAGAGAGACACTGTGAATGATTCTATGATAGAAATAACACATCATTAATACCGTGGCACTCTTCATACGTGCACCACTCATACTGCCAGATCGATCCAATAAGAAGACAAACTCTCCACATGAAGCGACTGAAGACATCACAGCCTGGGGGAACTCAGGGTACAGGCTCAGCATCACTACTGGATCACCCATCACAGTGCCTGCAACACAGAGAAGAGAACACACATTCATTCCAACATATATAACTCTCTTAAAGATCTAAAGACTTACATTGAACTCATGACATCGGTGTGAATGTAACACCTTCACTAACGGTCACTCACCAGGCTGGGAAGAGGCCTGTCCTGCCTCCACCACAGCAGTGGGCTGGTGGGCGTCTTTGTAATAAATCAGCAGTTCAACATCTCTGTCAAACTTGTGTCCTGCAGCCAACTTGACCTGCAGTTCACAGAACACACTGGTGAATATAAATATAGTGCCGTATCCTCCAACAGTCATCAGTAGAAGTCGACCTACCGCGGCCTGGGTTTGCTCTGTGTTGAGGTGCTGGAGAGGGTCCAGGGCACAGCTGGACTCTACTTTAGAGACGGGACGAGGAGAGGACACTCGGGCGCAGAAAGACAGACTGTAGGGCACCAGAGAGGCTGGAACAGAGGTCACCTGAAGGTTGCCACCTTCACTACCACCACTCCCTGTTAACAAGGTCAACATGTTCAGACACAGAGCACCATCGTAGCACATCATACATTCTCTCTCCTCCTGTTTCCTGTCAAACGCTCCAATAAAAGGTGGAAATGCTTTAATCACAGCAGTGAGGAACATATCCAACCTAGATAATAGTTACTAAACTAGCTAGCTGCTGCGTGTCTGAATGCTAAGGGTAAAATGCTGTTAATGGCAATGCTAATACACTTCCATTCAGCAGGTATGACGTAACCATTTTAACCATCCAAGTGCTGTTTGTTAGCATCATCTGGTGACTAGATGGTCACCAACACAAGGTACAGCTGAGGCTGATGGGATGTCAATTGTTGTGCAGGTGTTTGGTCATAAACCTGAAAGATGTGACTCGCTGCTGACGCCAGAAGGGGACACAACTGTCTGCTCTTCATCAATAGTTGAGATATTTCACGGGAACAAACCGATGGAATGACTAACATTTGATTCCCTTGTGCCGTGCTGCTAGCAAGGATGTCATTATGAAGATTCAGCCCTTTGTTTTCCATCTTTTCCAGACAAAAGGATGTTTGTATGAAAACACTGGTAGTCAGTGTGAACACACTACTTCCACTTCAGCCCTCTTTCAAACTACTGACGTTTTTAAAAAGCAGCTCTTCAGGACAACACTTGTGTCGTCACAGTTACTGATGCAATAACCCTCTGAATGGAAGGTGTGGTGCGCTCTCAGCTGGAGCTTCGGGGCTCCTGATGAAGCTGTTGGCTGGTTTTCTTACCCTGAGGTTGGTAGCGAGGGTTGAGCACAGCAGGCAGACAAAACCTCAGCCCTTCATCGGCCTGCACAGCCAGCTCAGTGACGTACTCCAGCCTGATGGAGGCGCTCTCTCCTGGAGGCAGACTGCCCACACTCAGAGAGAACATATCTGGACTCCGCTCACTCTCCTCCAACAGGAAGGCCTGCCGACCGGAGCTCAAAGCATCGTCGTACTCCTCACGAGCCTGAAACACAGAGGACACGTGAGCAACGGTTACTGTGTTTAAAGCTCCTCTGTGAGGAAGTCTCTACTGTCCAGCTCACCTCCTGTTTCTCCTTCACCTCAGCTACAATGTGTGTCTGTCCAATCGCAGCACTGAAATGACAGACAGCAGCATCTCCAGGCAGAGGGAAGACAAAAACAGCCTCTAGTGGTCTGTCCTCCTTGTTCTCATAGCTCAGAGTGGAGACCACTGTAGCCACATGGTCCCTCACCTCCAGCTCCACCTCCACGCTCTTCAGAGGAACTGAGCCACAAACAGAAGGACGCAATGAACACAGAGCGTGGAAACCTTTGTGTTTTGTGGGTGACGATACTTGTGAATGGTTGACGGTACGTAGATAAAGTCCCTGAATAGATTTGATCGTTCAGCTCTAGAATAAATGTGTAAGTTGTGTATTGAGCTTTATAGATGTTTGTAAAAGCTCCTTCCTGCCATGAGGCTCAAACACAAACCTTTACATGGACCAACATACACAATCATTCGTGCACACGATGTACGAGTTGTTTCTGTACCTGGTTCCTTATTAGTATTGAGCAGACCACAGCAGTTCACCATCGTGCCTGTTCAACAGGTTACAGCGTCAAGGAAGATAAAGCTGTACACTAATAATACTAATAATGGAAAAGGAAACATTTACACACGGTCTAATTAGCTCCATGCAAGTACAATATGATAGTTCATATGATGCGTTGTAACTTAGCTGTGTAACCTACAGAACATCCTGTAGCCTCTACGTGTTTTATGTTCAAACTGAGGGATTATGGACCATTACTGTAAATGGAGTCATAAAACATGAAGTAGAAAGATAACAGGAGGACTGAAACAAACATTTAGTTCAGCTGGTGTATGTGTGTACACTTGGTTTAACACAAGTTATAATCCAACCATTGAAACAATACATCTGGTGCCTACCTCAGAAGTAAGTGTCCTCTGCTGCAGTAAGCGTCCGGATATCAAATACGGAAGGCTTCTGGTTGTGCAGTCAAACCCAGGCCACGCCTACAGGTTCAGCACCTCAGGTGGGTTTTCCCGTCACCTGCCTTATAACCCTTAAGCAAACATACTCAGGAATGCTGCTCGGCATGAAGTCACCCGCACAGCAGTGGACGGCATACCGGTTACGTATGTTTACGTCTTGAAATGGGTAATAGTTCCCAATAAAACCCAAAACAAACCTGTTTGGCTCTTATTTAGTTCTGTACGGTTTCTCACCTGTGCACATGTGCAGTCTGATCTGCAGCGTTTACTCAATCACCTCGCAGGAGCATGCAGATTAAAAAAGAGAAGTTTGTTAAGTATATTATAAATTTAAGGAATTTGAAGAAAACAATGATCATTCGGCTACAGACATATTTGTGTCAGAAAAGCCTCCCTGGGTGAGGGTTTGGACCAGGTTTTTGTAGAAGGTGAGGTTTTTGTGGTGAAACAACAGGTCACGAGGATCTATAGTCTATATCTATATCTTATAACTAACTCTTGGTACAGCTCAGAAGCTGTGCACTCGAAGTCATAAATAAATACTGTCTGCAGCAAAACCAGGTTTGAAGAATTCTCAACACTAAATCTAACTGTGTGACCTCACAGGTGAACAGGAAACACTCACTAAACCTACAGGACAGGTTTAAATGCAGAAGAGAAACAGTTTATGATGTTCAACACGTGTCTTGACTAGGGTTGCACAATTCCATGAGTATTCTTGGTGGGAACCTTCCATTGGAATGAACAGGAAATAATGGGAATAATTTGTAAATATCAGGTTGTTTTCTCACGCTGTATTTACCATGAAACATACCTTTTATCATATCAGAAGCAGACATAATACAGTTTTTGCCGAGTAAATCCAGTTCATTTGTCAAATTAAGTTAACTAATGGGAAACATTAGGGCTACGTTGAAAACTCAAGAAGTCTGCAAACTTTGAAGGCTTAAAATGAACTAATTAAAGACATGCTTTACAATAAAGAATGAATAGAAATAGATTCATTGAAACTCCTCAGTTAGGCTCAATCAAGCTCCGTCCCACTTGGAAATGTTAACACTTAGCAAAAACGGTGTACTTTGCTTTCGGCTACTTCCTGCTAGTGAACTGAAATATAATTCTAAATATATTGGCTCCAGTATTAAAATCAAAACTCCTGTCGTCTTTTTGGCTGAATTCCTAATTGGGATGCAGGCCAATGATGTGTAAGAGTGATGGAGTGTGCTGCTGAATGCAGTGCAGGTTTCAAGTCAATTAAATGCTCATCTTTTTAAACATGACATGAGACCTATTGCATTTTTCCTTTCCCCACAAATAATGAAAAAGATTGTGCAAATTCCCAAGTTTAACTTCCCATTGAAATGTTGTGGAGATGTAGCGTAACTGTTCAGACCCTTTGCAGCCCTATTTCTGACAGATGGAGCCCCGATGAGAGCTGTGCTTGACTAAAACAATGTGCATTAAATCAATATGTGCTGATAAAACCTTATGTAATGCTTTTCCTCAGGACTTTTACAGTAACTGGGCTGAGATGGGCCAGCGCTTCCTTTACCTCCACCTGCTGCAGCCAGAGGAGCCTGCAGGTAATTCTTGACACCTGTGATCACACAGGCACCGACCTGATTGTGTCATTGTGATTAATATTGTGATGATTTGATTCCAACCATCGCCCAGCCCTAACCTGCAGACACAGGGGCTTTTACAAATGGGTTCCTCGTGTGAGACATTTATTGTCCTCTTTATCAAACAGCACCACATTTGGAGTCATATGTTCTAATGCTGTATTCTTTATTCTCTGCTCCTTCACATGAACTACAATGACTTCTGTCAGCGTGTTTTTTGTCTCCGTTGTTATCTGTAAGGCAGCGCTGCTTCCCAGGCTGTGGTTATGACGGGTATATGGAATATGGAATAATAGAAGATCCATATTTCTGATGTCTTACACGATGACATGCACACTCTTAGTTTTTCCATGAGTACAAACATGAAACTTATCCAAAGAGAAGCTGAACAGTTGATCAAATATCAGAGGAATCAGTCAGTGTTGTAGGCTCAGGAGTTATGAGATGTGAGATATGAGTTAACGTTATAAGAACTCTCCCTCAGAGATCTCTAATCTAATCTGTAATCAGGGTTTAGCAGTTGTCATCCTGCTCTACACTTCCTCCTCTTCTTCCTCCTCCTCTTCCTCCCTGGGTGCTAAAAGGATATCAATGGCCTGTTGTACGTTCATTGTTATATTAGTAATGTATTATTATAATATAACAATAATATGTAGTTGTGGTGTTACTCTACAAGTGTATGTGTGACCCTCATAATCTGCATCATTAACCCAGATGCTCCTGGGAATCGTCAGCAGGCCGTAGTGAGAGCGACCAAAGAGGCCGGTGACTACAGGGAGAAGAGAACGGTCTTCCTCAAACCTCCACAGGAGCTGCTGGACCAGACCTCTTCTCTGGCCCACGCAGAGAAGCTCCTTCGAGCAGAGGGTGTCCCTGAACCATCGCGTCAGCTGTGTCTGGGAAAGCTGGTGGTTCCATTTGGCCAGTATGAAAACGCTCCATTCCACTGGTTTGTGGTGAACGATGTGGGCTACATGAAGCAGTAAGCATGTTATATTATCATTATTATATCAATACCACTGTAGGCTATGCAGGTTAAAGACAATGTGTATGGGCCTTGTGGTGGAAGAGAATGTTATTCCCACTTAGCGTGAGTTTTTGATGCTGAAATAAAGAATACCAAATACCAGAGGTTGCCTTCTGTGTATTTATTTTCTGCGCAGAAAAGGTTCAATCATCACAACAGAATGCGTACAGTCTCAGTGAGGAAGAACCAAGAACAAAGTGAACAAGCTTTCTTCATACAGAAGGAGCAACGGTGTCCGATGGCCAATGTTACAGACATCTTGGTCTCAGACTGAAAGGAAGAACAATGAAAAACAAACGGCCAGCAACCAAAGCAAGCAGCCCGAAGGCCTTGGTGCTGGAACATCATACAACACAGTTAGTTCTCTTTGTGCACAGGCAAGGGAGAACTCTTCTTCTGCACAACAGAGACACGCTTCAACGAAGTCCAGAGACAACGACTGATGCATGAATACAATATACTGAGTAGAAATATATACTACACTGGAACAACTTGCTGTAAAAATACAAGACATTCTGAACAGCAATGTACTGTTCTTCATGAATACAGTCGAATACGGTTAAATCCAGCAAAAGTTGAGGCAGGCGGCTACTGCGGTCGGACCGCCGACAGGACACGGGGAGCTGGAGTCGGTCGGACCGCCGACAGGACACGGGGAGCTGGAGTCGGTCGGACCGCCGACAGGACACGGGGAGCTGGAGTTAGCTGCGGCCCAGTGAGAACGGGAGTCTGACCCTTCCTCCGTCTCTGCCTCCTACGAGGGTTGAACGGGATGTCCATCATGTCACGGTTCGCCTTCTGGATACTCCGAGGACCTCCCAAGGCCAGGCGGGTTCCCGCAAACTGTTCGTGCCACTCAGGGGAAAAACGCTCAAAACATTGGTCCAGAGTCCACTGAGTCCACCAAGTCGCGGTTTGCCTCCTGGACACTCCGAGGCCCACCCGAGGCCAGGCGGGTTCCCGTAAAATGGTCATACCACTCAGCAGAAAAACGCTCAAAACGTTGATCCGCTGAGTTCAACACGTCACGGTTCGCCTTCTGGATAAGGCGGTATCCCATGAATTGTTCATACCACTCCGGGGTAAAGTGCACCAAACCGTGGTCTGCTGAGTCCATTTGTGGCCAGATCATTCTGTCACGGGGCATGGTGAAGGACTCAAGTGCAGACCAGGCAGAGTAGCGTGCAAACGAATATTTATTTAACAAACAACACAGGAAACTCACAGGACATAACAGGGGATCCACGGACAAGACAGGAGACGAAGGGGATAATCCAGCAGGAACGGGCAGGCAGACGGGAAAACCGGGAACAGGACGGGAAAACCGGGCAGGAAGGCATGAAGCACATGGAACATGGAGCATGAAGCATGAAGCATGAAGCAATGATCTGGCAGTGAGTGTGTGTGGGGCAGGAGTTTAAGTAGTGACTGAAACAGGTGAGCAGGTGAGATGAGGGAGTGCTTGATTAGTAACCAGAGACAGGTGAAGGGAGTGCTGACAGGTAGAGTGAGGAGCTACAAAAAGACACAGAACACAGGAGGCAAAGCCTAATCGTGACAGATGCAGTGTTCTGGTCTGATTGTATTGTACAATAATGTAATTACTGACAATGTTTTTTGCTCTAATTTGCTTTAATGAATGCCATGTTATATGCTGCTTTTATTATTTGTATTTTGCAAAAATGTGATCACTGTAAAATTGTCAGTTATTGAATGTGTTTGACTGCATTGACTTTAATAAAAGCTTTTTCATGTAAATCTCTTGTTTGAGTCGTTTCTATTGTAGCTATTTTCAGGGGTTTTATTTTGAAATGTAACATTTTAAATCATGAGCTTCTAGCAGTGTCATACTGTAAATATACATTCTACAGTACTGTAATAAATGTTACGCTAATGAACTGTTCATGCACATTACAGTATTAAACCGTTGTTGTAAATTACAGTAGGTACGCTGTAGTTACAGTAAACAGCTGGAAGCTGTAGCTGCAGATGTTTACTGTAATTTAACGGGGAAATTTGTTACAGTGTACGTAAAAACGTACCATTACAGCCTGTTTATCCGTTTGCACTAAAACTATCATCAGTGTTTATTATTCATCTTTGCAGTTTCTTTACTCATTATCTCCAGTGCAGTGATATTAATGATATCAGTACTCAGTTGATGTGTATGATTCCAGCATGCTCCACAAACACAGATCAGAGGTAACAAACCCACAGAGAAAGAGAAAGGTGGAGGACGACCTCACTGAGTACGCAGAGAGCTTCTCACAAGTCTCCAGTCTCCTATGGAGGTCACACAGAAGACCTCCAGTCCTGTGAGGAGGTGCTGAACACACCAGTGACCCACATCACAAGTGTACAGATGAAGAGGTTCAGGACGTTTATCAAGGAGAAGGAGCCAGTGAGTGTTGATCGGATGATTATTATAGTAAAGGAAAAGTGTTCAAATGACTGATATTTAAAGAACCTCTGCTAAATCTATTTGTTGGCTTTTGGTAATTAATAACCGACAGGTCATGAAATAGTTACTTTACATTTGTTCCCCAGCAACCAGCTCGCACCGGTGAACCGGTTGTAACACAACTCAGCAGCTCATCAAGCTCTGTTCCCTGCCATCCTCATTCGAAGGGAACACTATGGTCAAGGTGTGGAGGCAGATACAGGAGAGTCACGTCGAGGAGTACCTTCAACCTAAGGACCTGTACACCACGCTCCTCATGACTGTAGTGGAACCGGGAGGGATCGTCTCCGCATCGGGACACTTGTTCCAGGCTCCGCCTCCTCCAGACAGCTTCCCTCCACTTCCTGCTGCCAGAGGCCAACAATGTGCAGGACTACTGGAGCCAGATCCTCTCCACTTTAGGCACCGTGCTGAAAATGGATTCCACCAAGAAAGTATCAATCAAAACACATGCCATAACGCCGTACTGTATGATGTAAAATCATTCAGAAACATCACAATATCAGTAGAATCTAACAGAGTTAACCACATTATGCTAACTCAACACATTTATCAGGTGGTGAAGAGGCTGTCTGGGGAAGGTCGAGGTTCAGCCGAGTGGTTCACCAGCATCGGGAACGAGCACTCACAAATAGTTTCATCTGTGCTGACCTGTGAGCAGTCTGGAGAAGCTGGAACCGATGTGCCGTGGAGTCATGGAGAGGTTCTTGGTGGCCGATCAACCCGTCCCCGAGATCCTCTATGTGGACCGTGGGTGTTGCCGGTCTCAGGGCCCAACAGCAGTGGAGACTTTGTTCCAGCCTTGGGGGGACAATGTGATGGTTGTGCGTCTGGACATCTTCCACTGGATCCACCGGAGTCTCACTGCAAGTACGCCGTGTTCAAGTCTGCTGTAGCTGGTGCAGTGCTGGCCTACAACCGCTCAGACCTGGAGCTGCTCCTCAAAGCCGTCAGAGCCAAGGACCCGGCAACTCTGAAGTCGGTCTCAGACGAGGATGTTGTCCGCTGCTACGTATCCAGGGAGCAGCTCAAACACCACGTGAGGAGGGTCACACTCAGGGCTCAGGAGACATTACGGCTCATCCACCTGACCATTGAGGCGCTGAAAGGTCCCGCTGGGCAGGATGAGAGCAGAGTGAGCCTCTTCATTACACCTGGTATAAAAGACCTCATAAAGAAGTTATTACATCTCTACGGATAGTGTAGCACACAAAGTGAACATGACACACTGTATGTGTGTATATTTACAGGCTTTTTGAAGAAGACAGACTATCTGTGGATGCTATGAGATACAATACATGGACAATGTGCACATTTGAACACATTCGTAAGGCAACTTTTCAACAGGAGGATGCCTGCAGTCCAAACCATCTTCTTGTCTTCCAGAAGTTGGAAAAGTTCTGCTCTGCTCTGGTGGAGGTTAGGCTGACAGAGGACAAGCCGACTCTCACCACTGAGCAGAGGAACAAGGTCCTTGAAGCCTGGAATGCAGTGGAGGAGCACGACAAGCAGCCGCAGCAGTTCAACCAGCTGTACAGGACACACTGGGGCATCACCCTCTACTGCCACACACAGAGGGACCATCTTGTTGATGCTGCTGTGATCCAGAGGCTAAAGATGGCTAAGCGCTACGCACCGGCTCAACAACACGTCAGTGCTCAACAGGCTCATGTACACGCTGGTGAAACTGCTGTGGTTGCGCTCACATCAAGGGTCTCGCAGCAGTCCTGAGAAGAGCACCATCTAGAAGGCCTACGAGAGGATCCAGCATCGGATTCTGGTGGAGGATCCAATCCTCTGCAAAGCAGGCATTCCTCTCCCAAAAATCAACATTAAGACAGTACGGGACTTCATCCAACGTCAAGAGCGCCTCCTTAACCTGCATGTCACTAAACAGTCCTTCATTGTGACAAAAACGACCTCCATCTCATCTGCTGACCTCCCTCCAGCACCACACCAGCCGGCAGTCCTCCCTCCACCACTCTAGTACCGTCTCCCAGGAGAGGGCCGGACTGTCTGCTACAGACACTCGTGTTCAGCTGTGGAGCAGCTGATGAAATCATCATTAGCGGTTGTAGGAATAGAACATCAACTTGCATTAAAGCATTTGCACAACAGAGTGCCAATAGTTTTAGATAATATCTTATAATACTGTGGAAATATCAGCAAGTATGATTTTAGTTTCCACTAAGTTGTTGTTTGTCAAATCGCTGCAGTGATCATAGCGCTGCTGTGAGAAGCCATAGTGCACCTCACTGTCTGCCTTCTCCAGTCACCTCACCACCACAGACAGCTGCCTTGTTGATCGGAGACGGGGGCGTTTTGGGACAGAATTACTGAGTCAACAAGAGATTCTGCTCCTCAGTCTCTCTGGACATGTGTGATAGAAGATAATGCTAACTTTATATTTATATGTGTTTTTACGGTCCGGTGATGAACTACAGAGCTCCGGTAGTCTCTAGTGGAGAACAGAGCTGACTGCAGGATTCAACCCTAAACTGACCATGTGAGCCACAACAGAGTTTATCATGTTAACTATGAACTACACAATAACAGGATTCTCTGCTCCACATGCTGACTGTCCGTCTTATTAACAGAACCACCGTGACTGTGATTTCATTAAAGCCCCACTCACTTAACTGGAATGAATTTAAACCAATATGTGCAAAAGTATATTAATAACATTGCAAAGAGACTAATCCTAATTCATATTAATAACATTACCTAATTCACAGCAGTCAACATCACACATTTAGATTAGTGACAGTACAGGAACAGCTTTGCTATCGTACAGTCAAACTTTCACTGCTTGACTGAAGATGAATATTTGATTATTGTTTAACAGTTTATCAGGGGAGAGCGCGAACGCAGTCCCCCACTACCACAAATTATGCAGTCGAGATTTCTACATTTGAGAAATTCGCAGAGGTCAGCTCAGCCGGAGTGCAGTGGCTAAGCCTCGCCCTGGGTGAACCACCTTATTGATCATGGTATCTCCCCTGCCAGGTAAGTATGAGTTGTACAGATCCGAGGCAGGGGAGTCTTTCACAGACGTACCATGCTGACTGGTGGTGCTGAACACATAGATATTACCACAAACCAGATACTGTAAGAGGTCTACGAACCTACAGGAATGTAATATATAGAGTAACGTCATGTGTAATAGGGTTGATGAAGAATATTTACATTTTACTGGAAACATAATAGTCACATTTCACATCATGCGATGCTGTATTTTCATATCAAAAGCCAACCTAAAATCACCAACTGTATCTATTTATCTCCAACAAATGAGAAACAGCTCAACAGAAAGTTTAGATGAGACGAAGCTAAATCAAACTGCAATCAAAAGTCCTTTGATCCACATTTGAAATTCAGAATAAAGAATAAAATCACACAAATGTTTTCTCCATTGACTGTAGGTTCCCTCACATTCCAACCACTTCCTGTTTCTTTGTTTACTGCTGGAGCGCTACTGACATACTGACATCTATTGGTCTGGAGTGTGAACAACACTAGTCTTTTAGCAAATATAAACTATATTGTACAACAAAAAACTGATGATTACCTTCATGAAGGAAGGATTTATTACTACATTAGGTTTAGCTAGGCCAACTTAATGAACTGACAACTGGTTGTATATACACTAGGTTTCTGTGTGTATGGCTAACAGCAAAATATTAATAATGATAATAATGGTTCAGATACTGAGATAAAGAATATATATATATATATATATATATATATATATATATATATATATATATATATACAGCGTTTCTGTGAGACCACACTAGAGAAAACTGTACAAATGAGCAGTACTATGAAGCCTAACAACAGATTCAATCAATGTAAATATATAAATTAATGTTTTAAATTCTTTCTCACATAGCTGTGAATTCAGCACTTTCTATAACACTCTCCTTGTCTCACTCACCAGTTAAATGTCTTTAACAGACACATACATGTAACATAACAGTTAAAGCTCATAATCAATAAACTGTAATACTGTGACTTTGGTTCTTCACTCATCTTAATAACATAGTCACATATTGTCTCCATATGATTTATCTTGAACAACATTAGGGGGTGCACCGTTCCTGGAGGTTCTGCAATACCAGGTCGATGCGTGGAGTGGACGGAGCAAGCCCCTATTCCATCTCCCTATTCCAAAAATCAATTTAATATATGGTCCCCGGGTAGGGGACGTATCAGATATTAAACTGATAAGAACAGATACTACACTTGATCTTAGCCAAAAGGCCGAGAAGCGATACCGTTACAGAGTCGGAGGTGAGGACGTCATTATCCGCACAGTCAACCTCACTGACGGGTCGGGAACTGAACTACAACGTTTGAATCACATATGAAACAAGAACAATGTACAATAGTAATAATGTCCCACTGGTGCTGTTTAGTTTGACATATTTATATTTAACTTGTGTTCGCAAATGCGTCTTCTTGTTTCTTTCCGGACACGTGGTACGCTGTAGTCCAATCAGGAAGTAGAAAACCGGTAAATATCATTTATAATTTGCAGACACGCTGGAATAAATATGATGTTTCTACAAGTATATTCTTTATTAAATAGCGTGTAACGAACTTGTTCCGTTGATAAAAGTGATGTTGTTACGCTTCAAAACTCACTTGACGACAACAAACACAGCTGTGTCTCTAGTGGAGGAGAGCTAACAGCACATTTCACCTCTTCAGCCTCACACACACAGTTAGTGATGAAAACACAGCAATGCAATCGATCACCAGTGATTTAAGTTACCGAAGACGTCCCGTTAACGTAACTCACAGAGTAGAATATAAACAGTGAGGTCATAATAGAGGATGCTAGCGGCTCTAATGTGTACTGTTATCTTCTTAGTGAGGTCATCGTAACATTTACAGACCTGACTGAAGTTTAAGACCCTGTAATAGCAGAATAAGCGCGGAGTAATAATTATAATGTGTCCCACAACATAGAAACAAATACAACGCTGTCAACAGCACTGGTCTGTTAGTTTAATACGCTGAATTAACTCGTGTTATAATACTGTGATAGTGACGAACATGGACGTGTCATTAAGTAACGTTAACTGTTAGTAACTTGTTACCGGCTGTAACGGCGGCTTGAAGTAAGTCTGGACTTCCGGTAAGATAGAACTAGCATGTCACCCTGATGATAAAGTATTGACACGACTTCATTCTTACAATGTAGAGTTAATAATGTAGCATGAAGACAAAATATATTTAGTTTTACACGATAGCTAGGAGCTAGCATTACTTAGCTAACAGCTAGCTAGCTTTATGTTGCGGTGAAACACCCTAAATAGTCGACAACAATTAGTCTTCCTTATAATAGTTATGGGAACAGTGCACGCGCTATTCTTTCTATAATAAATGTCGAGTTATTTAGTCAAAATGAACTTACTGAAGGTTGTCTTCAACAAATGCTAATTGTCGAGTTATTCCTGAGGCAGACAGCAGCGGTGTGTGAGGTGCGCTTGACCGTGTGCAAAGTGACGTCATCTTTAGCCCAAACATTTAACCAAAGCTTTATTTTTTTAGCCAAGTTCAACATTTGGCAAACAAAGAAGTTGTTGTTTCGGAATCATAGATACTATTTCATTCATATCGAAAAGGTTATGAAAAATAAACATAATACATACGCAATAATAGATTTAGACCAGACAATACTATTAAGATGAGAGAACAGAGTTTAGGTTTTTTTTAAGAACCACAATTTATCATGTCCAAAGCCATAAGTACTGTGCATAATTGCATCTTTCTGTACTCTAAATGTGCTGCTCTTGTATGCTGCACTTTGACTGTTGCATAAAACCAAACCAGTGACTATTCCCCTCACCGTTTAAAAGGCTTCACCGCTATCCCACATCAATATAAAACCTTCTTTATCTAAAAAGCACTCCTCCATTATAATAGGCATATCCTGAGCATCATTTCCATATATAGTGACATGTTTACATGTATAAAATGAACATCGTATAGAATAAACATGTGTTGACTTACTCCTGCCCTCTATTATCTGAAGCAGGAGGATGTTGTGTCTGACAATGGAACCAAAAATGGTCATTTTGTAGACCTTCATGTGCAGATCATTTGAAGTTAAAATTGGATGAAAATAGATATTTCATACCGGAATTTCACTCCCGAAGACGACGATCTCCAACACAGAGTTGTCCTCGTTGGTGTCGATGGAGCTCGTGTCGTAAAGTGAGGAGTGAACGGGTCCATAGACCCATTCTGTAAACTTCCTGGACAGCGACCTCATCTCCTCGTCCACAAACTCCCGGTGTAACATGTGGCTGAACAGCTGGACAATGAGAGATCAGAGAGGGGATGGTGATCTTTTGTGACAATAGATCAAGAGCTACAGATTCAAAGAGACATCTTTGTGATCCTTTTGGATCTCTGGAGTGGTTTTGAGTGGCTTTGTAAACACTTTGCATCTTGTTTTTGGTTGTTTTGCATCTTTTCGAGCGTGTTTTGTATTTGTGTGTATCTTTTTGTTTTCGTCTCGTTTTGGTCATATTACACCTCTGTGGTAGTTTGTAGATGTGTTTTCACTCTTTGTGGTCGTTTGATGTCTCTTTGTGATTCACCAATAGAACAGAAGCCTGACCCAGGGACCCCGAACCTTTAGGCCGGAGCCTTTAGGCCCGGTCAGTGATTCGTCCATGAACGTCCTCTCAGTACTTGCACACATATGGCAGGTTTTCCAGTCATTTGCAAACAAACACAAAGACCTTTTGAAGACGCTACACCTATAATCTCTCCTAGCTAAGCTGCTCACTTCAGAGGAGTCGGCCCGACTATTGTCAGTCATTTACAACTAGATTTGTCTTTTTTCTCAACTCTGTTGTGCTGAATAAGGATGTCGTCGTACATCTTTGCGATCATATCTGTGTTTTCTGCCATATTGTCTGCTATGACTATCAAGGCGTACAGCACAGTGTTTCCTTGTGAGTCCTGGTCAGTCAAGTCAGCTCTTCTGTAAGAGTTTTCTATGAGGAAAGACACAATATTGTAATATTATAATATTATACGCCTGCAAGATTGTTGGATGCAGAATTCATAATCTTATGAGTAGTTTCTCAAATGTAGCATCACAACGAGTGTGGAAGCCAATCATGATTCTTTACACCAGTGTGAAGAGGAGCACGTGTACTGAGGATGGATTGTACAGCGAGTGGCTGAGTTCATAACAAACTACCATTCAGAGCAGAGACAACACATCTTTGCAAACATTTAAATATTTGCACCATTAGGCTCACGTGTCAGCCTTGTGGTGTACATTTTGCTTTTGTGTTATTATTCCATTTATTTATTGTTTGATCCGTTATTATAATGTCATTATATTATTATATTAGTTTGTTAAATGTCGGGTTGATTCGGTTCGTCTTGTGTATTTGTTACTTTTTACTCCCGTTGTATCAGAAGATCTGAAGGGTTGAAGCTGATCAGAGTTACAGAGGATTTGGTTTATTGTGTTAATGATCGTACTGACTTTATTCCACAGGCTTGAGCTTCAAACCTGCGTCTGATATTACTACAAGTAAGAACATGAAGGCCGTGATGGCAGTCAGTCGTGTTGAGGACGCGATTAGAACAGCAGAGCGGCATCTGTACACAGCTCGTATGTGGGTACGTGCTGACTGTACACAGTAGTTAAAGGCCTGCCTCAACCGAGTATCATTTACAAATCAAACGGACTTCTATGTTGGAATGATTAATGAGGTCATGTTACTGAAGATGAATCTGATATTATCTTGTTCTTCAACACTTTCTGAAACAGCTTTGAACGTTAACGTTTACTGTTAAACTGACTTTAGGACAGAGAAACACTGTACAATATTTAATGTTAGATTTAATTTGCCAATTAAAAATACACTTTGAATCTGTAATGCAAGATATGAAATACATGAGGATGAAAACTAAGAACTGCAGCCTTAATGTTTAAAGATTACAGTTTCAACTCAATGAAAGATGTTTGAATATCTCCTTCCAGTGAATGCTGCGGTGACCTAAAGCTTTGTAAACGTAGTAGCTGCTGATCAGTGGAGGTCGAAGGTTTTCAATAATGCAATCATGACTCATTTGGACATGTTGGACAAGTCACAGCCCGGCCTATGGACTCCAACAAATGGGAGACATGTTGTATATTGAATGCTGAAGTAAACTTGACAACAAATGAAACACAAACAAACACGAGTAGTGTATGGAGTGGATACCAGATGGTTGTGGACCTCTTCAGGCCGTGGAGATCTCACTGGACCGGCTCCTTCTCTGGTCTTTTGCATGGGAAACACTGGGCCCAGGTGTTTATGGGACATACTGCTGAATATGCTGACTTAGGTCCATTCCCTGCAGAAAGAAAACACAGTAGCAGCAAAGAGAAGCAGAACATTGTGCGAGTATATTAGTATATTTACAACATGATCACAGGAAAGTCTTTTACTCATTAAAGGAACAATCTCTTCTGATAATACTCCAAAGATATAAAAACTTCCAAGTTAGATGTACATTCTTGACTTATAATTGCTATTTAAATCTACTTTATTCTTGTTTTTTAACAGTTTATCAGGGGAGAGCGCGAACGCAGTCCCCCACTACCACAAATTATGCAGTCGAGATTTCTACATTTGAGAAATTCGCAGAGGTCAGCTCAGCCGGAGTGCAGTGGCTAAGCCTCGCCCTGGGTGAACCACCTTATTGATCATGGTATCTCCCCTGCCAGGTAAGTATGAGTTGTACAGATCCGAGGCAGGGCAGTCTTTCACAGACGTACCATGCTGACTGGTGGTGCTGAACACATAGATATTACCACAAACCAGATACTGTAAGAGGTCTAAGAACCTACAGGAATGTAATATATAGAGTAACGTCATGTGTAATAGGGTTGATGAAGAATATTTACATTTTACTGGAAACATAATAGTCACATTTCACATCATGCGATGCTGTATTTTCATATCGAAAGCCAACCTAAAATCACCAACTGTATCTATTTATCTCCAACAAATGAGAAACAGCTCAACAGAAAGTTTAGATGAGACGAAGCTAAATCAAACTGCAATCAAAAGTCCTTTGATCCACATTTGAAATTCAGAATAAAGAATAAAATCACACAAATGTTTTCTCCATTGACTGTAGGTTCCCTCACATTCCAACCACTTCCTGTTTCTTTGTTTACTGCTGGAGCGCTACTGACATACTGACATCTATTGGTCTGGAGTGTGAACAACACTAGTCTTTTAGCAAATATAAACTATATTGTACAACAAAAAACTGATGATTACCTTCATGAAGGAAGGATTTATTACTACATTAGGTTTAGTTAGGCCAACTTAATGAACTGATAACTGGATGTATATACACTAGGTTTCTGTGTGTATGGCTAACAGCAAAATATTAATAATGATAATAATGGTTCAGATACTGAGATAAAGAATATATATATATATATATATACAGCGTTTCTGTGAGACCACACTAGAAAATAATTTAGAAATGAGCAGTACTATGAAGCCTAACAACAGATTCAATCAATGTAAATATATAAATTAATGTTTTAAATTGTTTCTCACATAGCTGTGAATTCAGCACTTTCTATAACACTCTCCTTGTCTCACTCACCAGTTAATTGTCTTTAACAGACACATACATGTAACATTACAGTTAAAGCTCATAATCAATAAACTGTAATACTGTGACTTTGGTTCTTCACTCATCTTAATAACATATTCACATATTGTCTCCATATGATTTATCTTGAACAACATTAGGGGGTGCACCGTTCCTGGAGGTTCTGCAATACCAGGTCGATGCGTGGAGTGGACGGAGCAAGCCCCTATTCCATCTCCCTATTCCAAAAATCAATTTAATATATGGTCCCCGGGTAGGGGACGTATCAGATATTAAACTGATAAGAACAGATACTACACTTGATCTTAGCCAAAAGGCCGAGAAGCGATACAGTCACAGAGTCGGAGGTGAGGACGTCATTATCCGCACAGTCAACCTCACTGACGGGTCGGGAACTGAACTACAACGTTTGAATCACATATGAAACAAGAACAATGTACAATAGTAATAATGTCCCACTGGTGCTGTTTAGTTTGACATATTTATATTTAACTTGTGTTCGCAAATGCGTCTTCTTGTTTCTTTCCGGACACGTGGTACGCTGTAGTCCAATCAGGAAGTAGAAAACCGGTAAATATCATTTATAATTTGCAGACACGCTGGAATAAATATGATGTTTCTACAAGTATATTCTTTATTAAATAGCGTGTAACGAACTTGTTCCGTTGATAAAAGTGATGTTGTTACGCTTCAAAACTCACTTGACGACAACAAACACAGCTGTGTCTCTAGTGGAGGAGAGCTAACAGCACATTTCACCTCTTCAGCCTCACACACACAGTTAGTGATGAAAACACAGCAATGCAATCGATCACCAGTGATTTAAGTTACCGAAGACGTCCCGTTAACGTAACTCACAGAGTAGAATATAAACAGTGAGGTCATAATAGAGGATGCTAGCGGCTCTAATGTGTACTGTTATCTTCTTAGTGAGCTCATCGTAACATTTACAGACCTGACTGAAGTTTAAGACCCTGTAATAGCAGAATAAGCGTGGAGTAATAATTATAATGTGTCCCACAACATAGAAACAAATACAACGCTGTCAACAGCACTGGTCTGTTAGTTTAATACGCTGAATTAACTCGTGTTATAATACTGTGATAGTGACGAACATGGACGTGTCATTAAGTAACGTTAACTGTTAGTAACTTGTCATGATTCGTTCATTTAGGTGAAGTGACGTTAACCGGCTGTAATGGTTATGTTATTACTAATGTGGAGATAAAGCCAGCATGCCACCCTGGCGAAAACAAAGTATTGACACGACTCAGTTTTTACTATGCAGAGTTAAAATGTAGCATAAATACATGACAGCTAGGAGCTAGCATTACTTAGCTAACAGCTAGCTAGCTTTATGCTGCGGTGAAACACCTTAAATAGTCGACAACAATTAGTCTTCCTTATAATAGTTATGGGAACAGTGCACGCGCTATTAATTCTATAATAAATGTCGAGTTATTTAGTCAAAATGAACTTACTGAAGGTTGTCTTCAACAAATGCTAATTGTCGAGTTATTCCTGAGGCAGACAGCAGCGGTGTGTGAGGTGCGCTTGACCGTGTGCAAAGTGACGTCATCTTTAGCCCAAACATTTAGCGTTAGCTAACGTTAGCTACATCGACATTGTGATATTATATTGGCGAACAAAAAGATAGTTTAAAGGCAGTTTGCATTCTGTTAAACCATTTAAGTAATGAACAGTACTTTTTTTAACAAACCTTTATTTTCAACCAAGGTCAACATTTGGCATATGATGTTTTGTTTTTACGGAATCCTATAAAATATTTTATTAATATAGAAAATGTTGTGACAAATAAAAAAAATACAGACACGATAATACATGAAATAAAATAGTCAAGAAAGTCTACATTTGTATACCCAGCATACCTAATTGAGACCAGACACTATGTGACAAGAGATGGACTGATGATGAGTCTTCTTTCATTATCAACAGGTCCTAGTTTGAGTCCTCACACATGTATTCCAGGGTTGTGCATTTTTTGAATGGGAATAACAAATTATGGGAAACACAATGACACTTTTGACAGTCTGAAATTATTTAAAATAATTTTCAAAATGAGTTTCTCTGATCCCATCCAGGATGATCAAAATTATTTAAAAAATAAGTCAGTAATGAAAATGTCATAACACACACAGCACATAATCAAGCATATGCCTCCCAAATTGAAGTGTCAGTTCCCTGTGTGTTTATACGTGTGAACACGCACTTCCTGTTTGACATGTTTTACCAGGTGTGTCACAGCATGAATACCAGGTGACTCAACCGTTCCCGGTTTCATTTTGTGATAGGCTAGTGTGTCTGCGTATACAGGTGAGGTTTTTTTCCTTTGGGCGGTGGTGGTAGGTAGTAAGTAAATTGAGAAGGATATGTGTGTGTCTGCCAGAGTATCTGTAAGTGTGTGGGTGTGCGTGAGATCACAGGACACGGAGTACATGTTTGCTTAATCTCTGGCTGAACCTGTCTGTTCGGTGTGGGCTGGCTGGCACTGACTTGCAAAGGTATGAGGAGAAATCCAGCACAGTCCTGAGAGAGGAGGGGAACTCTAGCGCTTCTGTGACGGGAACTCTTCATTTCTCACAAAAATAAGCGTGGAAAGGAACACACAGAAACACCTGTACAAAGGACAGTGGAAGAGGAAACCCGTGGGAACGAGGAAAAGCTGTTTTGGAAGGACAAAGAGAAGAACACTTCAGAATGTGAACTAACCCAGAGGAGATTCTTCGACTGCAGTTCGATCAATGGGTCTGGGATTCCAATGTGGCATTTCAGGCTCTGGGATGTACAAGATGTTGCTGTGTTTCTCAGCATCACATTATATATGTGTTACTTAGGTAAGCATTCCAACACATTCTCCATAGAGCTCATGTATTGGATTATTGGGTTATGCCTATATGCTAATCTTATATTTGTTTAGAGCTGAATAATTCTGTACACATGACATCTACTGCACTTCTGTCCTGGGAGAGGGGTCGCTCCTCTGGTGCTCTCGAAGGTTTCTTCCTTTTGTTCTTCCTGGTAAAAGTTGTTTTTGGGGGAGTTGTTCCTGTTCCGATGTGAGGGTCCCAGGACAGAGGTTGTCGTATGTGTACAGACTGTAAAGCCCTCTGGGGCAAATTTGTGATTTTGGGCTAAACAAAATGAATTTAATTTAAAATAGGGTGAGGGCCCAGCCCTTCCAAAAGGATCTTAAATTGAGAACCTGGCAGGAGTGCAAACTGGAGATGGAACTTATAATATTGTCTCACTCTCTTCGCCCTACCAGGGTAATAGATGAGCAAAGCACAAGTCATGTACACATGGCCGTGTACATGTAAACAGAGTACCAAGTACACCAACAATATCTGAATCCCAAAGAAAATAAGAAGCAATAGTGCAAAAGAGCAGTAACTCATGTCCTTACAAATGGAAGTCCAGCTGCTCAGAATAACCACGAAGCGTCTTTTGCTTTAAAATAATGAAAGGGGAAAAACATTCTTAAAATTAGATTTAAATATAGATTTTTCCCACACAGAACGCTGGTAAGAATTTTATGTCTGAAAAAAAGCATTGGTATTGTCAGGTGGAATTCTTTACCTTAAGCAAACACACCACAAGCAGATCCAGACCCTCCCCCCCCCCCCCCCCCAGAACAGACAGGAGGCCTCAGCTTGTACAGTTGTATTCCTTCATCCCAGGCATGTAATACAGAAACTCACATCGCAGCACATTTCTGGGTTTAATAAAACGAGCCACTGTGTTGAACAGAACAGGTAAAGGTGTGACCCATAACAATCATCTATCCATCTATCATATCTTTATATGTCTTTATCTGTTTTTCTTCTTCGCACTTTGGAAGCCGGAGCCATCTCCATCCACTCTCCCCAGAGAAGCCTGACCAGGTCGGTGCAGGACGATGTGTTTTTCTCAGTGGACGTTACCTGCAGTGAGGTACCCACCATACAATGGACCTTTATGTCGGGAGCGGTGAGCCGCACCATTGGGACTTGGCAGCCGGGGGCGTACACCAACATAACGGTGGATTACGGGAGCAGAGTGCAGTCCTTCGACAACGGCTCGATGGGCCTGTCGGACTTGCGGCTGCAGGATGCCGGATACTACGTGGTGACCGTAGCATCCGCAGGAAGCAGCAAGGATGCAGGCTTTGTCCTGAAAGTGAACGGTGAGTGGGTCTGTCATTCTTTAAGCAAATAGATGTTTGGAAAAAACTCATTTTATTGCATTTTCTTTCGTAGCCTAGAGTCACAGGTTTAAAGAGCCAGCATGGAGCCTTTAGCAAAAGTGGAAAATAATATTCCATATTATTTTGTCATAAGTGTATAATTACCTGAAACTAAAGTCATGTTTTCTTCACACACACAGTCTCCGGTGCCTCCTCTCTCCTCCCTCCTCTCTCCTCCCTCCCCTCTCCCCTCTCCTCTCTCCTCTCTCCCCTCTCCTCTCTCCTCCCTCCTCTCTCCTCCCTCCTCTCTCCTCCCTCCTCTCTCCCCTCTCCTCCCTCCTCTCTCCTCCCTCCTCTCTCCCCTCTCCTCCCTCCTCTCTCCCCTCTCCTCTCTCCTCTCTCCCCTCTCCTCTCTCCTCCTCTCTCCTCTCTCCTCTCTCCTCCTCTCTCCTCTCTCTCCTCTCTCCTCTCTCCTCCTCTCTCCTCTCTCTCCTCTCTCCTCCCTCCTCTCTCCTCCTCCCTCCCCTCTCCCCTCTCCTCTCTCCTCTCTCCCCTCTCCTCTCTCCTCCCTCCTCTCTCCTCTCTCCTCTCTCCCCTCTCCTCCCTCCTCTCTCCTCTCTCCTCCCTCCTCTCTCCCCTCTCCTCCCTCCTCTCTCCCCTCTCCTCTCTCCTCTCTCCCCTCTCCTCCTCTCTCCTCTCTCCTCTCTCCTCCTCTCTCCTCTCTCCTCCTCTCTCCTCTCTCCTCTCCCCTCCTCTCTCCTCTCTCTCCTCTCTCCTCCCTCCTCTCTCCCCTCTCCTCCTCTCTCCTCTCTCCTCTCTCCTCCCTCCTCCCTCCTCTCCTCCCCCCTCCTTCCCAAAGGTGTGTGTGTAGTGTTATCATCTGTGTGGACAGTAGTGGTGACCCTCCTCCCCTCTCCCCTGTCCTCCAGAGGTGCTGTACGAGGATCTCCAGTACCTCTCTCCCCTCTCCTCTCTCCTCTCTCTCCTCTCTCCCCCCTCCTCCTCTCCCCCCTCCTTCCCAAAGGTGTGTGTGTAGTGTTATCATCTGTGTGGACAGTAGTGGTGACTCTCCTGTCCTGTCCCTCTCCTCCCTCCTCTCTCCTCTCTCCTCCCTCCCCTCTCCTCTCTCCTCTCTCCTCTCTCCTCTCTCCCCTCTCCTCTCTCCTCTCTCCTCCCTCCTCTCTCCTCCCTCCTCTCTCCCCTCTCCCCTCTCCCCTCTCCTCTCTCCTCTCTCCCCTCTCCTCCTCTCTCCTCCTCTCTCCTCTCTCTCCTCTCTCCTCCCTCCTCTCTCCTCCCTCCTCTCTCCCCTCTCCTCTCTCCTCTCTCCCCTCTCCTCTCTCCTCCTCTCTCCTCTCTCCTCCTCTCTCCTCCCTCCTCTCTCCCCTCTCCTCTCTCCTCTCTCCTCTCTCCCCTCTCCTCCTCTCTCCTCTCTCTCCTCTCTCCTCCCTCCTCCCTCCTCTCTCCCCTCTCCTCTCTCCTCTCTCCTCTCTCCTCTCTCCCCTCTCGTCCTCTCTCCTCTCTCTCCTCTCTCCTCCCTCCTCCCTCCTCTCTCCCCTCTCCTCTCTCCTCTCTCCTCTCTCCTCTCTCCCCTCTCCTCCTCTCCTCTCTCCCCTCTCCTCTCTCCTCTCTCCTCTCTCCCCTTTCCTCCTCTCTCCTCCTCTCTCCTCTCTCCTCCCTCCTCTCTCCTCCCTCCTCTCTCCCCTCTCCTCTCTCCTCTCTCCCCTCTCCTCCTCTCTCCTCTCTCCTCCCTCCTCTCTCCCCTCTCCTCCCTCCTCTCTCCCCTCTCCTCCTCTCTCCTCTCTCCTCCCTCCTCTCTCCCCTCTCCCCTCTCCTCTCTCCCCTCTCCTCTCTCCTCTCTCCTCCTCTCTCCTCTCTCTCCTCTCTCCTCCCTCCTCTCTCCCCTCTCCTCTCTCTCCTCCCTCCTCTCTCCCCTCTCCTCCTCTCCCCTCTCCTCCCTCCTCTCTCCTCTCTCCTCTCTCCTCTCTCCCCTCTCCTCTCTCCTCCTCTCTCCTCCCTCCTCCCTCCTCTCTCCCCTCTCCCCTCTCCCCTCTCCTCTCTCCTCTCTCTCCTCTCTCCTCTCTCCCCTCTCCTCCTCTCTCCTCCTCTCTCCTCCCTCCTCTCTCCTCTCTCCTCTCTCCCCTCTCCTCTCTCCTCCTCTCTCCTCTCTCTCCTCTCTCCTCCCTCCTCTCTCCTCTCTCCCCTCTCCTCCTCTCCCCTCTCCTCTCTCCCCTCTCCTCTCTCCTCTCTCCTCTCTCCTCCTCTCTCCTCTCTCTCCTCTCTCCTCCCTCCTCTCTCCTCCCTCCTCTCTCCCCTCTCCTCTCTCCCCTCTCCTCCTCTCTCCTCCTCTCTCCTCTCTCTCCTCTCTCCTCCCTCCTCTCTCCCCTCTCCTCCCTCCTCCCTCCTCCCTCCTCTCTCCCCTCTCCTCTCTCCTCTCTCCCCTCTCCTCTCTCTCCTCTCTCCTCCCTCCTCTCTCCCCTCTCCTCCTCTCCCCTCTCCTCTCTCTCCTCCCTCCCCTCTCCTCCTCTCCCCTCTCCTCTCTCCTCTCTCCTCTCTCTCCTCTCCCCTCCCTCCTCCTCTCCTCTCTCCTCTCTCCCCTCTCCTCTCTCCTCCAGAGGTGCTGTACGAGGATCTCCAGTACCTCTCTCCTCTCCCCTCTCCTCTCCTCTCTCCTCTCTCCTCTCTCCTCCCTCCTCCCTCCTCTCCTCCCCCCTCCTTCCCAAAGGTGTGTGTGTAGTGTTATCATCTGTGTGGACAGTAGTGGTGACCCTCCTCCCCTCTCCCCTGTCCTCCAGAGGTGCTGTACGAGGACCTCCAGTACCTCCCTCCTCTCCCCTCTCCTCTCCTCTCTCCTCCCCCCTCCTCCCTCCCCCCTCCTTCCCAAAGGTGTGTGTGTAGTGTTATCATCTGTGTGGACAGTAGTGGTGACCCTCCTCCCCTCTCCCCTGTCCTCCAGAGGTGCTGTACGAGGACCTCCAGTACCTCTCTCCTCTCTCTCCTCTCTCCTCTCTCCTCCCTCCTCTCTCCTCCCTCCTCCCTCAACGCGTGTGTGTAGTGTTATCATCTGTGTGGACAGTAGTGGTGACCCTCCTCCCCTCTCCCCTGTCCTCCAGAGGTGCTGTACGAGGACCTCCAGTACCTGTCCGTCTCTGCCTTGGCACTGGCCTGTTTGGCCGGCCTCCTCATGCTGGCCATGTGGCTGCTGGACAAGGCCTACAGGAAGATAGCGGCATGTAGACGCAGGAAACAGATGCCGGGTAAGACCAGGATGGAAACAAGCAGTCTGTAAAGTGTTCCTATGAGACACCATCATGTTTGCACATAAGGCGAGAAACTTAAGGCAAAAAAACACTTTTCAATTGTGATGTTTTGAGCTATTTGCTCCCGTTAACATGCAACTCTTTGTGACTGGTGGAAAGAAAACATAGAAACACACATTTAGGTGTTTATGCCTCATTCGCATATTTAAACATAGAATTTCAAAAGATGATAGTCTGAATGTAAGTAATAAACTGGGGCAGTTTCATGGTAATATGTATGGTTCAGAACGTTACCCTATATATATATATATAGGGTATATATATATATATTATATATATATATACCCTATATATATATACATATATATTATACATATATATATATATATATATATATATATTATATATATACATATATATATATTATATATATACATATACATGTCTGCCCATGAATAGCACCTGATTGTCTGGTATCGTGAGACTTCCCCATTAACATCAAACTTCCCCTCACTACTCCATGACTTATTACAGCAGCGTGGGGAAGTACATGGTGGCTAGTACTCTTCTACACAGTAGTAACATGCTTTTTTAAATGAGGACGTTCGATGCTGGATCTTCGTTTTAAATGATATAAACTTGTACACACGAGAGGTTCGTTAGCCTGGAGTTTACGTTCTCACTGCTGCATCGTGTGAAATGCACAGACGTGGCTCGACGGGCGTGAGCGTGGGCTGAGGTAATAACTTGTGTCTCTCAGTATGGGTGTGTCTGAGTACAAAGGTCTCACAGTTCTATTATTGCTTCATTACATCAGCGTGTTGTGTTAAGTTAAATCCTCCTTTCATGCAGAAACCGATGCGACAGAGCTGCAGCGTCTTTGACGGACGTGTCGCTGCGCTTTGGACCGGACAGGAACACAAACCGGAGACTGTTCATCCATTTATTTTAAGTTAGGTGTGTATGTGAGGCTACAAGTCTCACTTCTTTAGCTGCCCAAGTTACTGACAGACAGGAAGATGGTACGCCACTGATGAAGCGTGTACCCAAGATGTTTACATTTGTATTGAACACATGCTTCTACAGACACTGCATTGATGTAAATATGTCCCTCATGACACTGGAAAACAATACATACCGTATTTATTGTCCAAGCAAAGGAATTGTGTGATTTTGTTTTTAAGCATACGACCTCTTCACGACAATCATCCAAACCTGAATCTGTCGTTTCACAGCAGGTGGCCTGTGTCAGACGTCTGATGCAGTGAAAGATGGAGGATCATAGGACTACTTACAGGCTTTCAGAGTGAAAGAATAAACACAAAGACTGTTCTTCAGACTATGAGGAAAGTCACGTCTCATCAAAAGCAAGACTACAGAAACACATTCCTCACAATAGAAACACCTGGAAGTCCTTAGAAAACCTCCAATTCAAATCCTTACTTTTATGATGATACGACGAATCGGCAGACAGTAAATGAATACAGACGTAACGTTTTATTTTGTATCTAATTAGTTGGACACACTCGACAACATCGCATTATCAAAAACAGAGCAGACAACTCACACACAGGTGGAGGTGGAGAGGGGATTATTGCAGTATTCAAAAAGTCCATGAATGTATGGAAAAGGTGTACGGGATGGAAATGTCACATTAGACAAAGAGGCCTTTGCCATGGCTGCAAAGCTCTGTCCATCTGTCTCTCTAGATGTGTGTGTTTGGTCGTCCAGTTCACTGCCGCTCAGCTGAATACAAACCATGGCTGTGTGTGTGTGTGTGTGTGTGTGTGTGTGGGGGGGGGGGGGGAAAGGAGTCCGCGGACTGACCGGATCTAAGTACAGGGAGTCAGCGCGGCCATGAGGAGCTCCATCTTGTAGACGAAGTTTCGTCCCTCCATCTTGCTCCAGTGGACCTCTTTGCTCGGCCCCCTGAGGTGGCTCCACTTGGTGTCCTGGATGACGTCGCTCTTCGGCAGCTCTTTGGTCTGGCTGCGGGGGAACTGGACCAGGACTTTGCACCCGCTCTCTGGGCCGTTACGCACTGAACAGACAGAACCGATACATCAGTGATCCGCTTCTGTTAACACATCCATACCTAGTCGTCTTGGTCCATTGAGTCCATGAGGATATTAGACTACATTCATTCATAATGTTGATGTAATGCATTCCAGGAGTTGTATTTGTGGGGAAGTGTTCTCTTTCTTAATAATCCCTCAACTTGTATGAACCTGTCTTTTTGATCGAGTGACTTCATAGACTGGGTGTTGCAATGCACGAGTTGCTCCCCTTGTTTTGGGAAAAAAAGGGGAAAGTTGGTCTGAGAAACAGGTCTCATCTCTGCTGCGATGGCTTTTGGTCAACTAGGGCCAACGCTGGCATCACTTCCAATTGTCATGCGTTTGTCCCCGTGACTGAGTCAGTGCACTCTGTTGAGTCTCGAAGGAATACACCATAATAATAACACCATAATAACCACAATAAAGCTTCAAAAGTAGCTGCTTTTTAACACGTTTCAAGGCTTCTCTGCAGGATTTTCTTAAGATAGAGGAGAACTTCGTCTCACCTGAGATGGCGTACTCTCCATTGGGAGAGGCGACGGTGACGGCGGAGGCATTCCCAATGCTCTCCACTGGGCCCAGGCCCACATGGTTACTGAAGCTCAGGACATGCCAGCCCATCACCTTGGCCAGCTGCTGGACAGCGTGCACCTGATGCTGAGACATCTGTGGACGTAGAAACACTGTCAAAGTCCTGCATTCAAACTATGCACGTATTATCAGCTAAATGTACTTTGAAGTATGACGAGTAAAAGAATAGATTGTACAGTTAAATGTTGTATTGTACAGTTTCTGGATTCATATCACTGCTGCATTAAAGTGTATGTTACATGTTAACTCCTCTATCTACTGTTGGTTAGTTTAATCTACATCAATGCATCATATTCTATTAGATCATCATGTTTGTAGCGTCTCTGTCCTGTGAGAACCTCGTATCTCTAAAAAGATAAACAGTCCTGTTTTCAGCTTAGTGACGATGTGTTTAACATCTGATCCAAGAGGCTTTAAAGAGTTTATTAAGATGAAGAAGGAGGATTTTATCAACACATAAAGGAACACTTCATCCTTCAGTTTAACACAAAGATTCAACATCAACACATCTGGAGATACGAGGTTTCACTGGACAGGACGAGGATGAAAATGAATGATTTACCTCCGAGATGTAGTGGAGTACAAGTATTAAGTAGCTTCGAATGGAAATACTCAAGTTAAGTACAAGTACCGTATTTTCCGCACTATAGGGCGCACTGGATTATAAGGCGCACTGTCAATGAATGGTCTATTTTCGATCTTTTTTCATATATAAAGCGCACCGGACTATAAGGCGCGGGCGCTCTGAAGAAATCTGTAGATTCTCCACTTCCGTGTCCGTATTCTCACGAGATAGTACGAGACTCACACAGCGAGATGTGATGCATATGACGAGCTTATGACGATCTGGGGGACGGACTGTTTACATCGTGTAGTGTAGCTTGTTAGCTCGTTAGTTAGCACGTCTGCTAACGGCAGCGTTCTGAGACAGCTGTAGCTTTATGATTACAGACATGTAAACACACAGTTAGTGGAGTCTGCGTGACTCACACAGCGAGCTATGATACTTATGCATGCTTATGCTTACACCTCGTCCAGAACTACCGGTGAGACTCCTGACTACGGTAGCCGTAATGCTGCAAGCGGTGCGGCTTTGTAGTTTACCAAAGTCGTACTAAAACATTTTGACAGAGCGCCGTGTACCACACAAAATCGCTTCGAGGTCAGTAAACACAACCAGAATTAATCCATATATAAGGCGCTCCGGATTATAAGGCGCACTGTCGTTTTTTGAGAAAATTAAAGGCTTTTAAGTGCGCCTTATAGTGCGGAAAATACGGTACCTTGAATTTGTACTTCTGTACAGCACTGGTTACATTCCACCACTATTCATAACCAGTACTGGGCAACATGTAACAGCCAGCCTCCACCAGCGTGGACTGTGATACCTGTGAGAGGAGAAAGTCCTGCAGTTCCTGTTCCTGGTGTGACAGCGTGACGACGCGTCCGTCTCTGTGCACCACCCTGATCTGCTCCACGCCGATGTTCAGCTGCAGCTGGATGGACCTGAAGGCGCAAAACATGTCAAGACAAAAATGCCCCAGAATGAAGGACTAAAAAAAACCCCAAAAAATCATACTATTCTGTTGCCTGAATTTCACGTCTATGTAAGACTCTCAGTGCTATTTCTAGTTTCATAAAGCAGCAAAACTATACACACATAGCTTTCAATTTACACCATTTGAAACGTTGCTGAAGGGCTCAGGAATACACGAGCAGGTTCTGCCCTGTGTTTCCCACATTGTGTCCCACTTCCTGCTCTGGTTCTCCCTTCATCCTGCCCTCGTCTCCTCCACTTACTTGCAGATCTGCTCGTAGCCCTGAGAGGTGATGAGCACCTTGACGCTGGACTCGAACACGTCGTTGATATTGGACCAGTGAGCCTGGATCTGGGGGTCCTCTATGCGGCTGGCCAGGCTGTCGATGGTCCGCGCCGTCCTGGTGATCGCAATCATGAAGCAAGTAGGCATTACATCCTCAACAATAGTTCAAATATTGTAAAACTATGAGGAGCGAAGACAAAGTGTGCCCCCTTCTGGCCAAACGTGGCATTGTGAAGACTGAGGGGCATGTTTGATGGAGCAATGTTTGCTCACTGCAACTGAGCAAATAGGACTCATTGGCAAAACATTCATTCATTCAATGCCACTGCAAACAGTGGCATGATAATGACTCCCCGCTGGATTTACACACAGTACTTCTGCTGGTACTTGCATAGTTGAAAGTGTGTCTGCTCCTAACGTTACTGTAATGGATGCGACACAATGACCTGATCGTATCAGTCCTGGAATAAAACCACAGCTGGCACAGCTAAAGGTACCTGCTGCGTAGGAAGATGTGTTTGGCCTGTTTAATGATCTTCTCCAGTAGCCCCTCATTCTGCTGCAGGCTGAGGATTTCGGCCTTGTCGTAGGCCATCGGCCCCGCTAGGCGCATGCGTTTGTGGCCGAAGGGGGCGCTGGCGGGATGCGGCATCACCACGGAGCTCAGCTGCTGCTTGTGGAACTGTAACAGAAAGCAGGGATGAATCGATACAATTCAAATGTGAATGAAAAGACTTTTTGGCGGGAGTATTTATCATGATCAGACAAATCAAACCAAATAAATAAATAATTAAAACATGAGCTCACAGATTCTTCTGGGTCCCAGGTAGAGCTGTTCTCTACACGGTTATCATGGCCAAAAGGATTCACGCTAACGAGAACATTTGACTATAAAATAACACTAATAACACTAATAACAATACTAATAACACTAATAACACTACTAATAACACTAATAACACTAATAACACTAATAACAATACTAATAACACTAATAACACTACTAATAACACTAATAACACTAATAACACTAATAACAATACTAATAACACTAATAACAATACTAATAACATTAATAACACTAATAACAATACTAATAACACTAATAACAATACTAATAACATTAATAACACTAATAACAATACTAATAACATTAATAACATTAATAACAATACTAATAACACTAATAACACTAATAACACTAATAACACTAATAACAATACTAACACTAATAACACTAATAACAATACTAATAACACTAATAACAATACTAATAACACTAATAACAATACTAATAACACTAATAACAATACTAATAACACTAATAACACTAATAACAATACTAACACTAATAACACTAATAACAATACTAATAACACTAATAACACTAATAACAATACTAACAACACTAATAACACTAATAACAATACTAATAACACTAATAACAATACTAATAACACTAATAACACTACTAATAACACTAACAGTCACTTTGTTCCTTGTAAGTTTCGTCTCGTTTTTGGCAAATGATTTAAACTCAAAATATGAGTGTGGGGAGGTAGAGATATATAACAATGATTTAAGAGGCGCTGGATCATTTACACGCTATTATAACACGTGTTATTAACATATCATTACTACGCCCTTGTTCCCAGGAAAGATGTCTCCATGCAGAGCAGCAATACATGACAGATGAGTCTGTTTTTGCCAAAGTTGCCATAAATAAAGACAACAAGGACTGAACTGAAGTAAACTGCTCTAAAGCCTTACTGTTAGATTACTTAGAGAATCGTTGTTTTAAACATTTTAAAACATTTTGCAGTTGAAAGATGAACTTCTCTCACTGTGGTGGACAAACTGCAGCATGTTGACCCGGTTTCAAAACATATCTTTGGAATCTCTGTTCTCCTATTTGTGCAAAGAGCTAACATCTGTGCTGGGCAGCGGCTTCACCTCTCTCATCATCTGGTGCAGATTGTGTTCCAGTACGTAAAGGTGGTCGTCCGGTTTGGGTTTCTCTGGAGACGCCCGGTTGTTCTTCTTCTCCCCCGTGGAGTGGCACAGTGAGATGGACAGCTGCAGCCCTGGAAGGAAACAAACAGGCTTTATGTCCCCATATAGACAAATCAATCAATCAATCAATCAATCAATCAATCAATCAAAGCCAACTCCAGAGACCAGATGAGAACGTGTTTCATCCGTTAACAAACGTGATTAAAACGCATATATTAGGAATAATATCTGTCCCGGGGGGGCAATTGAACTGTGGATGAACTACTCGGGTACAAACAGCTCTTCCTTTGTGTTTTGCTATATTGTTTTCATAGAAGAGCTTGTGAACAGCTGTAGGATGTTAATATAGGTTTCGGTCCGTTGACCTTCATCAGGTTACCTGACGAATAAGAAGTCTTGTTGTTCTGGAATAATCACTTTTCTACGTCCAACGCATACACATGTCATTTGTCCACTTTTAAAGTATTGAACACTAATGCAGAACTATTAGAAAGTAGCACAGGCGTATAGTGATGCACTATCACATTAAATATGCAACAAACAGAGATCTTCTCATGGTGACATTCAACTAAAACCCGTCATGAGCGTTCTGACCTGGGAAGGGCTGTGAGATGATCTGATTCTTCACAACAATGTGAGGGATCTGGGATTTAATCTGGACTGCCTCCCTGGACAGCTGGGCGAAGATCTCCTTACACAGCAGAACGTTCTGAGCCGCCTCCAGCTTCACATGCCACTGCTGGGTACCTGGAGAGAACCGAAGGAAGACAAGACAGCGAAGACATGACCATAGTGAGGAGAGAGGACACTTCAGGGACGACATACAATTACATTTCTACAGGCAGAGGAAGGCTCAACGCCTATCGGAAGACGAGACACGACGTCTCTGAACATCGAACCTTACCGGCTTTGGTTTTCGGCGGCCTCCTGAACAAGCTGACGGTTCCCAGGTCACCGATGTCTGGAGCTTGTTTCTGGATGGACACCTGAAGACATAAACAGGGTTCTACTATTACAACTACATTTATGAAATATGAAAAAGTATGGTGATCCCAGGTCACACGAGCAAGGAAAACAAACATCAAATGAAAAGCGCTATAGCTGTACCACACAGGTAGTCCAACTCTAATATTCAACGGAGAAGCGAGTGAAAAAGGAGCAATTAATGAACTCTGTGGTTTCCCTCTCACCTTGATATAAGCAGATCCCTCCAAATCACTGGGGATCTGGACATTGAGGGGGCAGTAGTCCTCCGAGATCTTCTTGTCCAGATCAATGTCCGTGTTCTTGATCACCTCAAACGTGCCGTGGTGTGGAAAAAGGGAGCCTGCACGGGTAAACGGTCAAAACATGTTTAGCTTGGGAGTTAAAGTGAATGAGATGAGAATGCTTTAGAGGCCTTCTCACCTGCGCTCCGGTAGCTCAGGTCTCCCAGGATCTTGTCTCCCACTTTGCGGAGCTTCCACTGGGAGCGGAGTCGCAGCAGCTCCGAGTTGAAGTCTCTCTGCCTCCTGTTCTCCTGGTTCTCTGCTACTGACTTGCTGAGCTTCTCTGCTCCCTTCAGCAGGAGCTGCGCCGCTGTGCCCAATGATTTCTTTTTACTGATCAGCTGGAACACCTGGGGGGTCTGCTCGAGGGCAAAACATGGAAGGGTTGTGGATGGAAGTAACGGTGCACAGATCTCTTGAGAAGTACAAACATCACAACGTCAGCGTTCTTCAACATTTCGTCAGCATTGCAATAACACTTGTGTATCATCTGTAGGATCTCTACTCGCCCTACTGTAGGGGTTAAAGGGACAGTTCTCCCCAAAATATATTTACTATTTATCAATCTAGATTGTTTTAGTGCGAGTTGCCTGGTTTTGGAGGTATCGGCAGTAGAGATGTCTGCCGTCTCTCCAATATAAATACTATATAATATAATACTACATCACAATCTGCAAAACAACATTCAACAAACTCAACAGAAATGTCTCTTTCCAGAAATCATGACCAGGTTCCTTCAGATAATCCACACACATTGTTGGAACTATTTTCTTCCGACCGAACACACAAACTGTATCACCGTGCAGAAGGAAGCGTAGACGAGAAGGTCGTGCTCACTCATTGGCTGGTGGAGTTCGGTAGAAGGAGAATAGTTCCGACATGAACTGCTCTCAACAAGGTCTGTGGATGATCTTGAGGAACCTGGTCATGATTTCTGGAAAGAGACGTTGCTGTTGAGTTTTGCCATATTTAACACCTCAAGCTGAGTGCCATATAGTCCCATTATATTAGAGAAAAGGCAGACATCTCTACGGCCGATATCTCCAACACTCTGCGACTCGCAGCAAACCAACCCAGATTGATAAACAGCACTACAGGTAAGAGGAAAGATAAGTCTTGTTGATTTTGTGGCGTCCTGCCCCTTTAAGGGATAGTATAGCTATTCTTCAGCAGTTTACCTTGCCAGCTGTTGGGTCCTGAGACACTGGGTCTAAGGCCATGTACTTCTTCTCCTTCACCACGCTGAGCACGTCGTGGAGCACACACATCTCTGTGAGGGCACTGCGCAGGTTGTTACGCACTGAATCCCAGGGCCAAAGAGATGGCTGAAACTTCACCGTGCCTGCGTGACAAAACCGCAAATCAGACTTGATTCTAACAGAGAAGACAAAATCCACATGACTCGTGTTATATACGAGTATATTTCATTTTGAATCCATCCACCTGGTGCAGGTCATGGGGACTGAAGCATTCTTTATTGAAGACAGGGAAGGTGTTTCAGAAAGATGTGCTATTTTACTTTAATGCGTTTTATTATGTTAATTCTTTATCATAAGATGGTCTGACTTGATAATGATGTGAAAGTCCTTAACTTTCTGGCTGTTTCATTAGTTAAATTGTCATGTTAATGCACCACCCTGATGAGGCCATGCAGCTGAAAACATCAGGGAATAAATAGTTTGTTTTTTCTCATTGATCTAAATAGTGAATCAGTGGTGGATCATTCATAGCTGGTGCCAGTCAGCTTTACATAACTTGGCTCAGACTCTAGACACTCCCTCCTCTCCTGAGCACATGTTACCTTCCTCTTCCTCTGGCTCCTGCTTGGTCCACTCGCTGTCCCTGGGTTCGCCCTCCATCCTATCCTCCTCGGAGTCAGATCCCTGGCTGAAGTCAATTCTTTGTGCCAACTTTGCCAAGTTCTGGGACATGGAGAGAGGGGGGACGTATGTTTCTGTTCCATCCAAGGCCACTTCCTGCACCTGCTTCTCACTGGAAGACTCGATGCTGACCCTCACCGCTGGACAACCAGACATGATGACGAGGCTGATAAGAGGAAGACAAGCAGCGAGATCCAATCATCAACTGAGACACAGTGGAGCACAAACACACAGCTCAGTGGATCTCTGCGGTTGACATCAGCCAGTTTGAATAAGAGTAGACCACACACAAATACACTCCACAAAATGTTGACGATAAATAAAGAAAAGGCCCAAACTAGAAAAACAGCAAAAGAATACTTAACGTTGCATATGTTTAGGTTTTGAATACAGGTATTGTACTTGTGTTGGAGTATTTCCAGTGTGGTATTGGCACTTTGACTTCAGTAAAGGATATACACATGTATTCCACCACTGCTGGCTGTCTTTCCTAAATAACTGCATACATAACTGTTAGCTGCATGTACTTGTGTATGTCTGCGTCTAGCTAGCGAGACTAGCTAGCGTTAGCCCCTTGCTAATCTCACAGGTTGAATGGAAGAACCGGAGCTTGAAAGAAACGCCCAAATGACCACGACATCTTGTTTTGTGTATGTATATCTTACCTCTAGTGTGCACTAGTCACCACTCGTATACACGGTTATTCACTGGAGTTGTGGAATACTTTCCAGTAGCGAAGTGTGTCTCTTCTCTCTCTACACAGAAACAAGTGCACTCTGCTGCCCCCTAGCGCGATGCTAACGGGGTTACGCGTCTAGCAGCTCTAGGTGCTTCATGTTATTTACGTTCATTTCGTTTTGATTTGAAAATATAAAACATATTTTAGTTTAATACAATATAGCCAGGACAATTTATTTTAAACCCACATAATATGGGTAGGAACTATGTTTAGTCGTTGGTAAGAAACAAGGGGAATTGTTATCATCACGGAACGGGTACGGCGGGCAGTTTAAACCACCGGATATGACGTGTGGGACAAAACCGTTCACGTTTTGTTTTTTGTCAGGTTGGCATGGATTTCTGGTCATAAACAAAACTCATGGGGTTGATTTCGTCTTTGTTCGGTAATATATTCGAATAAGTTTAACGATTGGTCCATGGTAGTGAATCCTGCAGCACAATGAAGCTAAATATAACGAGCCAATGTTAACTAGCGTTAGCACGCTAACGGAGTTGCTAACATTACCTGCTTTTTGGTAAAATGGCCACTAGCAATATTTGAGGAAAATGAAGAGAAAAGTGGCCAAATTAAGACTCAGTCCGAACGAAGAAGCTCGGATAATACGAGAGGAACATGAACGGAGGAGGAAATTACGAATACAGCAGGTAAGCTGACGCTAATGTTAACGGTGTTACTAACGGAACGAGTTCATTTCAGTGATGTTTCTGCTTCACTTCATGTCCGTGAATACAGCTCCTTACTGTATAATGGGACGGGTGTTTCATTAAGACTTAAGCCAGGCCTAATGAAACATAAAACAATGTAAACACCCGTAATGGTTACTGACAGAGAAACCCACAGTACATAACTGAAAATCAGAATCAGAACCAGCTTTATTTGTGTATATATCAGAATCATAAGCACATGTTCTCTCTTTATATGTCACTTAGCACAAAAAAGAAGAAGAAAGAAACAGAAATCCAGAAATCTGGCAGTTAAAAGAGATCAAAAGATCAATTCAAATGTATAATATTTGAGTTTCCAGAAGTTCTCTTCTGTTGAGGTTCTGGTACTGGTGTAGGTCATTTGTGCTGTGATATGTTGCAACATGCATTCTGTGGCAGTGAACATCACAGCTTTGTCTTAACATGCCCATTTTCTTCACGAGTGACATACGGGGCCGTTGCTTGTAACCTCGGGTCTTAAACAGGCTTGACTGAGGCTGCTGTGATGAAACAGCTTGGTCCTGTTCAATATGTCGGCTCGTTTAAGACTTTCTGAAATACGTTTCTGTTTTTGACTTACCTTTATCAAAAGACACCCCTCTGGGTTTTTTTAAGACGGAGTATGTATATATATTTGTGCATTGACTTCCAGGTGCGGGAGCAGCAGAGGTGCATCTCGCTGCAGATCCGCCGAGAGGTTGAGCAGAGACGTCAGCGTGAGCTGGAGCAGCTGGAGCAGCAGCTGAGGGAGGACTGGGAGCGACAGCAGAGGGAGAAACTCCACGCGCTGCAGACGCTCTACCAGGAGAGCCTCCAGCTGGTCGGTCAGGGACACAGGAGTGCAAAAGAAAACGTAAGAGACACCGAAAGAGAGATTCACACCCGACCAGGGAACAGCTGAAACAACACAATATAACAACCTCACAAAAGGGGAAAACAGTCTCCCAATCATTGCATTTTTGTTTAATTTTCATTTATCTGCACAAGGAACCTGACTTGGAAGCCATAGCTCAGAGGAAGGAGGAACATCACGTCAGAGCAGAGGAGCGCTATCGGGAAGCCCTGAAGGAGCTCAAATCACAGAGGCTTAAAGACGACGAGAGGCAAAGCCGGTACGCTGCCTTCACAAACATTTGCCCGAAAGACGTTTACATGTTGGAATCAGCACTAACTGAACATTAAGTCTGTTCATCTGCTTGTCTGTAGACCCATCAATGCCAGGAAGAAGGCGCTACACGCAGAAAAGGAAAGATCAGCAAAAGTGTCCAGCCTCCCACCGCCTCTCCCCAACCCCATTCAGGTGATGATCAGTGATGATAATGTTAATGTTAATGTTAATGATCTGCTGGCTGACTTTTAGACGTCACAGTAATAATGAATGTGTCTAATTGGAGTATGGATGCCACAGAATTAAGTTTGGGTAAAGTGGTTGAGTACAGAAATGTGGCAGGTGATTTCAGAGACCTGTTCACGTATCACGTGGCTTGATATCAGGCTTGATATCTCTCTCCATCCTCCCAACACACAACTAAGCATTGCTACTAATCTGTCCTGTCCCGTTTACAAAGTAGAAACACAAGCTACAAGTTGCACAGCTTAGGTTGTGGAAGGAGTCGAGGTAACATCGGCTTCTCTCGTTCCAGCAGAGCATCGATTCCAAGAAGCCGTTTGTAGTGAAGAAATCTGACGTGAGTGCGTTCGCCACCACGCATTACCACATGCCCGAGGGCACAGTGGACAGAGAGGCCGACACGAAGCAGGTGATCCCTCCGATGATTGAGTGCACTTAACCCCACGGTTTGCTTGTCCTCCCTCCTGTCAGAGTTGTCTAATCGGTGCATGTGCCTACAGCCTAATGCCCACCAGGGAGCTGAGCTGGAGGCGAGGAGACTGCAGGACTTACAGAGGGAGGAAAAGGGGAGGAGAGAGGAGCAGCTGGAGAAGGCTCGCCTTAGAGGGAAGGAGGCTCTGAGGAGGGAACATCTCGTCCAGGTACAACCTACCGGTTACTGAAATGAGCAGATAGACACCATGTGTATTACAGGGTCAGTCACTTGTCTGGCTGTCTTACATATTTGACCCACTTGGTCCAGAATTGAGCGCTTTTTTAAAAACAGAATCTGTGTTTGATGGTCCCCTTCAGGATCGCGAGCGCTTGCTCGTTGAACTGGAGCACATGCAGCAGACGGACCTGCTGAGGAGGAGACAGCAGGTGTCCCAGATGCCCGCTCAGATCTTCCAGCCTCTCCTAAGGAGACAGGAGACGAGGGAGGACTTCCAGAGGGAGATGGAGTTTGCCTTTGAGGACATGTACACCGGAGAGAGGAGTAAGGACAGTTCAGCTTTGAATGTGTTTAATAGTCACAAAACTAAGTACGTCAGCGGATTCCAGTGCATCATTCTGATGTCACAGAAGGTGTCGCTCTTGTTCATACAGTTTCTCAAATCGTCATCGTATTGAGCCTTATTTGTATATTCGCTCAGTAAAACAGCCTCTGTGCTTCGGTGGGCGACACCGGACAGGTACAGTTTTACTGGAGCCTCGTTAAACCTCGCCTGTGTCTGATCCCAGGGGTCAAAGGTGACCTGGTGGTCCAGCTGGTACCCGAGCCTCTGCCAGCTCTGTCCACAGGCAGCCAGGACCGAGAGCTGGACGTCTCAATGGATGGAATCGCCACACGAGGAGCAGCAGCAACACAACATGGCGCTGAGCGGGAATTATCTGATCACAGTGAGGAGAAGCACCAGATACACACAAAACCTATATTTATGCATTTTTGAGGGTTGTTACCAAATTGTTAAAAGGCTGTTTACACAAAATCAATACATAGATCTTGGTTTACTGCAGTAGATTATAAGAATGATGTAAATTCAAGTCAAGGACCAGAACAGGACCAGGCCGTTACCCAGCCAGAGCTGCATTCAGAGGTTTTCTGTACTTTCAGCGGAGTCCTCCAAACCTGCTCCCAGACGGGTTTTGAAGAAACTCCTGGATCGCATCAGGAGCCAGAGGAACCAGTGGACCGACCACGACGGTCCACTGGTTCCTGCAGCCGATTCACCGACCGCCGTCACCGAGCGGACCCCCGAGCGGGACACGACCATCGACACGGGCTCTCTGTGCAGCGAGGAGCTCTCTGAGTCTGTCCACGCACCGCCAGGTAGGTCTCCACTGGCATCAACGAGCACAATGTCATTAAAACATTCTGAATGAAAGATTTCTTCTCTCATTGTGTTCATATTTATACATCACATTTAAATCTTTAATAAACGTTTATTTAATGTATTGATGTGAACAGTGATGGAATGTAACCAAGTACATTTACTGAAGTATTTCTGATTTCTGCTACTTTATACTTCTACTCCACTATATTTATATAGTTTTATATATGTATAGTTATATATATATATATCTATATCTCTGTGGAAGATATTGTAGTTTTTACTCCACTACATTTATTTTAATAAATACCTTATTCTGAATAATAATACAAAATCTAATCAACTAATCATTGATATACATTATAATAGATTAAACTACCAGCGGTATACAAAGTAACTCAAATGAGCCGCAGCTTTACAGTGATGAACACATGAATGCATAAATAATTATGATCCAATAACTTCTGTAACTTATTGTGCATGATGAGTCGCACTACTCTTATTGTTGGAAGCTTTAATGTTGATGCTAATACTTCTGTACTTCTACCAGAGTAATATTTAACTTGTGCTGTGTGCTACCAGGCTCCAGAGTTCTACAGTTTATAGTTGTTGTGAGATAATAATAACTTTTCTTCTGTTTAATTCGACCAGCGCTGGAGACAACGGAGCGGTCCTCTGCAGCAGATCCTCCACTTCCTGATGTACTTGTAAGCAGAGTCCAAGAGTTTGAAGAAGAACGAAAGAGACGGGTACATGTTGATTATTGAATATGATACAATGCAGCAGCAGGTGATCCTCATGTTTACCCAGTTGATACACGTCTGTATTCACTGTCCAGTTTAGTCGTTATCCGAGTGGCTTCGTGAGTGTTTTGTGATTGGTCGTTGGAGTTAATTGGTCCAGGTGTGCCTCGTTACTTAATTAGCCCTGGCTCTATCTAAAGCAGGATCGTGTGGAGCGGTGTGCAGTCACAATAGTTATTGCTTGTTGTCTTTTTGTACATAAAACAACTACAGACTTTGGTTTGATTCCCTGTTTTGAGGCCCAACGTACCAACGTTTTTCTTTAGTAAAGAATCAAATGCAGTTGAGCATAATGAGGGCTGGTGGACGTTGCATCTCCACCCAGCAGGAGAAGGGTGATCCTCTGAAGACTGCGTTTCACTATTCGGTCAAACTGCAAAGTCTCAACTTGCTAACCGACACCTCAAATCTGTTCCCTCTGCTTTGCATTAGATATCCAGTGAAAGTTCGCTGTTTTTAAACCTTTTTATTCTTTTCTTCAGGAAGAGGAGCTCGACAGGGAGAAGCAGCAGCAGGTGGTTTTGCTCCAGGAGCTGGAAGAGCAGAAAGCCAAATTGGAGCAAATGCTGCTCGAGGCCCAGCAGGAGAGAGAAGACCTGAAGGACGAACCCATCAACCAACCAGAAGTACCTGTCCATGACCAGGAAGTCACCTCACTCAGTCCTGGTGCAGCCACCGAGGTAGGCCTCTCGGTATTCCGGTCAACTCCCACTTTTGACTTCCTTTACTTCCCTTTGTAAAGTGTGGTCAGCGTAGTGCAGTTACTTCAATGAGGGTTAATTGCTGCCTCTGCACTCTACAGCTGGTGCCTCCTGCAGGTGAAGACGAACACACCAGACGGATTAAAGAGTACCAACAGCGGCTGCTGGAACACAACGGGTGTGTTTTAAAGCCTGAAACGAAGCCACTTTATTGTGGTGACACACATCTTCAGAGGATCTAAGTAAACATTGTGAAAGCCTCTTGAGGCCGTGAGAAATAGACTTGACCTCTGACCTCCTTCTCATTGTTAGGATTCACCAGAGGTCCGTGGAGGTGGCTCGCCAGCGCCTGGAGGAATACCAGCGAGCTCTACGGATACGTTACAACATGACCGCCGTCGTGCCTTTGGGCCTCGTTCATCCTCCTCTGCACGGTTCTCAGTCTGCTCATCTCCCAGCTCCCCCACAGCTCCCTACGACCCCTGCGGCGCCCACATACATCCACGCCAAACGGCAAACCCCTGCAGAAGTTCCCACAAGCGAGTCCGACATGTCGGCTCCGCCCTCACGACTTCCGGGCGTGAGCGTTGGCTCCAAGCTGCTGCTGCCGGATGAAGTTGGATCTTTCTTGAGCGATCTGAGGAACCGGAGACCGGATGTCACCTCCTGGCTGACCGACAACATAATGGAGAGAGTGACGGAGCATCTTCCAGAGAGAGTGAGACCCTCCTCCGAGCCACCGTCTTACAAACGGTTCCCAATGCATCATTCAGCCAGCGTCTCGCCTCAGCCGGCCTCTGATTCCATCCAAGCCACAAGCCCACGCATCACAGATGGGGCACCTTCGGGCGAGCGAGGGCCACATGGCCCCCTGAGGACCGGGTCCCTGAGCTCCGGGGAGGAGGAGGAGGAGGACGACGACACGGAGAGGCAGAGACGAGAGCTGCTGGAGGTCCAGAGACGGGTGCTGGAGCAGAGGGAGGCTGTGGCTCTTCAGCAGAGGCGGCGAGAAGACGAGAGGCAGAGACAGGAAGAGCAGCGACGGAGACAGGAAGCGGAGATGGAGCAGATGAGGCGGCAAAAGGAGACGCTGCAGGCTCTGATTCATACTGAAGAACAAGTAAGTGAGGGAACATTTACCGCCCTGGGGTTCTTGTTGCAGTGCACGAGACAAAATGAATGAAAATCAAAGTGGTTGTTTCTTTACACTGAGCGATGATGTGAAATTACCATAAACTGAAGTGTATTTATTATAAAATGCCTTTCGTGATGGTTTCTACACTTGAACTGAGCTCAGTGAGAGACGTATAGTATAGTGTGTGTGTGTGTATATATATATATATATATATATATATATATATACTCGTGTGCACGTATAGGTAAAACAACTTTCCTGATGCACTTCCTCCCCACAGCTGGTTCCAGAGGCTGCTGGTGAAGTGTTGGTTTCAGAGGACATCGGTCAGACCCGCCTCACGTTGCTGGCGTCCCTGCTGAGAGCTATAGAGGAGTCTAACGGAGGAACTTTAGCTCACTTAGAAGACCCTCAGGAGCAAGACGGCTCCCCTCCGCCACCGACAACCAACCGTGGTGAGACGGGTAAACCCCATGTCGGACAGTTCTTCATCTTATTCACACGGTTTCCATTTAACTGCAGGACGGAGACATTTTTCCACTCATTTTATTATTTGTCCCTTTGATAGGTCCTTCCCCGGCGTCGGTCTTCCCCTCGGGACTCTTCCCTCCTCCTCGAGCAGCGAAGCCCCCGGTGACCCGCGTCAGGCTGGGCGCCATGGAGATGATGACGGAGCAACACGAGCTCAGTGCCATTCAAGAGGTGGAGACGCCGGTCAACTCCAGCCAAGTCGCAGGTGAGCTCAGCCCCAGAAACACGGCCGCGCCACGTGACAAGCTATTGAGAGGTGATTCTCATTCCTTTGGGTTGTCGATGTTTCCTACCCTCAGGCCCGGAGGATAGTGTGGCGGCCCCCTCTCCCGCTCTGGGCTGGGATCGGCTGGAGGATTCTGAATCGTCCGTGTCCTCTGACAGGACCCCGCAGCGGACGGCTGAACGATCAACCGGCTCTGAGACGAGCTCGGGAGGAGTCTGGAGAGAGAGGCTGCTGATGGGAGCTGGGACGTCTCCAGAATCCTCAGGGTCTGGTATGTAGAGGACATGAGATGAAGACTACGGCTGGGAGGAAGAAATGTTAGTATTTGATCTGAAAATAAAACTATTTCCTCTCGGGTTGGACCGCTGTCTTCCAGATTCAGTCCTGAGGATGATCTCAGCGCTTTCCTCCGACTCTGGGAGAGGAGCCGACTACTCTGGTCCTGCGGTCACAAGCAACAGACCCTCCACAGAGGTAACTGCTGCTGAAGATGTACGGAACCGGCTCTTTGCTCTCTTTCAAGTCATAAACCTCGTGGCAAACTTTGTGCAGCAGACACTGATGAGACACAAGGTGAAGGAACAGTTTTGATCAGAATGCAGTGAAAAAGCATCTGTCAGTGTCACACACCTGGGACGCACCTGGGACGCTGTGGTTATACGGCACACGCTGTAACCACTCGGCTCCGTTTACCACATTCCTAATGCACGCAGCATGTGAACCACTCTGAGGTTCACATGATGAGGATCGATGAGGAAAGATAGCTTCTGATTATGCTTGAGAAGCTTTTACGTTGTGTGTCAACCTTTGTCTTTTAGAGTGTGTGTGTGTGTCTGTGTGTGTGTGTGTGTGTGTCTAGATGTCAGAGCGATGATGTGAATTTACCTGGACCTAAAGTGTATTTGATGAAAATACATTTCATGAGGGCTTCTACACTTGAACTGAGCTCAGCGTGTGTGTGTGTGTGTGTCTGTCTTTGCCTTTGCGTGTGTGTGTGTGAGTCTTTGTGTGTGTGTGTGAGTCTTTGTGTGAGTCTTTGCGTGTGTGTGTGTCTAGATGTCGTGTGTTGTTTCTGTACACAGAGCGATGATGTGAATTTACCTGGACCTAAAGTGTATTTGATGTAAATGCATTTCATGAGGGCTTCTACACTTGAACTGAGCTCAGTGTGTGTGTGTGTGTGTGTGTGTCTTTGCGTGTGTGTGTGAATCTGTGTGCATGTACGCGTGTCCCAAATCGTTCTTTTTATCTCCTCTAACACATTTATTTTGTGTCAGTCTGCACGTAGGACTCCAGATTGCGACTGCCTCTCCTCCACCACCATCTCCACCGGCAGCTACATCACCACCGATCCTGAGCTAAACGTGGACGCCGGTGAGGGACAGCAGCGCGTGGCTTGTTGGGGTGTTTTTGTAACGGTTGTATGAGGTACTTATCCATAGTCAGTGTATTCTACAGTAGGAACAGACAGGAGTACCAACACGGGAGCAAAGCAATGGACCGCTGTTGACTGCAGCAGCAGCAAAACCTATTTTAAACGCCTAGAAAAAGAACAGACTGGTAGACCAGTCTTTGAAGAAAGCATAGCTGGACTTAACGGCTTCAGTTCCCCGTCCTAAAGGGCTGTCTGACGATGAGGTAACGCAGAGAAAATGTTCTAAATACAGCGTACACTTAAGGTGTCTAAAATACATTTAGCTGTTTGTCCGTCCACAGCAGGACATTGCTTTGCTCCCGTACTCTTGTCTGTTTCTACTGTAGGTATAATGCACTGACTATGGATAAGTGCCTTACTCGTATAACCCCACTGTCCCTTTAAGTTCCCTTTTATAATCCAGACAACATGCTGGTTGTGTTTCTGGTTGAAAATCATTAATCACAGGACATTTATTCTGTGATCCACATACAGGATATGTACATCAAGGCCTTCTGATATTTATACTGAGTAAACAACATGCAATGTGCTGGCACAGGATTGGTTTACAATGAGGTCTTCGTCACAAAAGGTGACACACACACAAAATGGCGTCCACGCCTTGTAGTCTGGGAAGAGGTCACTTAGCTCTGCTTCTATCTCAACACTTCTACAGTTCTTATTATCATCCTGCTCTCTCAGCAGACTAAACATCTGTAGAAGCTAATGTCAGAGTAAGTTCACACATTCACATGAGGACACCAGACTTTGTGAGCACACATATTATAATTAGTCATTTAGATTTGTTGACCCCAACAGTTTCTACCTCTATGACAGCCTAAATCTGTTTTCCTCTCTTTCTCCCCCTCTTCTTCATTAGATAAATCCCCGCCGCTCAGACGAGGAGCAGATTCACTCGACATCTCCTCGCCGTCCGCTCAAAGCTCCCGTATCAAGGACCGCTCGGCTGTGGACTCTCTGTTTAACGACAGCAGCATCCAGAACATTATAGACAGATACACGAGGGAGCTTAACATCTCCCTCAGCGCCGCTGGCAGAACCACAGGTCTGCTACAAACGTGTTTCAAGAATACTCTCTCTCACTCTCTTTCTTCTTTTCTTTTGGATTTGAATGAAAGCAGCCCAAGGCTCACGTCATCCTGCCGTGTCTCCTGTCTTTCTTTATGCCGAGGGGCAAGACAAAGTGGAGGCGTTTGAGATGAGAATGGGCAGCACACCCTGCTTATTGGTGGGGGGGCAAAATAAGAAGAAAAAGAGAACGCAAGCAGGGGACAAGGTCTCTTTACATACCGACACCGCTACACACTTCTAGTGATTGTTTTTAGATCAGTCTGTGACTTGTTTCTTAAGGACGTTGTTGAGCAATAGAACTTAAAGGTATAGCGACCACCACAGACCTGTTTCAGTTTGAACAGGCTAAACTCAGTGGTAGCGTATCAGGAGGCTGCATCACGTTGGTCTTGTTTCCTCTCTTGTCGGTCTGCAGCCAGCGAGGGCTCGTACGTGGAGGAACCCGGCTCTTCAGTTTCCCGGCAGGCTTCGGTTCGAGTCCCGGAGAGGAGCGAGGAGGATGAAAGCTCTACGGCTCGCCGGTCTCTTCCCTCGGACACAGGAGCACAGAGGAGTGTCCTGGTCAGTGACTCACTATTTTGCAGTATAAATCTTTTTTTACCCACCATTTAACTGATGTTTTGTTTTTGCTGCAGGATTGGCACATTACAGTCAATCCGATCCCGGAGCACTTCTCAGGAGAGGACCAGGAGCAGGACTCCTTCAGACCTCTGATCGGACAGCTGGCGGACCAGTCCTCCTGTCTCTCTGCTGACCAGAGGGACTCGGCCATGGAGCGGCTGGTCGGTCAACCGTCCGCTCACTCGTCCATGATCGGTCAGCCGCCGGGCCCGCCGGTTTCGGTGAGCTTTGATCACGGCGGATGGGATTCCACTCTGAGTCGGATGATCGGTCGACTCTCCCATCGGTCCGGCTCTCACTGGCTGAGCGGCGGGCAGGACTTTTACGCCGGCCAGCTGACGGGTCGGATGGCGTCGGAGCAGTCGACCACGTGGCTGGATGGCGGTCCGGAGGAGAGCCGGATGAGGCCGCTGGTTGTGGAGCTGGATGAGTCCGCTGGCCAGCACAGTGGAAGCTCCGGTAGGACTGTGTGGGGTAACTGGAGCGGGTGGGAAGGCTTTCAATCGTCAATCGACTTCCATAATATTTATTTGTAATGGCTATTTGTCATCTTTGCAATGTTTTATTGTTAAACAATTAATGCTAAATAGAAATGAATGAATCAAAACCGGTTCTATCAATGCAATCTTACATCTATGATTTAAAACAAACATTTGGCGTCTGAAGTAATTCAGACGCCAAATGTTTTGTTTACGTTTGACATAGTTTTGGCCTCATAATAGTGTTGGGCAATAATTTAATATGATTTATTGTCTTTCAATGGTCGTATAACGACATAATGATTCGTAATTACATCTTCTGAACTGATGAGAACATTCTGATTCAACATTTTCAGAAAATCGAATCTGTTGAAAGTCAGTTAAATCAAACGATTTCCTGAATCTGATTCCTCTGATTGTGTGCATATATGTACACGTAGTCAGATTCAAACCAGCTGCCGTCCCCTCAGCGTTCCATGACGGGAGAGAATAGTGTAGAACTTGGATGTAGTCTTCAGTGACCCTCCATCACTGAACTGGCTCTACATGTTGAGTGGGTTCATTCTGTTCTTATTCAGCTGCTGCTCAGAGGATCTTTGTCTCCTTCTGTTGTTCAGAGTTCTGTTCTCCATGTACTAAACAACACATCTCAGTAAAGAGGACTTTCTACATGAAAGACATTCAGACACAGAGTCGTCCTCTCAGACAGCTGACTGGACACAATCGAGCTTCTGTATCCGGAGCTTCGTAGCTCTTGAACTGCAGCGTGTGTCTGTGCTCATCCATCAACTCATCTGCTGCGTTGCAGATGAAAGAACCCACGTGGATCTCGGTGTCTCGACTGAAGCCGGTGTGCCGTCGTTGCCTCCAGAAGCCTCGTCACACAGGGCCTCGGTCCCTGGTGTGAGTCCACTTCACCAGACGGAGCAGAACCAAACCGGTCCACTGGACCTGGACCCAGAGAGGACTGAAGGTGAGGTAGAACAATCTCCTGGTTGGAGTGTATTACGATCACGCACATTATCTATAGTCTGTTTGAGTTTGGAAACTTGAGGCAAAAAGAGCATCATGAGTTCCTTCTACTGCTGATTGTTGAACTTCAGCCGTTTCTATTCATTATTCTACATGTTTGCTGTTATTTTTCAGCGTTGGTTTGTTTTTAGTTTTTTTAATGAGCATCAATTGTTCCATAAGCAGAAGGATTGTGGCTGCTTAGAGATGAAGCGCTGCACCATTCTGTAACCTTCTGTAACCTTTAGAAAGGCACTGCTCTCCTCAGCGGCCTGCGTAGTTAGAAACATGGTGTGTTTAATGTTCATCTCCATCTTCAGTGTTTCCAGACTCGGACTCATTCCACCCGCTGCTGGCTGAGGTCACCCACAACGAGACGGCAGACCTCTCCATGACCTTTCACCTGCCCCGACACCAAGTGCCTACGTCCCCTGAGGGACAGCCGGCCAGCGGGGAACACGGTGCTTCCACGTCTTCCGAGGAGTTTGAAAGCGATGAGTCCGAGCACCTCAGAGCGGAGGAGCCGTCCAGCTGCGCGGCAGCTTCCCCCGCCTCGCACGAATCCTGCTCCCAGCTCATCACCTCCCAGTACCAACCCAGTGAGTCCGTCCTCGTGCTGTCTCCCGACACCAGGACGGACGAGGAGCCAACAGTGTGTGATGACATGCCAGAGGGACACGTCTGTCCTTTCTCAGATAAGATATTGGTACGATTAGTTCACTAAAGCATCATCCTTCAGACATTAACTGACTATTGCTGTGCCCATAAAGGCAACACCTGCCCAGTTAGAGCTTCGGCTGCAGGACGTTAATTGCAGATTCGAAGGACAGATTATTTTGGAAAATGTCAGTTCTGTTGTTAAACCTTGTTGTCCTTGTTGCTTTAGAACTTGTGTGCTTGTCATCCCTCCCTGTCCATCAGGAAGCTGCCGGTGAGAAGGGGATCCTAGAGCAGTCGGAGATAACGCTAGTGAGCCTGAACGACACCACGCTGCAGGACCAAGAGACCACCGTCACTGAGGAAGACGAGCATCCTGACGGAGTGAGGGAAGAGGTGACTGTCTCCACATGTTATTGACTTCAGCAGGCATGCGTCTTTCTGATCTCTGAACACAGACCTCGTCTCTTCTAGAGGTCTGAATCCACGCGGTCACAGGATGGGACTCCAGAGGACGAGAACCACACACACCCAGGTACAGTCTGAATGTCTCTACATGAGGTGTAGAGGGATCGGGGGGCTGTACCTCCGACGAGCCCTCGGGGCAGCAGGTAGAGGTGGTGTTACCAGACCAGACGGGCTGCGGCTAGCTGGTTAGCATGCTCATTTCAGTAGCTATCTCTGCAACACAACACAAAGACGTCTTGATAATGTTACTTCATTCTTTTATGTTGTAAGCAAACATTCTGTCCAGATCTTACACATTGCACCTTTTTATAATTGTTTCTATATATTATTAGTTATTTTTATAATTTTTTCAGCATCCTTATTTTCAGTGAGAACGTTGTAAATGTGGGAAGACTTCCTGTCCCTAGATCCAGGGACGCTCCTGGAGTTTCAGTGGGGTCCCAGCAGAGACCTGCAGGAGGTCCACCAGCAGAAGCGCAGAGCGCTGCTCCAGAGATCGTCCCGCAGGGTGGAGATCATCAAGACCAAAGGGGCTCAACCTGAGTCTAAACCGAAGGGATCTAAACCAGTCCCCAGTAAGGCAAAGACCAAGTCAGAAGCTCAACAGAAGACTAATACCAAGGCACAGGGGGGACAAGCTGAGCCGCATCAAACCACGGAGAAATCTGCCTCCATCGAGCAGAAACAGCTCCAGCTTCTCCCTCCAGGTATCTTCACTTCACACGTCTGTTATACATGTTTGACTATTATCTTAAGTACGTCCTTCGGTTTCATGGAGGCAAACAGACGTGCATCCTGAGAGTGCATTGAACCCATAATGTGGAGAGCAGGGTCGTCCTTCAATCAGAGGGTCGGTGGTTCGATCCCGGCTCCGCTAGTCGCATGTCGATGTGTCCTTGAGCAAGGCACTTAACCCCAACAGCGTGTGTGAATGAGTTAGATGGCAGGTGTCACTTAGCACCTGGCATCAGTGTGTGAATGAGTGTGAATGACTCGAGTACAGTCCGCTGACCATCGGAGCCCTTTGCATGTGTGCACTGACGGTAATACTACAAGGAGCTAAATCAAGTATTTGGGATCTATGAACTTCAGCTTCATTATCAAAGTTAATTATCAAAGCTCTGCACAAAGTTTATTTGGGGCACGAATAGGTTAACGTTTGTATCAGAATGAGATCTCTTCAGGCTCACAGCGTAGAGCAGTTAGAACCAACGTGTGTCTCCTGGTGGACAGTTCTTCTAAACCTACCTTTTGATTAAAACACAGCTCAGTTGCATTATGCCGAGCCATCAATAAATCATTACTGGTGAACGTGAAACATATTTCTGTGACTACAGAGCCTTCCACGAGTCGTCTGGTAGAAGGAAACAGTCTGGAGCTCTTCATGAGACTTCAGATATGGATATCTGACCTAGGGTTGAAGTGGTGTTGGGTTAATGAATAATGATCATTGAGTGCTCTCTGCTGAGTAAAGGAATGTCTGATCCCTCACCGTTGAGTACATGAAGGCCTGGTGACGCATTAGAAGGTTAATCATTGGGATGAAATGATGCTCTGTTACGTTTCCTCTGAAGTCCTTTTGTAAAGTGCTCTGCAATAATCTGTGTAAAGATAATCTGTGTAAAGATAATCTGTGTAAAGATAATCTGTGTAAAGATAATCCGTGTAAAGATAATCCGTGTAAAGATAATCCGTGTAAAGATAATCCGTGTAAAGATAATCCGTGTAAAGATAATCCGTGTAAAGATGATCCGTGTAAAGATGATCCGTGTAAAGACTTGGTGTACCTTCTGTTCCCTCAGTGAGGGATCCCAGGGCTAAACCGGTGGTCGAGGTGAAGAGCTGCACACCGGAGCAAAGGAAACGGGATGTTTGTGAGATGCACCAGAGAACTCTGAGGTACCGCTGCAATATCATCAACTTCTAACCTTTACACCGTCTGTGCAGTAAATGCTGCTGATACTACTCTTAGTTTATTAGAAGGGTTAAATGTATAATTAATATGGAACAATTTCCTCAACTACTGTAAAGACTGATCTGTATCTAGAGACCCGGCCCTCTGCCTGTATCTTAACTTTGAACACTGTTTCCAAACAGCAACAGACATTGTGACTAGTACACATGTGTGATTGCAGCGTTCTCATCACAGTGCATCTGTTTGTGCAGACTGTACGAGCAGCTGGAGGAGGTGAAGCGTCAGAAAGCCATCAGGAGCAGACAGCAAGCTTCTGCAAGCAACAGACTGAAGGCCAAAGAGTTCCACAAGGTAAAGCTCTTAAAGACTTTGTGCTTCTTCAGAACTGAGCACCAAACTGCTGCTGTTAGCTGCCTGAATACTTTCTACTAATCTGTTCACAGAAAACCTTACAGAAGCTCCGGGCCAAGCAGACTCTGCAGCTTTGAATGTCTTCTACTTCTGTAAATACTTCTGTAAAGTTGTTATCAATAAAGCCTTTTAAGTTATTTTAATCCACCTTTTTGCACCCGTTATTTTAAAATCAGTCAACTCTTAACTTTCAGATGATTTCTTTAATAAGATTAAACATTCTTGAAGTCGATTACAGAATTACAAAAACTATTTCTTTTTACTGACGAGCTGAGAGTCACTTCTCATATTTCAGTTTGTCACCTGTGGGACAGATGTTAACCTCAATAACTGAGATGGAGAGTAGAGGATCCTGTTTCAGAGGCCACCTAAACAATAATACAGATCTTTGGAACTAATCATCTCATTCACAACAATGGTTCAAGCCTCCGATGATCAACCTTCTCTTCCTATCAGTTGGGTATATAGTGGGAAACAATGCCTGCAGTCTTCTTCCTCATCCCAGTGACTTGGTATACGGAAGAAACTCCGGAGTTCTACACTCAACTTCGGTAGCTGTGACGCTGCTCAAAAAACGTGCGCTTGTCACGTTTCCAACAGTAAAATGAAAAGGCAAAAGAAGAGTACAGATGTTAACAGAGCAAGTAAGCCCGTCTTAGTTTAGTGTAGGAGAGAGACTTAAAACAGCATCTCTTGAGTTTAGAGTTTGGAGAAGGCGATCGTCTTCGGACTCTTCTTCTCCATGGAGGCCTGAGCTGATTTCATCACGTCCTGAGTCTGAAGCATGCTCATGTTCCAGGTAGCCTGGAAAGGGACACACGAGGTGCTCGGTGTTGACTAATGTACAGGCATTGTGAGGAGAACATAAAGGCGGTGTTCTCACCATGTAGTCCAGACCCTCGGCCACACTGTGGTCTCTGGAGTAGACCAGGTTGACTTTGGTGCCCTGCACGGCTACGGGGCTGCGGCCAGCGATCTCCCCGGCCATCTCCAGAGCTGCAGCTATCATGGCCTCCTTATCGGCAAACACTCGGCTGGAGAGGAAACGTGTGGAAATAAGTGCTTCAAATAGGTGATGGTTGCTCTATGATGTATAAATATACTATATTTAAAATCTCAAACGGCATTTCTCCTCGTCAGAATGGTAAATATATCCACAAAGACAAGCAACCACAAATACAAGCAGCGGTAAAGATGAGCATGTACGCTGCACCACCTCTGGTGACTCAATCAATTCACCAATAAGTGTTGATGCAGCTGGTTCACTGATGATGGTGAAACACGTCGGAATCAACACTGACGACATGAAGAACCAACACGGGCTCAGTAATACTGAGGAAAAGAAGCGCCTCCTGTATGTAGGTGTGGTTCTGTAGAGGATGCGTTTACCTGACCAGTCCGCTGCTCTTTGCTTCATCGGCAAACATCTTCCTGGCGGTCAGAGCCAACTCGTTCACCAGGCTGGAGAAAGTGTCACGTGACAATATGGACGTCATACGCAACTTCAAAAACCACAGGAAATGCAAAATCGTGAATTTGTAGCTTAATAGGTGTAAATTATGTCTGTTGTCTTGCCATCAGAAATTTAAAAAAAAAACTCAAAACCATGCCAAACGTTATGCCATCATGCATGAACAGACAACATGATGAAAAACCCCAAAATGTCCCAAGTCTTTAGTGTTATTGTGTCTTTAGTGTTTGAAAAGGCGAGTTCAGATTTACCAAAGTCACAAAATCTGCAATAGACATTTATTTTATTTGCAACTAATTGAAACATCAAGTCTGTACGGCGTTAAACTTTCACAAGAAAAATCATTAAAAAGTTATTTTTGAGTTATTTGTATTGTTTTGTCATAATTAGGGCTGCAACAACGAATCGATTATTAAAAGAGTTGGCAACGAATTTCATTATCGATTCGTTGTGTCGCGCGACTATTACGCCACTCAATAAGTCGCGGAGATGTTTGAGTATAAAAAAAAAAAGTTGAGTTGAGGGCGGAGCAGAGCGGAGGTAGAGGAAAGACCACCGGAGACCCGTAACGCTGTTTGACGGTGCACGATCCGTAGGCGGGGCGTATCCGGCGTGCATGGCCGAACCGAGTGCGACAGTACGGCGGATCAGCCGCCCCGGAGTCGACTGCTATCAGGGACGTAACGTCCCTCCAGTAGCTCTTCTGGTGCTGGTGTTTACTCGTTATCCAGTTTGACAAGCATGACAAGTTAGCGTTAGCTCGTTAATAACAGTAGTAAAGCAGGACTAAAGACACGCTTTTATTCACTCGCCTTTTTTGGCCCATTCATTTTTCAATCTGTTGTCATGTATATATATTCTGTGCTTTGTCCCATATCGGTTATTGGTGACAAATATATTTGTGTGTGTTGTACTTTTTAATTTTTTTTATAGCACTTGGTCATCTTAAACTGTGTTTAAATGTGGTGTATAAATTAACTTAACTTGCACTTACTACAATGATGGTAATCATTTAATGAATAAGCTTCAAGTGAACTTGAGTGTGTGTGCGTAGGCACTCACAGATGCACAGAGTCTGTGCATCTGTGAGTGTGTGCATCTGTGAGTGTGAGAGTTTGTGAGTGTGTGCATCTGTGAGTGTAGTGTAGAGAACAAGTTCTGACGTTCAAACAAATCCTGTTAAGTTTTCTGATTTGTATTTTTCTTTATTTTTTATAAATGATTTATTGTTCTGACAGCTCAGGTCCCTTTAAACAAAAATATACATATTTTTGTGCACTTTATTTAAAAAAAACCGATATAATTGGCAGATGTAAAGCATAAAGCATACTGTTTTTGAATAAAGGTTGGAAATTAATGCTTTTTTTTTTTTATCCGATTCATCGATTAATCGTAAAAAAAATCGACAGATTAATCGATTATTAAAATAATCATTAGTTGCAGCCCTAGTCATAATTGTACTGATGCTTTCTGTCATTTTTCTGTCGCCTTGCACACTACATCACATGTAACGTTCTACATATATCCTGTGACTTCTAAGAGAGCATAAGATGATAATGTATGATAATATTGATAAAGATATTAATTAAAATAGCCCGCTTACCTGCGGCTGCCGATGACTTTGGGAAGTCTCTGGAGAGTTCCGACGTCTGCTGCAAGTCCAATATCAACTTCCTGTAAAGACGACTGACTGTGTTAACGTCATCCACAAGCATCCTACCAGAACATCTACGGTGTGTGGAGACAATCTACTCCGACTGTTTGTGCTTTATCCATGTTTATATTTGTCTTTACGTTTTGCATCTTAATCGTTTATCTGGTCCCTGTTTTCCCCGAGACATTTCCCATTTTTCCTCAGCGTGTCATGAGAGTTCGATGTAGATGTACCTTAATCTGGAACCAGGCGTCCTGGGTACACAGACGAATGTCACAGGCTGTGATCAGATCAACACCTGCAGCAGAGCAGAACATCCACAGTGAACATGACGGTGTGAACACTCACTGAGGCCTCACTTCTCTCTTCTCTGCCAGTTTAAATCACTCACACATCCTTTGGTACCATCTCTGCAGCACACAGGTAGGGTAGTAATATAGTACAACATAATATATAGTACATACAGTAATATAACAGAGTATAGCATCACATATAACAACTGTATAGTATGGGTATATGTTGGGGTCAAAAAATCTAAATGACAAATTATAATGTGTGCTTACAAAGTCTGGTGTCCTCATGTGAACGTTTATGGCCAGCGTCCTCTGCTGAATGTGTGTGAACAGTCTGACACTAAGCACCACACTTGTTTCGTCTATTAGATATGAGCCGGCTGCAGAAAGAACACTTCAACACTGTTTACCCTAAATAAGCCATAATAAACCTGTGGAGGCGTCAATACTACCATGACTTCCTGATTTTGATAAAAGTGACCTTTGTACGAGAACCAATTGTTACAGTGTCCAGATACGTAGCTGAATGAATGTAATTCATGTGTGTCACCTTTTGTGACGAAGACCTCATTGTAAACTAGTGGCGGGCCGTGCATGTTATACCCATGACTGCTGTCATGCAGCTGAAATACCACCATATAACCACATGATGGCGCCACAGCTATTATTGGTTTCTAAGGCTGTAACTATGTACGTACTCGTATTAAACCGTTCGGTACGAGGCTTACAATACGTTTGAATAACGCTAGAGCATTTGGAAAATGCAGAAGCTTAAATTCAGGAAAACATAATGTTTTCTGTGCTCATGTAGGACAGTGGTTCTCAGCTGGTCTGGCTGTGGGACCCACCATCATCCCTTAATGACAAGCCGCGGCCCATTCGTCTCTTTAGGAGACCGTCTTATGATTTTACTTTCACAACCCAAACATTAATCGTACTGCTCTGCAATCTCTTTCCTCGTCTCAGCCCCCTGTGTCACGGTGTGTGGTACTCGAGTCAGGAAGCTTGTCAGAATGCCCATATTTGATTGGCTGAGCTGCATCACGTGATGTGATTCACAACGCCGACTAAGCCTCTGCTGTTAAGTTTCGTTTCACGATAGTCACGTGCTCGCCCACTGACCAATCACAGCACACCCTGCACTTCGCGGCAGAGCTGCACATGGACGTGTAATGATGACGTAGGTGTAGACCGGCAACTATGGGGGTTGTCAGCGGCTGCTGACACGTCAAAGAATACGCCCAACATGTCAAACTAAAGATCTGATTGGTTGAACACTATGACAATCAACAATATCGTCCCCATTCACTTAAACTGCACATGGATTCACTTGTGAGTCTGCAGGCCTCGGGCCTCTCTTCTTACCTAGAGACACAGAGGTGAAATCTGATTGGATAAAAGCTCTACTTAAAACAAGCTGCACTGGAAGCAGAGCAACTGAGGAAGACAGTAGCTGTGCAATGAGAAAATAAGATAATGGGGAAAATATTTTTATAAATTATACATTAAAAAAATATATATATATATATATATTTTTTGTGATTCTGTTTAGGCCAGCAGAGAAGGCTTTGCAGGCCCTGACGGCCCACCACTGTTGTAAACCAATCCTGTGCCAGCACATTGCATGTTGTTTACTCAGTATAAATATCAGAAGCTCAGAGTCAGAACTCCGAGCAGCCTTGATCCGTGTACTCCATTGAAAGTACAATCAACTCTGTCTCCTTCTTGCAAGAATAAATGTCCTGTGATTAATGATTTTCCATCGTTCTCAAGAGTGAATTTTTCCAACAGTATATTATAGTAAAGTGTCGTATTATATAATGTAGAATATATTTATTAAAAGTGTGGCAGCTACACCAGAAAACCAGAGCAAAGGCCAAAGCTAGCCAGCTAACCCACTAATGTAACTGATATCTGGTCTTTAACGAGTTCATGGAGACACTGTGACGGTGTGATGATGATGATGATGATGATGAAGAAGATGAAGTCCTACCTCCCCCAACACAGGCTCCGTGGACGGCCACTACAACAGGCTTTGGACACTAGAAGAAAAAGAAAACGTACACCGACAATGCAACAGTTAAAATGGTGTCCATCCAAATACACACTCACGTCTGTGAGCGGTCGATCTCATAACCGCTCAGTGAGATGAAGAGCGGCGCCCTTCAGCGAGATGAAGAGCGGCGCCCTTCAGCGAGATGAAGAGCGGCGCCCTTCAGCGAGATGAAGAGCGGCGCCCTTCAGCGAGATGAAGAGCGGCGCCCTTCAGCGAGATGAAGAGCGGCGCCCTTCAGCGAGATGAAGAGCGGCGCCCTTCAGCGAGATGAAGAGCGGCGCCCTTCAGCGAGATGAAGAGCGGCGCCCTTCAGCGAGATGAAGAGCACCACTCCTCAGGTCTGACCTTCTCTATGACGGAGAACGTCTCTTGGTACTTGGCGATGACTTTTCTCATGTTCCAGGCAATTCTGGCCGCGTCGTCGCCCTCTGGACTGAGCACGTCGGCGGCCATGTCCATCAGGTCGATACCTGGACGCAGCACAGCGGAGAGCAAATACCACGTTACCATGGAGATAGTGTCGTTAAACACAGACGTGAGCGGTCAGACGTGAGCGGTCACACACTCACCGGCTGTGAAGACCTTCCCGGCTCCAGACACCACCACCACTCTGCAGCCCGGGTCCACAGCGATCTCATTAAAGCAGTCCACCATCTCACTGAAGACAACAGTTACCATCAGGTTATGTAAAGACTTTAGTGGAAGTGCTTTTGAATAATATCCTGTCACTTTGTCTTTAAGCCAGTTTGTATACAAAAGAACAGTTTACAGTGTTTCTTATTTGTGGAATAAAAATACATTTAAAGTTACCGAGATGAATTCTCATCAGTGCTCTCACATTTATGGAAAATGTGTATTTATATGTTGTAACCGATTCTTCATGTCAGAACTGGTTCAATAGAATTGGGAGATCGGTGCCGACATATTCACCGATGAATCAAGGTGAGACGGGGTGAGTAGCTAATATACAAACGATCATTTTGGGGGTGAAGTCTTTCTTTGAGCATTCATATGCAAACAAAAATGTGCCTCCTCATCCTCCTCATCCTCCTCCTTTAGTTTGTGGCGTCTCAAATGATGCGTATGAATAGAAACGTGTTCCTGCCTCCAGAAAGCTCTGTTCATGGCGTTGCGTTTCTCCGGGCGGTGCAGCTCTACGTGTGTGACGGACTCTGCTGGGTGACTGATGGCCAGCGTGGTGTAAGGAGAGACGGCACCACCCGAGGACGACATGGCCCGGACCACAGCCCCACCGGGCAGCCGGGACCTCCCGTCTGAGAGGACCACAGCCCCACCGGGCAGCCGGGACCTCCCGTCTGAGGACAGAACGACAGACGACAGGACGAGACTGAATCCTCTGTGAGATCCACACAGAGAGCAAAGGAAGCTCATCACAACTAATCTCTTTAGTCTCTTTTCTTTGAACAGAAATACCAAATATTCTGCTTCCAGCTTATTAAAAGAGTATTTGATTATTGACTTTGATTAAACATCATAAGGTTTGTGTACTAACTGACTAAAGAAGCTTTTTTCTGGTGTTTTCACAATGTTCTAACATGTTATACTCTTAACCATTAATTATGAATACTGTATATCTGCATGTGAGCCGACGAGGCTACTGCAGATAAACATATACATATGTATATATATATATATATGTTCTATTCAACAATACTGCACGAGTTACATGTGCGCAACTTCTGGAAAAGTGCAAAACATCTTTTTTACACTTATTACTACAACCAGGTCTCACACTGTCTGTCTGTCTGTCTGCACATGTAAAACACGTGTTATTCTGGGCTGAGGGTCGTAGTAACAGTAGTAACATGTGATGGAATAAAGGTCACGTAGTTTCTTTCACATATAACATATAAGATATAAGATATAAGATATAAGATATAAGATAGAAGATATAAGATAGAAGATATAAGATATAACATATAACATATAAGATATAAGATATAAGATATAACATATAAGATATAAGATATAAGATATAAGATATAACATATAAGATAGAAGATATAAGATATAACATATAACATATAAGATAGAAGATAGAAGATATAAGATAGAAGATATAACATATAACATATAAGATAGAAGATAGAAGATTGCACCACTAGACTCAATGTGTAGAAGCTATTTGCACAAAGTTTTTCTGCAAGAGTACTTTTACTTTTCAAACTTTATGTACATTTTCCTGATTATACTTATATACTTTTACTTAAAGTTACTACAAGGAACTTCCATTTTGTATGGATTTGGAGGTCCCTGTGGACTCAAGTGGTTCCAGCACCAGACTCCCTTTAGACAGTCTGCTGCACTCAGTCCTGGTCCTGGGCTGAATTAAGAACAACTATAGCCAACCTTCCTGCTGCTGGTCTCATTTACTTATGAAGGTCAAACAGAGGTATGAGTATTAAAATGAGACTGTTTCATAACCAGTTAAAGTTCCTCACAGTAACTTTAACTTTACCTCCAATGCAGGACTTGTACTAGTATTTTTAAAAGGTATTAGTACTTGTACTAAGGATCTGAATACTACCTCCACCACTGGTTACAGGAGCTGGTGACCCTTCACCCACAGAGCTTCATGTACTAACTAACAGGCCTGAAGAGCATCAGTGACATCACAACACATTCATATCAAACAGTAAACTGACTTACATCTGGTGAGAGCTGACCGGACGAACACGGACAACATCGCCCTGTGACCGGTCTACAGAGGTACTAGACCGGGACCGTTAGACTCTACAGAGGTACTAGACCGGGATCGTTAGTTCACTTCCCCTCCTCCTCCCGTCTGTGTGCTCCTCCTCCCGTCGGTGTGTCTGTGTCAGTGTGCTGTCAACTAGCGTTAGCATGTAGCTACCCTGACGCTAGTTACCTTTATGATATAAAGTCTATAATAGTTACTGGGCTCGTTCCACAAGAGACACACCTGCGCCTGCCACACAATGTAATGTGCGTTACAATACTACCATGATATGGAATAAGCCAAACACACATGAAGTATGTCTCCAATAAGACACAGTAAGAGCTCCGGCTGTGAAGCTCGTTCTGTGTGGACAGTCGAGGAATTACAATGTCCGGGTCCGTCACGTGACACCGTAGGGCCCAACCGTCACGTGACACCGTAGGGCCCAACCGTCACGTGACACCGTAGGGCCCAACCGTCACGTGACACCGTAGGACCCAACCCGTGTTCCCACGAACCTTTAAAGCAAAATACAGAATACATACCTTCAAACTAACATGTCAGGAGGTAATAAGATAAGAGAATAAGATAATATAGACAGACATAAAGAAATAGAAAAACGTAAATAAATGATTTGAAGAAAGATAAAAATGAGACACATTATAACTGTAATGAAATACATATATCACAGGCAATACATTACTGTTTTTAATGGTACAGCAAGTTTTTTATATAAAATTCAAAACTCTCTTGTAAACGTACACTTCTGTATGTAGAATAATCAATAGATGAAACTTTCTGTCATAGGTAAAGAATAACACGTTCATAGAATAATGCAAAATATGTGTACAAAACATCGCTAATACATTTTTAAATAGTTTCCCATTATTTTTTAGATTACTGACGATGCAAAAAAGACGAGGAGCCGTTTCATACAAAAGGTACAATTTATATCTAAATCCACAGACTTGCGTTGGGAAAGAGATGTCTGCAGCTCAGCGGACATTGTTTTAGGTTAATCAACTTCCTGTAACGAAGACATGAATATTCATTAAAATAACGAGGTCATATTTCTTCTACTTCCGATGCTCATAAGGTGCATACTGCCACCTACCGGACCGGAGACATCCCCATAACAAGGTAAACAAGGAGGGCACGTGGGTGTTCAGCTACGTTTACACAGAAAGATTCAAGATTAAAGATGGTTCATGAAAACACATGAAAGCAGCAGAATGCAAGCAAAACATAACACTTCTGGTTTATTCGTCAGACATTTCTTTCTTTCTACATCGCCCCCTGCTTAATGATGACGTTAGTTACAGTGTAGCATATCCCTCCGAAAGATGGTCCGACACTTGACTGATGATTGTACAATGTAAGGTGGAGCTGTGTACAAAGCACAAAGCAACAATTATGTGTTAGCATTACTGTAGCTTACACACAGAGCCGTTACGCTAGTTACTTATGCTACTTAAAAACACACACACAGTTATTACAGTTATTAGTTATTAAAACATTAACCAACCTTCTGATACGGACCCGTTCATGAAGCGGATCCCTTACTCAAAACTAACTACAGAAATATCTCACATCAAGCTGACCAACATCTAGATTACTCTAAAAGTGTGAACACTCTATTAATAACAAAATGTTGAATTTATTCAAGACTTAAAATCTACAGATACGCAGGAGAACATGAATGCATAGTTTGTGTAAAATCCCTTGTGCATTTATATCCAACAGTGGACTAGTAACAATAAAACCCTCTATTAAAAACAGTCCCTGGGTTCTACCCCCCACTCCATCCTGACTATCTAATTAAAGGCAAAAAGCCAAAAGATAATCTTAAAAGGACATTACAGCCTATATAATGAATAGGTATTAATGGAAAAAAAGAACTTTAACCATGAATAGTATCAAAAACAGTTTTTTTATTAAATTAAATTAATTTACAAGGATTTTAGAACATCACATGTATGACATGTACATACATGTATAACACATGTTTAGGCTTGTTCAGTAGGGATGCTGACAGTGACACGCCTCCTGGAGCTTCCCCTGTCTGCTGCCAGGTTGAACACCTCATTGCTGTTTCACAATCTCATCATCTGTGGCGGCACCTGAGACATGATTCTTTGACGGCATCTGTAATCACAAGCAGATCAGACAACATGTCATGAACCCTCAGTGCAACATATAGCAGACATGCAGTCTGAAAGCTAGTGGCTGTCTGACATGTAAAGGTTTGCTATGCTATATTCAGAGATAATATATCATATAACTAGTATGTAAAGATATAGTGGAGTAATATCTACCTGAGCAGAGAATGAAGTTGCTGTTCAAATATTGAATTTAGCACCGTTAAAGGAGAAGATCTGGGAAACAAGACTATTTAAGACCTGTGGGTGACTTCAAACTGTTTTCATTAAATATTAGTTACTTACGCAGGAGCAAAGTCTTCGACTCCATCTGGCTGAAGGACTTTTTCCCATTTATCCCTTTCCAGTTCATTCTCTTCCAACATCATCACTGAACATGAGGACAAGATGTTCCATGTAACCCGTTTTGTGTCCTCTGATGGTTGACAGGCAGGAAATCTAAAATGGATCAACAAAGTACTGTTAACATCTGATATGTTAATAAACTGTTAATATCTGAATGTTTTTTAAAATACATTTATCAAACAGGGTATTATCCAGTGTTGATACATATAATATAGATTGATTTTAATCAGATTTGATTGAGATGCTTAATAAAACAAACACACTCACCACTGTCCTTCAGCTGAGAGTTGAGGATCTTTAAGACGTTCCTCAACATGTTCCACTTCCTCCACTGAGTTAAATGGAAACGGTTCTGGCTCAGTCACTTTGACTTCTTGGCCAGTTGTGTGCAGCTTGTTGTGAGATAGTTTACTCTGGTGATGTTCTCCAGTAAGCTCATCATATGAACTTCAGCAGCTGTTAGAAAAAGAACATTAGAATTAGGTTTAAACATTCTTTGGACAACTGATTAAGACAGATTTCACTAAACATATGGAAACAGCAAGTTGTTTTTTTAAGGTGACTCAAACAACACAATAAGATCGGCATGAAGCCAACTCTACCATCCCCCTTCAGCACAACGCTCACAAGAAATGAAACAGAACATGGCCCAGTCTATTGATTTGTTTAAAACATACACACTAAATCTAATAAGCATGGGGAAACCAGTGGTTGGCTCCTCTAGTGTCTTTGTTTAAAACTAAAAAGAAACAATACATTATTATACAAAAAGGAACTTTTACACAAACATTTGATAGAACAATGTAAATGTAATGATCTACCTTCCTAGACCACCGTCCCCTCTAGCAGATAACACATGTTTAACCATTATCTCACACCTTTGATTTAATGCTATGACCTAAAAAGAATACATCATGTTTCTACAATTTCACTCTTAAAATCATGCTTTTAAACATATTTAAAAAAGGAAAGAAAGAGAACCTACCAAATCAGTCACCAAACAAAGTCTGGCCTCGAGGTAGATCAGCTGCTCTCTCAGGTTTGTCTGAGTTCAGGAGGAAAGGTGAACGTCCCACCCCTTTTTGTTGCGCGGGTCGTTTCCACCGACTCCAGAACTGCTCGGCCAGATACTGCACGCGACGCCATCTTTTCACTCCGTACAAGTCCTCTCTGGGGAACGTTCCAGGTGGTGGAAGAGCTGTTCCGGATTTCATGTTGATCAGATGATTGGGGGTGAGTGGTTCCAGGTTGTCTGGACTGTTTAAGTTATCCACAGTGAGGGGTCGACTGTTGACTATGGCCATAGCTTCATAGAGTTCGTAGTGAAGCATTGTTGAGTCTGCTATGGGGAAGTGTTAGAGTGGAATTCAGAACAAAGACAGTCTTTATTTGGCGCTCCCACACGCCGCCTGCATGACTGGAGTGGGGCTGTGAGTCTCTGTGTGTTAAGCTCTTGTAAAGCTGCCTTGAATTCATTCTTTGCACCAACAAAGTTAGTGCCTTGGTTGCACTGGATTTGACGGACTGCACCGCGAACTGCAATGAAACATCGCAAGCGGTTGATGAAAGCATCCGTGGACAAATCTTCCAACATCTCGATGTGAATGGCCCGTGAGCAGAAACAGGTAAAGAGTAGGCCGTATCGTTTATGCTGTTTCCTTCCCTCTGTAGTGACAAAAGGACCAAAGCAGTCCATACCACAATATGTGAAGGGTGGGGAGGACTCAACACGCTCTACAGGAAGGTCACTCATTTTTTGGCCTTCTGGAGGTCTCCCGAGTCTGCGACAAGTCACACACTGGCGAACATATGACGCAACTGCTCGGCTCATTCCAGGAATCCAAAGCCATTGGATCTGATTTTGTTAATGGTGAAGCCTTTTCCCTGATGCTTTGTCCTTTCATGGTTGTGAGCTATTATCAGCTTTGTCACATGGTGCTCCTTGGGGATGACAATTGGATGCTTGAATGAGTCGGCGAGGGATGAGTGGCGGAGTCTTCCTCCCACCTTGAGGGTTTGTTGCAACGCTGTAGTTGACTTCCTTTGTTTAACAGCTTGATTTCTTTATCATATGTTTGACTTTGCAGATCTTGGATTATGACATGTTTAGCACTTTCCTGTTCACTCACTGTAGAAGGTGCACATGACTTGATTTTCTTAGGCGAGCCACAGCCTTGATGGCTTGTGACCATGACGAGAACGTGGACAGGCGGTCGGCAAGACTCAATGATTCTGTGGTCTTTGTTTGCAGAGTCTGTGCCTTTTTGACTTCTGGATCTCCTATGGGTAAATCCAGTACTACGTCTTTAGGTGTAGTTATTTCGTTTTTCCCAGAAGAATGTGGGTCCAGTGAACCAGTTGGAAGTAAGCAGCTCATTTACAGTTTTTCCCCTGGATGCGCCGTCTACTGGATATTCATTCGTGGGGACGTAAAACCATTGTTGGGGGCTTGTATTATGTTGGATCTTCTGGACTCGATTGGCAACAAAGGTGTGTAAGCGCCTTGCATCGTTATTTATGTAGCCTAGGACTACCTTTGAGTTTGTCCAGAAGTACTCTTTCCCATCTGCGTAACCAAGCTCCTCTCTGAGCATATTACTGATGGTGACTGAAACCACTGCTTAATTCACTGGTTAATTCAAGCCTTGGTATTGTAGTCAACTTTGTGGGAGAAACACGGGCCTTTCCCATCACTAGACAGCAGTGAATCTCTTCTCTTTGGTTCCTAACTCGAATACAAGAGCATTGACCGTATCCGCTGGTGCTCGCATCCGAAAAGTGATGTAGCTCTGTTTCCACAACTTCTCCAAAATTGTCAGATATGCAACATCGAGCTGTGTCTATCTTTTCTAAGTTGGCAAAGTCTTGACGCCAGCTCTCCCACCGTGGCGTCAGCATCTCCGGCAGGGGGTCATCCCAGCCAGTACCTTGGCGACACATTTCCTGTAGGATCCTCTTCCCAGTGAGAATATATGGCTCAAGGAAGCCAAGAGGGTCATATATGGAGGCAACAGTAGACAGTATGCCTCCAAGTGTCACTGGTTGCTCTTTCAAGGTGTTGTTGAATCTGAAGCTATCCCTCTCTATGCTCCAGTGAATCCCTAACGCTCGCTCAAGTGGCATATCATTGAAGGTCAGATCCTTGGTCTTGGCGTCTATTGCACACTCTGATGAGGGGATGCTCTGTAGGACAGCATGGTTGTTTGACACACATTTTTGAAGACGGAGACCACCTTTGGCACATAACTCTCTTGCCTCATGAGCCAACTGAATGGCCCTGTCCACAGTGTCTGTACTTGTGACTCCATCATCCACATAAAAGTCTCTTGCAACAAACTGGGATCCTATTGGATCTTTTTTCATGTATGCTGTGTAGTATTTCTCATCCCTGTAGAACCTCCGTCGTAAATGACTGAGCCTTATTTCAGCAAGTTTTTTGTTATCAGGTAAGTGTGGCCGTTGCAGGGCAGAGGCATCTCACAATGTCCCTGATCATTTTTTCCTTATGCCTTCTTTGAGTTTGTTCAGGAAAACGAGATCCTCAGTCTTGTCATCTCCTTTGGTGTCCTTAAAGTCTGATTCCAGAGCGCTTATCACATCCATCGGCGTGACTATAGGGAGTTCCTTTACAGTGACTCTGACACAGGCTTGATTCTGTTTCATCGAGGCACGGTGTTGAGCAGCCTACAATGCTCCACCCTAAGTCCGTAAGGATGGCATAGGGCTCGTTGTCTTTTCCTGCTACTACTTGTCTGGGTGTTAGTTTTCTGGGACAGTTATACCCAATCAAGAGTCCAACATCACAGTTGAGGAGAGGTGGCATCTTATCTGCGATCGCTGTTAAGTGAGGCCATTGTTTTGCAGTTTCGTGAGTGGGAATATGATCACGATTCACAGGAATGCAGTCCTTGGTGTAAGAAGGAGGAAGGTTGATGTGAACACATGAATTGTAACCTCTCACACGGAGTCCAGATACCCTTTCACAATCATGTTCTCTCCAAGCATAGTGGTAAGTTTCAGTTTCACAGGGTAGGCAGTCTGCTTGTAGTTCATTGCTTACCTCCTTGTTGATGAAGGTGCTGTCACTTTGAGTGTCTAGTAATGCGTAGAGAAGCTGTTCCTTGGATGGGTTTTCAGCAGAGGACACCCACACAGGAACGATCATGGAAGTGCTGCCCGACTGACTACCTCCAGTGACGCTGAGTGCTGTGGCTGGCATGGTTTCGTTTACAGTGTTTGGAGCTATGTTAGTAAAGGATACGGACCTTTCTCTACCATCACGTCTTCTGTAGTTCTCATCGTGGAGACAGGTAGGGTGTCTTCCCTTACATACATCACAAGTATGGCGGTGACAACATTCCTTGGCACTGTGGCCTGGTTTCACACATCCATAACACAGCTTGTTATCCTTCACGTTAGTGCTGGGCGGTATGACCATAAATGTGTATCACGGTATTTTTTAAGATTCTGGCGGTTTCACGGTATTTATGTTTTTCCTTGACTGTTATATAGGTTTATAGTGTCTTACTCTACTGTCAGGAGTACATATAATATAAAAACATTTGAATGTCATCATGTATAAAGGCTTTGCTTACTATAGGGTGTGCTCGTTCGTTCCTATAATGTTGGGATAGCAGTTTGGCTGAAGTATGTTGGCCCCGGTAAGACGTACCTTGAATCCAGTGTTTTAAGTCTTTCTCGACTGTCTGTAGCCGGACCATGTCCTTGCATAGCTGGATCGTTATTGCGTTCGTAATGTCGCTCCACCGCTTGCTTTTCTTGTCATATGCTGCCTCGAGCAAATGCCTCTTCAAGCGATGTGTGACCCTTTGGCTTCACTGTTTCATTCGCGTTAACGTTACCGGTTGACGGCCTCGAATCCGACGACACAGCTCCTCTCTTGGGCACAGACTCTATCGGTGCATCTCTGGTCTCTCTTTGTTCTTCCTGCATCGCTCTTTTCTGTTCTTTAATGTAACGTTACTGCAGCGACGGAGCCTCTCGCTGTTAACAGACTGTTGTGCTAACGTGCTAACTAGCGAGCTGTACCCAGCATGCCGTTCGGCGGTGAAATTTTATAAATGTCCAATTATTAGTGTTACAAATTGTTTATTTGTCATAAACTGTTGTGTCGTGGTGTTTTGCCCTGTTAAAGAGCGTTAGTTGTGGGTTATTCATTTATATTATTAAGTTATAACCATGATTATTGGTCCCTCTCAATACACATAAGACAACTAGCTCCGAACGTAGCGCTCTTAGCGGTGAACAATATATTTAGCTGCCTGTTGAAGAGTGACAGCAGTTGTTTCGGCTATGCACCGGTATGACTGTGTGTGAAAAATTCATATCATACGGGAAATTAGTAGTGCCCAGCACTACTTCACGTATGCTCGTCGATCCTCAAAGGACTTTTCTTTGAAGTCAGGGCACTTGGGAAGTTGATGCTTGTCATCTTTGCACCACATACAGGGGGACCTTGATTTTCCATTGTTTGATGTTGATTTGTCACTGTTCATGGCAGTTTGAGTGCTGAAAACATTGGCTTTGTTTCCTTTATGTATCTTTTGTCATAAGATGAGTTGAATGCGTGAAGAGCATATAGGGAAGTGACTGGGTTGCATGCTATCTCTGCTTCTAAAGACACAAAGTTAGTAAAATCCTCAAAGGTGGGAAACTCTCTTCCTTCTATGAGGGCTATCGTAACCCGACAATTCCAACTTGATGCTAACCAGTCAGGGACCTTTTGTTTTAGCTTTTCTTCACAGTCACTTAATATTTCTAGACCCTTCACATGGGCCATAGCTTGCAGACAGGCACTTAGGAAGTCAGAGAATGTTCTTAACCCTTCAGCATCCTTGGGCTGAATTTTTGGCCATTTTGACAGCTTGTCCCTGAAAGCTCTTTGGATGACAAAAGGCTGACCGTAGCGTTGGTTGAGCTTATTCCATGCATCTCTATATGCCTCATCATCATTGCGATAAAATGTGCCTTCGAGACATTTATGAGCAGGGCCACTGACGTATTTCTTTAGGGAATACAGTTTATCAGCTGAAGAAATACCCTTTCGGTCAACAAGTGACATAAACGAAACCCTCCATTCAATGAACAGGATTGGGTCTCCACTAAACACTGTGGGCGTTGGCACTGGAAGGCTATGTTTATGGCTATGCTGTCTTGGATTGCTTGGGCTAGACAGGACATGTCATTAGCTGGTGTCACAACGTGAGGGTTTTGATGGTATATAGAAGGGTCGAAAGGAATGATAGGGGGCCTGTTGTTCTGCTGAATGGACTGTCTATCAGTTTCTTGTCTGATTTCTCTGTCGTAGACCTCCAGTCTAGCACGAGCAACCTCCATGTCTTTCTGCTTGTAGACGCTCTAATTCAGACTTCTGCATTTCTAATTCCTTCCTATGGTTTTCCTCCAATATGCTTATTTTTTCCTTCTTTCTTCTTGCAGTATTTTATACTGAGCCTCCTTTGCGGCGAGCTCTGCGGCTGCATTTTTGCAGCTATGATCGTTGACTCAGTCAGTGGTGGCTGGTCAATAGAGGGCGCCGCCCCCCCCCTTGAGCCACAAATAATAAAAAAATTAAATAATAATTAAAGCTGCAAGCAGCATTGATCGGGCCCTCGCAACTTCACGCACGTCGAGGGTACTGAAAGGACTCTGGGTGACGCGGCCATGCATTTCTGTGACCATCATACACTGCGTGCACGAGTGTGAATGCGCTTCAGTGTAATGTTGCACGGTGTATCGATACTAAAAAGGTACCGCGGTACCCTTACGTTGAAAACGATAAGATTTTGCATATTTTTAGTATCGATACTTCATTAAAATAGCGCGCGATCAGAGCGCACTGACTGTTCCGCTCCCTGTCATGCTGCCTGCACGCATTGACTGTAAGGGGGCGGGGCTACCCAGCGCTCACTCACAGCGAGCGATCAGGGGAGACATGGCATCACGTGCAGGAGCTTTTGCCGACCGTCCTCGGCTTGTTGGAAAAAAGATGCCGGAAGTGAAATCTGGAAGTACTTTGGCTACATTGCAGACAGTGAAGGAAAGCCCACTGACATACAGAGACCCGTCTGCAAAACTTGTTTCAAAGCCACACAGACCAAGAGAGGCAACACGTCAAACATGGCAAAGCACCTTTCAGACAGACACCCCGAAGAGTTCAAAGAGTTCAAAGAACGACAGTTAAGCAAATGTGATTATAAACATGAACCAAGCCCACCCATATACAGCCCAACACGAGTAGCCTTATCCTAGTTTGACGACAAGCCTATATGATCATGAGGTCGCAATGCACACAAAAGTGTACTAAATGAAATTTGCAAAATGGCTACATGCTGGTGGAGCCTGAGGGTGGATCTTGAGCTAATTATTTTTATTTTTAGTTAAGGAAAAATAATTATTCCATGAATTAAGATAAAATATGAAGTGAAAATATCAAACTCACTATGCAAGTAAATGAAGCATTGTTTATCCACCCACTCCCACAGACAGTCAAACAGATGCCAGCAGAGTCAGCAGCAACACAGAGACAGAGTTCCCTTCCAGCTGTGTTTGAAAGCCAGCGGAAATATGAGAGAGGCTCAAAAGATGCGAAGAGGTTAAACAGAGCAGTGGCTGAGTTCATCTGTACTGATCAGGTGCCAATATACACGGTCGAAAAAAATGCATTTAGGAATCTTGTGCATGCGTTGGACAGAAAATATGATATGCCAGGGAGAGATTACTTCATGAACAATGAAATTCCACAGATCTACAATGAGACCAATCAGGTTATTCAGGCTCAACTTCAACGCCAGCCTTGTTTTGCTCTCACCACTGACCTCTGGACAAGCAGGGCAGTTGATGCATACATGGCACTCACAATCCAGTACGTAACATTGTATTCAGACCATACTGCAGATTCTATCCATGAAGCGCTGGAGGAGATGGTGTGTGAAAAATGGGGATTGGACATGTCGAAAATGGCTGGTATAACTACTGACAATGCCTCCAACAACAAAAAGGCATTTGAAAATTACACTTGGATACCCTGTTTTGGGCATAATCTACATTTGGCAGTGGGCAAGGCTTTAGGCCTGGACAACATTAAAACAAGCTTGTCCAGGCTTCGGACAACCTTGTCTGCATTTTCCAGGTCAAATAAAATGCAAAGGAGCCTGAAAGACAAACAGAAGATCTTAAATGTTCCTGTGCAAAAGCTCCTTCATGATGAGCCCACCCGGTGGAATTCCACCTTTGAGATGGTGGACCGATTCTGTCAACAGCAACAAGCTGTCTGTGCTGTTTTGGCAGAAAACAGAAAGAAGTGGCATCTGATGCCAAAAGATTCCGATTTGGCAAATTTAGAGACTGTTCGAGAGATACTTGACCCGATAAGTGACCTAACTGATACGCTAAGTGGAGAAAAGGTACCCACACTGTCTTCTGTGCTGCCTCTGAAATGGAAGTTATTTTCCTGTCTGGAGAAGAGGGATGGAGAACGCGTCATTGCAGGTGACATGAAAGACCAAATAAAATCAGACTTTGCCTCAAGATATGAAGACACAAAGCTGAACATTGTCCTTAATACAGCAACATATCTGGATCCTAGGTTCAAGGACACTTTTGTTGCAATGGAGGAAGAAGTGAAGGAACATCTTTTGCAAAAACGTCATGAAGCCTCAGTACAGCCAGTGGAGCAGGTCCGAACAGGAGAGCAGCATCAGCAGCAAGAGGAAGGTCAAGGAGGGACAAAAAAAAGGAAAACTGATCTAAAAAGTCTGCTGTCAACCATCAAATTTGAAAAGAAGGGGTCAGAAGAGGCTAGTGACACCTTGCAACCAGCTCACCAACTGATAAGTGAATTCCTGCAGTACAAACACATGCAAGAAATAAGTGCCACTGAAGATCCTTTGACCTGGTGGAAGATCCACTCAGCCACTCTGCCAAATCTTGCTTGTTTTGCCAGACAGTACTTGTCCATTCCTGCCACAAGCTGTGCATCAGAAAGTGTGTTTAGCACATCAGGCATTATCTGCAGTCCTAGGCGTTCCAGGCTGAGTGAAGAGCATGTTGACATGCTTGTTTTTTTGGCAAAGAACCTTCAACTGGCAAAAGAACTGTCCAGAAAATGAGACAATGCACATTATCGTCAGAAAGGTTACATTTTCCATGTGCATGACTATTGTCAGCAAGTCCAACTTCTTTTTTTTATTTTTTTAGAACACGTTCAGTAGCTAACGAGTCCATCACAAAATACATTTCAGTTAATTTACTGTGTTAGTGTTGCTGTTAGTGTGTAAATAGTTGTAATAAGTGCATAAACAAGTGCAATAGTTGCAAGTTGCAACAAGTGTGAATATTCACAATTCTGCCAGACAGCATAGACTGGCTGTCTCATTGTTCGCCATAGTGTAATGACATTGGTGTATAGTATGTGGTGGCATGTTTTTCAATAAAAGGGAGAAATTGCCCTTTAATTATGTGTCCATCTTTAATGTACCCATCCCACATAGCTTTAGGTTTTTTTCACCTCAAACACACATCTGTAAAATGATGTAACTCTACAATTGCTCATACTTATGGAAGGAACTATGTAGTCATCTGGTCAGATACGGACAATAGGCCTACATAGCCGTGTATAATCAATGCTATGATGGCACCATGTAGTTTTCATTAATATCTTGCTGTAGGCTAATACTAATATTAATGCCATTTGTTAAGTGTTCAAAAAGCTGGGCAGGAACAAGCTGGTAAAAAAGGGAACCATACAGATATTTTATTTATTACTATTATAGATAAATATACCAGTATCGTATCGTATTTGTGGTATTGTATCGAATTCTGGTATCGTATCGTAAGTATCGGGTATCATGATATTATGGCAGGTATCGTATCGAAGTCATAATTTTGGTATTGTGACAACTCTACTTCAGTGTTTGTAACATAACAGACTGTCAGTTTACTGGGATGGGGTTCAACTCCCTGCAGTGTCCTGCTGATTGTTTTTGGACTTACATGAAAGTTAACAGAACAGTAGTGTAATTTGCTTTTACTTGAACACTTTAATCTAACACTGTTTTCATTTTAAGCTCTTCTCTAACTTTAGATTGTAGTGTGAAGCATTCATTGTAACATTTAACCTGATTCTCATGAAGACGCTCTGGACAGATCATTTATACTAATGCCCACTGACATGGTTTGAGAACCACTGGTATCTAACTTTTAATCTCCAAGCATCTTAGTTTGCACATATTTAGACCAGAGAAGTGTTTTTCTCATGGTGTGCTCACAAACCCTTTCAATAAGTTCAGTGTTTGGGCCGCTGTAATTATAGAATCCTGCTTACGTCCGTGCTTATCAGTAAAATGAAAAGTCAAACATTTTTAGCCTCAAAATTACCTTTCATGGCGAAGACTGCGTCACCACGGCAACGGCGTTCAACGAAACATCAAACGCTTCATGAACTGGCATTATGAACTTCTTACATTTGTGTGGAAGTAATTTGATATTGATTTGATTTACCTACTAAGAGAAACAAGCCAAAGTATAAAGACTTTAACTTACTGTTACCAGTAGGTGGCGCTATGACTATGATTCAAAACTGGCCTGCAGATGTCTTCAGGACTGGAGTCTCATCAAACATGTGAAATCTGGTAAAGATCTGATGATGTGGAGTCGAGTTACATCAGTTTATTCGTTCATGGCGAAGGGTTGAAATTCGCCGAGCCATCACGTCGCCGCCCTTCAACAACTTCTTACAATCTTCTCAATGAAGCATTATCAAGGTCTTAAGGCTTTTCTGACAACATTTGAGAGGGATGTGATTAATCTGTGAGGAGCAGGATGTCAAAGTACACAACTTACAACTTCTGGTTGCCACTAGGTGGCGCTATTACTATGATTCTAAATTCTCATATAGATGTGTTCCGGGTCAGGATGTTATGACATATGAGAGATTTGGAGCAGATTAGACAATGTACGGCCAAGTTACAACAACTAGGGGGCGCTATCGAGCCAACATTTCATACAGCTGGACACCCCAAATCATACTGCAATAATAATAATAATAAACATTAGAATAACAATAGGTCCTCCGCTCCGACTACGTCGGTGCTCGGGCCCCAATTAAAGCTGCGAGCAGCGATGAACGGGCCCTCGCATCCTCCCGCACGTCGGGGGTGCCGGCAGGACTCCGGCCTGCGCGAACTATTTTTGCGCATGTCGAGGTTCCGAATCTGTGAGCATTGGACAACACATCCCTGAGTTTTTCATAGTGCGTGACGCTGGACATTATGTTTTGCAAATAGTCCAACACTTCTTGCATCCACTATGTGGTGCAAGTAAACATTAGTGCTGCAACGGATCATAAAAGTCATGGTTTGGATCGATCACGGATTGGATCAGCACAAAATAAAAAAGGGGGTAAATATAACTGTTAGAGATCCCTGATCATGTTTCTTTTTGCTGCCGATACTAATTGCTGATCATTGCTGCTCGATATCGTTAGATACAGAGCCCTTTGTTCTTTGATTATAGCAGCTGGTCTGCTGGGCTCCAGACTTTGTAACGTCATAAAAATCATTTCAACCGCTCTGAAATTAGTAAACCATCAGAAATATAAATGTTATGCTTTTAGTTTTAGTCATCTTTAGTATTTTCTTTCTCATAAAACACACGATACAAATGACTATCAAATAAAAGATTCTATTTTTATAGATTACCACAAATGTTGTCAATTGTAGTCTTAATGATGTATTATAAGATGTTAGAGGTATTGTAAACAGCTCATAATTCATAATCTAATATCTATTTTATATGAATGTGAAAAACTTCTCCTTCAAACTACTGGATTTATTCAAGTTTATCACCAACACTATTTTACGAGATTACATGTGAACACATGTTAATGTTTACCTTCGCCCAATACTAATTTTCACTGAACAGAGCCTGAACGCTTCGAAAAAGTAAACGGAAAATTAGTTCGTTGCTGTGATCGGTAACTAGCTCTCCTGTAGATTTCTACACGGATTCATTGTTTACAATGTAACGGTATCAGAGATCGGCGACTAGAAAAGCATAAATGATGATGTCCTGATCGCATATTTGACTGAATATTGGCAGATAAGTATCGTAAGAAAAACTTTATTTCATAATGTGATGGTTAACGTTTTAACTGTGTAATTAATTGACATTAACAATTAACAGTTGACATGCGTGTTGAACCGTGCGGGGGGATCCGTACGGACCGACAGTGGTCCGTTACACCAGTACTTTTAACTGTTAGTGGTAATATCTGTCAACAGTTGTATGCTAGCTAACGTTAGCCTCGCGGCTGTTAACGGTAACAGCCGTGAGGCTAACGTTGCTTGGAAACAATGTCCGCGGTGATCCTGCTCGAATAGTATGACGTTTTCATAAATGGAGCTGTCTACACTTTAACTCCTAAATATGAACGTGGGACACTGTGACACTGGGAGCAGTTTGTGAGGTTGAAGACTGGATTTGTAAACCCCTCTCATGGGCTGGACATGGTATCGACCAAAGTACGTTCTTTTGTAGTTTTATTTTAATTATAGAGTTGGTCAGAACAAAAATGTATGTGACTTTGTACGTATTAGTTGATAATGCTAAAGATGGAGAGGTTGTTTTTAAACTCCAATAGCCTTATAGTTATAGTAATCCGCGATGGACGAATCAGTAGCGCAAAGGATGTTAGGTTGCGTGATAGGCGCGTGGCATCAAAGCGAAAGCCGCCCTGCTGGCGCCTGAATACCAGCTGCAGGTGCTACAGAGCAGCAGACCTGCAGCTCATTCACTGCCACACAGACAAAGTCGTAAGTATTCAGGAGTTTATACTGATGTTGTAATGAATTATATCGTTGTTAATAGCTGTTTTGCATTTACTTGTATTATCGTTTAGATTTATCTTGCATTGGTATGTATTTTTTCCAGATATTGTGACAAATGAAGTGTTTGAATTGATAGTTAATATAAGATAGCTAATCCTAAACGTGCACTAGCAGTCATCCTTTTAATCTGTTGGAAAGCTACGTCGACGCACATGTTTGTTGAAGAATTGGTATCCAGTGCCTGTAATCTGTGTTAAAGTATAATCATTAATGTTGTGTGTTGTTGTGTATTCTCTAATGTTTGTTAGAAAATGCAAAGTCCAAGCAAATTCCCCACAATGAACCACCCGGAGGTGGAGGCTGTGAGACAGGCCATACAGCTCCTGACTGTAAGTTTTACAGGTGGTGGTGTTTGTGTTGTTAGCATTCATCTGAATGTTTTGCAGTTGTGCACACCTTAAATAATTGTAATGTAAATGTTTGAATTTCATATCCTCATGTCACATGCATGACAATGCTACTATTTATTGTGTTCATATTAAGTTATGTAGCTACAGAGTGCTGATTATCTTATGAACTTTTTAAGCAGAGAAGCCCAACCAGGGACAAGGAAAGTACTTATTCATTTAATATTAAAAAATGAGCCTGGCTAGAAATCCTACAGTATATGCAACACATTTCTACCATGTTATTGTTACCTGTAAGTTTTTTTTTAACAAACCTACATTGTTTGATGTGTTTTTTCCCCATGTCTCTAGATGTACTTGTCTAAAGTCCTCATTCATGTTCTACGATTGATGTGTACATTTGTTGTTTTGTAATTGCAGTACAAAAGTGCTGATCCTGTGGTGTCGCGCCAGGACGTCCACACCGGTCTGGTGCAGGTCGGAGGACAGATGATGGGCGTCCTGGTGCGGCACGTGAGGAAAAGCCGGGCGGAAGAGCAAAAGGGGGTCCTGCTGCGGAGGGAGCTGGACAAGGCCACAGGGGAGCTATCGGCTACCAAAGGGGAGCTATCGGCTACCAAAGGGGAGCTATCGGCTACCAAAGGAGAGCTGGCAACCTGCAAGGTGGAGCTGACAGCTCTCAAGGAGAAGCTGGCCAGCTTCCTCCAGCAGCAGGAAACAGAGGGGAGCCTCGCCAGCTTTAAGGCAGATGGTAAGTGTTAATGTTTTGCTGTACTTTGAATGTTGTCACAGTATGACTGTCACTGAGGGAATGACTAATAAAGTACACCATTCGGCAGGAGTTTCCCCATTGGCTGTTAGTTTTTACAATTATTAGGATATTAAATAACATGCACATCAATAACCTTCTGGCTAAAGTCAAAGCTAGACTGGGTTTCCTGTATCGAAACAAAGCCTCCTTCACACACTCTGCCAAATTCACCCTTGTCAAAATGACCATCCTTCCTCTATTTGATTACGGCGATATCATTTATAAAATGGCATCAAAGACCACCCTCAGAAAACTGGACTCACTCCACCACTCTGCAATCCGTTTTGCCACATGTGCACCCTTCACCACCCACCACTGTGATCTTTACAGTTTGGTGGATTGGCCCTCCCTTCATACCAGGCGGCTACAACACTGGCTGCTCGTGGTCTACAAATCCATTTTGGGAATGACCCCTCGCTACCTCTCAAATCTTCTGCACATTTCTGTTAGCAATCGCCGTTTAAGATCCAGCGACTTAATTAGGCTCATCATTCCAAAAGTCCGTACTGTGTTTGGTCGCCTTTCATTTTGCCGCTGCAAATGACTGGAACTCACTACAAAACACACTTAAACTAACAGTTCTCACCTCCCTCAACATGTTCAAACAAAAGCTGCAACATTTCATAGTTGACTGCTGTGCTTGTTGACCAGCCCTCACTTCTCTCTCTCTCTTCCACTTTTTCGGGGAACATCCAGTGATCCGCCTTTCTTTGTACAGGGTGTTTGTTGATTTGCCATTTGTTGTTTTTAGCCATTTTTTTCATGTTTGTCATACTGTATTGTGTCTGCTATTTGTGTGGACTGTGCTGCTGCCTCTTGGCCAGGTCATCATTGAAAATGAGAATTGGTTCTCAATTGATTTTACCTGGTTAAATACAGGTAATAATAAAAATGTAAGCAGTCTTTCAAGTATTGAACTCAAAGCTGGCTTAACCATGTCATATGATATGTTACTTCAGCAGTCTGTAACAAGAAATTAATATGGGAGCAGTAAAAAAAAAAGTGACGAACAGGAATTCACATTATAAACACAAGTGAATATCTAACAATTGGGTCTCCATTTGCACATTGGATGTGTGAATTGGGTTGATAAGATGGTTTGTGTCAATATATCTCTTTCTGTTTGATTGCATTATGAAAGAATTAACATGAAAAAAGCAATGTCACATTTAATGTTTGTATTTTGTTGTGCAGATGTGGTCGAGGCAAAGCAGCCAGACCGAGGAGGTGACGGAGGAGATGTTGTTGGAGAGCTGCGATGTTTTTGAAAATTAAATTTTATTTATTTTTGTTTTAGTATTTTGTGTTATAATTTTAGTTGTAAATAAAAGTTGTATTCATGTGGTTGTTTCTTTTCTATTCGGGAATAATTTTGAGAGTGTGTGTAGTTGTCATTTAGACCAGCGGTCCCCAACCTTTTTTGCGTCACGTTACGTTTGATGTAAGACAATATTTCCACGGACCGGCCTTCAAGGTGTGGTGGATAAACACGACGAAATAAAATGATACGACCGGCATGAAAACAAATGGATTAAAAATACAACTCACAATTAAAGCTGCGAGCAGCGATGAACGGGCCCTCGCATCCTCCCGCACGTCGGGGGTGCCGGCGGGACTCCGTAATGCGCGGCCGAGAGCACGCACGACCATCGGACAGCGAAGCCGCGAGTCTGACGTTTTTTATCCTGTGGACCGCCTGATGCTGGAAATTATGCTTTGCAAATAGTTCACCACTTGTTGTCTACAGAAGACACGCAAACATGCATTATATTGCTTCATATCAAGTGTAAACCACATTGGGTACAAGTCAGGTAAATCGGATGCCGTTTGTCAGAAAACGCAGATTTTCTTTCGCCAGTAGGTGGCGCTATGAGTGAAAACGAGCTTGCTAATGTCCTGAGGCCATAAGTGTTATCACGCATGGGAAGTTTGGGACCGATTTCAGCAAGTCCAGTGGAGTTACTTGAACTATTTTAGCGCATGTCGAAGGTCCGAATCTGTGAATTGGACAACGCGTCCCTGAGTTAGACATATTTTTCAGAGTGCGTGACGCTGGACATTATGTTTCGCAAATAGTCCAATACTTCTTGCATCCACTATGTGGCGCAAGTAAACATTAGTGCTGCAACGGATCATAAAAGTCATGGTTTGGATCGATCACGGATATACAATTTAGCCAATCAGCGTCCTCAAATAGATTCCGCTTGGGGCAGAATCTGTAGCGCCCTAAATTGCGCGTTCTCGTCAGGAGTAGTTTCTACTGCTCCTCAAAGACCCGTTTGAGAGGAGAACTTTGGTGGAGAAACTGCAGGTGAAATATTATACTGAATTGCTTGTGAGGGGGACAAAAATAAGATGTCCTGACGTGTTTGTCAAAGTGTTATTTACTGCTTTTTTCATGTTGGAATAAAGGTTAAATATTTAACTGCAAAGTAGTAATGCGTGTTTGATACCTTCATTTTTTTTGCATTAAATCATTCTGGGATGTTTGCTGAAATTGATTGGATGTGGCACAGCCCTACCAAGAAAATGTTCCACCAGCCGCCACTGCTCAGAGTGTTGAGTGGCACTTGACTGAGAAGCAGTGCCATATACTGAGAGCATAGTCGTGAGCATGTAACTGATGGAGACGGTGCCTTTCGCGTACTGCATCATAATCGCCATCTACCGCTGACAAGCGTTCATGGACTATCTTCATAAGGTCTTCAGTCACAGCCTCACATGCATCAATCTTGCATCTCAACTCAGTGGATGTGTGGCACGCTCTCTTATTTCACTGTAAGCTCTCATGGCATCCTCCATTCCTTCTTCAATGTCTGCTATTGTAGACAATTCAGTGACTGATATGTTTTTCTTTACATTTTCTTTGGATGTTCTGATTTTCCATTGATCATATAGGTTTATGAGTCTTTTCCCTTTTACTCAGTTCCTCCTGTTGGTAGGCAAGCATTTTCTCTGTTTGCACACTATGACGTTCTGAACGACGTGGTAACATTAACACATTAGCGTCATCCATTTCAAGTTGACGCTCAGCTAATTGTTTTTCCTTACATTCAATTCCTTCCTTTAATTCTTGCTTCGACATGACTCATAATCCTCCAGATGTAGTAAGCCTCTTATTTCTTGTATTTCCGTTTGTAGCTTCTGTATCTGATCCTTTGTGTCAGACATTTTGAACGTAGTTTCCTTACCGCCTCTGTTGACCATCACCTCGGTGCTGCAACTCGCTGCTCTGTGGCCGTGCCGTCTTTGTTCCACGAGCAGCGGGGTGTAGCAGGTGAAGCTCTTACTGTAGCATATCCCTCCGAAAGATGGTCCGACACTTGACTGATGATTGTACAATGTATTTCTAAATCCCACAAACAAGTAAGAGCTGTGTACAAAGCACAAAGCAACAATTATGTGTTAGCATTTCCTTCTTGTTAGCATTACTGTAGCTTACACACATAGAGCCGCTATGCTAGTTACTTATGCTACTTAAAAACACACCGTTATTACAGTTATTAGTTATTAAAACATTAACCTACCTTGTGCCTCTTCGGGGGGGTACTAATACCGTAACCGTTTATATACGTTCACAACCGTCATATTCTCCCTACTTTACTCTCTCTTCGCGCGCACAGTTCTACTTCCGTTTTTACTCTGAGAGCCACCTTCAAAATAAAAGCATTTCGTCTTAAAACAGGAAAGACATAACAAATGTGAGAAACAAGCAAAAACATGTAACAAAGGCAACAAATTCATTGCTAAACACGAATTGGGTTACTTACATACAGCGCTGCGGATCTTGCTCCCTCTCTCTCTCTCTCTCTCTCTCTCTCTCTCTCTCTCTCTCTCTCACACACACATCAAATTTACTTTAAAATCAACACTTACACATACAAATGTACTAGATCAGGGGTCTTCAATTAAAATTCCAAAAGGTCCAGATTGAGAAAATCTCCTCGGGCAAAGGTCCGGAACATTACAATAATATCTAACTTGCGCCACTTAGTGCAATATATATATATATATATATATATATATATATAATATATAATATATATATATATATATATATTCAAGAAGTCTAGTAGTAGTAACGTCTCTGTGTCGTCAACAACTGTCAAATCAAATAAAGAAAGTACACATCAATTATATTTTAACAATTATTATTCTCAGTTTTCAAAATGTAACTGGATGATTATAAATAATACATAGAAATACATAAATAAATGTTCTTCTCTCATTTCAAGTAAAATAAGGGCTCCATCTAAAAATAAAATACACAAAAAATAACTTTTGAAAAACTTACATCTTAAAAGAAAGTGCTTGATTTTAGAAAGATGAGCCTTGTGGCTGAGGCTGATTTTTTCACATAACTCTTCTTTTTGTTTCCCCTCAAGTAAAGTTCCAGCTACTGCACTCATGCCCTCCTCGACAACCTCTCCATCAGTGAATGGCTTTATGTTGACCCAAAATCAAAGCAACTTTCAGGGAACATTCGTGAGCACGTCGTTGGGCAGTGAATGAATGTGTTAATATTCTGGTGGAACGTTCATATTGGGCTCTTAAATGGTTTATTTTCTGTGCCCTCAGTTCGGATTGGAGTGGGTATGTTTGGTCTCGTTTCACATCGTCTCTTTGAATAATGACCACGGTATCTGAACATATGAGACAGAGTGGTTTAGTAGCGCCAGCAGGAAGAATGAACAAATACGAGTCCGTCCATTCTTTGTTAAAGCTGTTTTCGAGGTCCACCTTTCTCTTTTTAGAGCACGCCATGTTAACTTGCTTCTCCGACTTACTCACTTCTCTCACTGCTTCTCTCTCACTGCTCTCGCTCCGTCTCCCGCCTGTCTGCGTGATCTCACTCGACTCACGATGCATTTTGGAATAAACATTCGATTGTCTGAGTAGCGTCACGTGAGATTATTTACAATGTATGTAATTGGTCGGTGTGTTTCCTGAACTGCTGAACGAGTGCCGTAAAGACCAGAAAAACTGCGCAGGTTAAAACAGAAGCGCTCCGCCAAAATGTATAATTCTCAATTATCCATCAATTATACGTCCGGGTCCGGATAGGACAGCGTCTGGGTCCGGATCCGGACCGCGGTCCGCCTATTGGCGACCCCTGTATTAGATTATGATCCATAAATGTGGTCAACACACGTCTCTCACTCGTTCCCTCTCGGTGTCGTTGTTGTCTGTTCTCACTTGTAGCTCTGCTGGTGTCTTAACTATCTGTCCTACTGGAGAACATTTACTGTTTGTTCCTTTACATTTTATCTGCAGACTTCACAGTAGTTGTGCAGAACAAAATAAGCATTAATAAGGACAAGAAAGTCCTCCGTTTTGTGTCCATCACCCTCCCTAAAGCCGCTAACGTGTCTTCAGACGTCCTCCGTAGGTCTGATACCTCCGCTCACTGATCGCTCCATTAACAGCTGCTTCCTCCGTAATAATGCAGACTTTAACTGAACAACAGCTGCTAGTAAAGACAACAAGGTCAACACCTGTAATCAGTTGTCCATGTTGAATTAACCTGGTAGTCGATCGGTAATCAATGTTGTTGTTTGTGAGCTTCTGGGTAAAGGTCACGTGATCGGAGCGTGACGAATCATGGAAGGACACGTCATGACTGCTAAGAACCAATCAAGTAGTGAACGTGAGTGTGGGCGTCTGTTAACATACAGGAGGAAATGTGTTCTCAATTATATGTTATCTATTTGTATTGTCATACTTTAGAGAGTTAATTCAGGTACTGTGTGATGGACAAAGAGTTCCACTGAACAGAAGTGATGCCCCACGTTGTTTTATTCCTCCGTAATTATATTCCGGTCAGCACTGGGTATACACGCCAGAATCTCTGTACAATTCACATCTGCTAACAGCATCATCGTTTCCAAACTTATCCGTTTTCGACTGTCACGAATGCAACCCTGGCGTTTTCAAACTTATCTGTCCTCAGGAGCGTTTTCAAACTCCTCCGTTTTCGGTGTAGCAAAACGTAGCAAAACGTATGCGTTTTCAAATGGAAACGGAGTCGTGTGGACGTGGGCTTACTCTGACTTGATGACTGTCGGAGTCAGTCATTGTTAGGGGGACATCCTGTCCAATAAAGGCCAGACAGAAACCTTCAAAGGGAGGGGGAGGGGGGGGGCAAAAAGTGTTAACTTAAAGAACAAGTCTGTCAGAGAAGATAAGACTACACAAACTACTTTATTCAATGAATTAAGAATGATTTGTTGTTTACCATGTGGACCAGGAGGTTAAAGAAGCACCAAAGAAAGTGGTATAGAAGGAGACAACAAAGGATCGGGGCGTGGTCTTTTTGGGGCTGCAGGTCTTCTTAGTAGGGAGGCCTTGGATGTTGGACACTTTTGAAGGTCTGATTGGGTTTTCTTTTACTTATTTTTTGTAACCTTTTATCTTCTCTTTATTGTAAAACCCAAATAAAACTGGTTTGTATTTTGTACATTTCAACCATTGCCAGTGTTGCTCATCTCTGGGGGGGGGGGCCTTCGTAGTCTCCTAAAGGTGAGAGAGCTCTTCTCCTGGGATCAGCTGACAGTAGTAAATAATTGTATTTTGAATGACATATCTGCTACAAGCTAAGCCATGGCTTTATGGCTAAATTGAGGGTGTTAGGGCCAGGGTCCTGAAGCTGCACATTATAACCCGACCACACAGGGTTCCTCCTCCAGTGGTGGCCCTTTAGAGTCCATCCTGGAGTTCTTCCAGTCCTCCACCACCTATTGCACACACATAAATCCGTTGATATCCGGCTGTCGAGGAGGCCGACTTTGTTTGTTACCTAGCTCAGAGGTCACTGAACAGCTTGTTCATCGTCTTCGTTATCGTTACGCAGCGCAGAGTGACAGCTGTATTCCCTTATTATGAAATCAAATCCACCTTTTGATAACAGCGCTTAAGCAGTGGTGGAAGAAGTCTTTCAGATCTTTTTTCAATAGTAAAAGTAGCAATATAACCATGTAAAAATATGAATATATCATAATTCATTTGTTGATTTATATTTTGTCAAATTAATCGACTCTCCAAAGTAACTGAAGCTGTCAGTCAAATAGAGTGGAGTAAAAAAGTACAATATTTGCCTCAATGAAGTGGTGAAGTAGAAGTATAAAGTTGAATTAAAAGGGAAATATTTAGGTACAACTTTGAGGTACTTGTACTATACTTAAATAAAATACATTCCACCACAAGTAAAAGTGAGTTAAACTTTTTAGTAAAACGGATTTAAAACTATTAAAAGTAAAGAAATCTTCAGTGGAGAAACAGGACCAGTGTGATACAATGAGCGGGTCGTCCTACAATCACAAAATTGGCGGTTGGGTGATTATTTTATTCCGATCTTTTGTATCTTAATCTGTAAAGTAATTAGTTACTAAAGCTCTCAAATGTAGTGGAGTAGAAGTGCATTACAAAAAAATACACTCAAGTAAAGTACAAGTATCTCAAATCTGTACTTAAGAACAGCACTTGAGTAAAGGGAGTTGATTCTATTTAAGGTTCTTGGCCGTCGTTTACAGTCAAACTTACCGTTTTCTGTTGATGAGATTTAGTTAAAAGCCTTTACGGCACATTAACGAGATCTTCCTGTTTCAGAGCTGCGCTGACGAGGAGAGAAGCTCAGAGAACATTCACTGCTCACACCAACGAGCTTCTGCTTCAACAACTTAGAATGCAAACAGGATCAAACTGTACACAATATTCAAACGATAAAAGGCTCTAAGAACTTAAAATAAAAACAGAAAATGTGTCTTTTTTTAGGATAGTTGGCAGTTTGAGGGTTTATTTGTAGAAAATACCAGACGTCACAATATGACACACAATACGATATATTCATCAAATGCTACAACTGTAAAATACAAGTCTACTCTTATTAAGTCTACTCTCCTTATACCGAGCATGTTGAGGCACAATCTGTTACAAGTCATGAAATCAAACATCTGACACAATACGAGTGTTTTAAATGCATTTCTAAAGATAGCATGAACAAGCTGTCGCTACTTAAAAAACAAACATCTACTATTAGAATCAGTTCGTAATCACATTCTATTTCCTAATTGGTTTTAATTATAATAAAAAGGACAAAGCAAACTGCTTTTTTATTTGTTTAGCTCACTTTGTGTTTCCTCTGGCACCACGTTAGCTCATAGGGAGCGCTGGATACGGTAAACCCCGCCCACCTGGCACCACAGGAAGATTAAAACAAACGCCACCAGTAATTTGGAGGCCATCGTGGTTGTAGATAACACGGTAATAACAGTTCAGAGTGTATAAGAATAAGAATAACAGTAAAAATATGCCACTGAAATAAACCCTTTTTGGAGAAGTAATTTGAAAGAAAACACAAAATGCAGTGGGATTGAAACAAATGTCATACTTGAAGGAAGTTGGCTCAAAGTTAAAGCAGAGCATTATGGGAGTTCCTGCGCATCAGGCCTAAATAATGACACATACTGAAACTAATTAAATGTGATCCAATTAAAAGGTGTGATGAATTTCATTTAGCTGCACAGAGGAGTATTTCCAGATTTGTCTCACAGTATTTTTGAAAACATATTTTTAGTACCACCTGCTGGTTTCTCACATTGAATCAGAGCTTACGTTTAAAATGTAGAGGGAAAACAAGCGACTGGGTTAAAGAAAGCATCTGCTTTACAACCCGTCATCAGTTCTCACTTGGACCTTTCTTGGTTCAGCTACAAAAGCGCTGAGGTCACGACGGACCTCAAAGCGTGGTTACACAACGTGCGTCAGTCTATATTTGCGTCCGGCGGTTTGAGCGCAGAAGTCGGGGCGACTCTTGATCGGAAAAGGAGCTCTGTCAAGTCATGAGCGTTAGAGGCGGCAGCAGGTCAGGTGGACGAGGTGTGAATATGTCCCTCATCAGAGCTGTAAGAGAGAGCGACACAAAGCGTTAGAGGAGTGATGGCGGCCTCTTTGTTAACCTGCAGAGGGCGTTTGATTCACAAAAGATTTTGGGCGGTATGGCCCTTTAAGAACTCAGTTACACCTGATTTTAACATTCCAATTTGGATTAGTTCAAATCTGTTACCACTTGGACTTGAACCGGCGACCCTACAAGGCCAAATCCCCCAATGGCCTGAGCAAAAAAAGTCTGAGGCTGGAAACTGTTAAGTCACTGCGGGTTCCCTGTAACTGTGTGTGTGTGTGTGTGCGTGTGCATGTGCGTGTGTTAATCTTGCCTGCAGTGTCACAGAGTCCCTGTGTGCCTCCTAAAACAGGGTCTCTGTCTGTGAGCAGATGACTTCGCCCATCACCCGGGTCCAGGAACAAATCTGATTGGTCGGTTTCCTCCAGACAGCTCTGAAGATGCAGAACGAAGAAAGGTGAATAAATATTCATTAATTGAGATGAAATTATTTTAAACTTATAACTTCCATCTATCATCTCAAATAAATGACTTCCTTTCTTTTTTAGAAAGTTTCACTTGTTCCAGGTAAATGTTGAATCTTCTCTTTCATTCTCTGAAGGAGCCAGGAAGCTTCTTCTTCATCACTCACCAGAAGTCTGTGGCCGAGAAGAAGTTCCTCTTCTATTGAGGAAGGGTCTTGTTTCTGTTTCTTGTCCTGAATCATCAGCTGGGAAGACGTCTCCTCATCCGGGTTATGAGCCCTAACAGACAGACGGGGATTGTAAACCGTGAGACCTTCTTTTAAATGCAGGATTTCTTGAACTTGCATTATAAAGTTTGTACAACCTGCATTGAAGCCGGTAAGTAAATAAGTTGCTAATGTAAGAATTTAGCCCAAAGTACAGCTGAGGTCAGAGGTCTGGCGTCAAGTCACAAATAAAGACTTGGCATGGACTCAAACACCAAAGACTTGTGGCTTCACTTGGACTTGAGCCTTTTGATTTGAAAAACTCGATACCTTCATCAAAGCTAAAAAAGCATGATATTTTAAAACGAATCAATTCATTTCCTGAATCAATTAATGTAAACATTCATTCACACGCAATTTCCAGGAACTTTTTTTGCGATAAAGTTCAGTCACACTCAGAAAACACTCATGATATAGTATATATATATATAATATATATTACTCTGTTGTTAAAATGGAATTACATTTGGTGCAGAGCGCATTATGACTTGTTTGGAACTTTTTAGTCTTGACTCGGGACTTGAGTGCAAACACTTCAGGCTCTGGCTGAGGCGGACATAATGACCTTCATCGTAGAAGTGAGCCTACTAAACGGAGACACGTCCTCATTTGTCCTACAGAGGCCACCGTACAGAGGATAAACCCTTTTGATTCTGATGACGACTCGTCTCATCTGTGGCGCCGCTCTTATGACAAACTTTACATTTTGTGTCCGTTAGACAGAAAAGTCTGATTATCGTAAAGTTGAGAAAGCTTGTGATCTCATGTGTGATACGAATTATTGCAGCATTAGTACTAAATGCTTATTATCATTTTGTGATAAAAGTTTGTTTATCTAATTTACTTTGGAGTGAAACACTTGACATGCAAATGTCTGACATTCCATGAAGGCTGCTCACCAATAACTCTAATATGCTCATATTTCTGCAGCTCCACTTGTCATCAGTCACGCTTTGTAAACATATCTTTAAAAAAGTATATTTTCCCCCAAAATATTATAAAAGAATGAGTACGTTTCCACAAAATTAATTTAGAAATGTTTGACGGATTATTAAAAGCTTGTGCACATTTAAGATTGGACGGACAGATGTTGCATCTTTTCCTGTATAATCTATTTTTACATACTTAATATAATACTTAAAATATCTGTTTCCTCTCTTTCTCTTCAGCACATATCTCATTTTCTACACTTTTCTTTTTCTCTTATGCTCATTTCATTTCCCGACTGACAGTGAAGATGCGAGTGTACGGAGGGAAGTAGCCGTCGCACCGTTTCCTGCTCCCTGTGACTGCAGGCGTCCCAGCCGAGGGCTCGGACGAAGAAGAAGACGAAGGTCTGTCAGCTTCCTCCGGCAGACTGCCGAGGACGGTCAGCTGGAAGTCGTCGTCCATAGAGATATAAGGAGCCAACATTTCCAGATCCATCACCTCCATCTACACAGAAGAGAAAGAGAGAGAGAGAGAGAGACATTAAGTGACATTTAGTTTTCCACAAACAACCAAACACATTGTAAGGCCCAAAGCATCCGTTATGTTTACAGCTGTCTACACTGGTTTACTTCTTACAGCATCAGATATTCACATCTGATGATAGTTTAAAGTCATCTTCATCATGATCTTACACACTCTTTGTTTTTGACCAATTTCCACAAAATAACTACAAGTAAGAGAATCAAATTCATGTCCCAGTTGTGTCCCAATATGATTCCACTGTTACGAAGTAAACAGACCGATTAGTAGAAGTTCAACGTAATGTGAACAGCTACACAGCGCGTTTGGGCTGCAAGACGTGTTGTCATCATCTGATTTTAAACCCTGAGATTGGAATTTTAGATGTTTTAAAAACAAGATTTTCACCTTTTTTCTAATGAAAATGAAAGCTACAGTACTACCCTCGTGTTGTCAGAGCTCCTCTCACCCCAGAGCTTTCTTTGTATTAACAACACAACACCCATGCAACCACACGTCCACTCCCTACACTACTGACTTTACAGATTCGTCCCTTGCATTTATTTTACCTATATTTACTTACTTTTTGATTAATAAATCACTTTATTGGTTAAGTATAGCCGTGTGTCTCCCGTCAGCCAGGCTGTGGCAGAAGACATAAGCGGAGACAAAACACCTGGTCTTCTGAGAGAAGAGTGTCTTCTGAGAGAAGAGTGTCTTCTGCGGTTACCTCCAGTGTTTCCTCTTTCTTCTGACCATCCTCTAACCAAACAGCGAAGAACTTCTCCACCTTGCTGGTGTCCGTCACCTCCTCCTCACAGGGGCTCTAAAGGAAGGTCGACACAGAACGAACAAAGAGAGGGAATATATCTGCATCAGTAAAACATGACACCTGGCTATTTAATATGTAATGTGTGTAATCGTCTGTAAACTGCTTTGTTTTTGTTCGTGCCAATAAAGCTAAGTGAATTGAATTAAATCAGACAGAGAAACGTATGCTTTCAAAGCTTTAAAAAGATGTAGGGCTCGTACTTACCAACTCAACATCAGGTGAGGCGGCCGGTGATGACGGTGATGGTGATGAAGGTGATGGTGATGAAGGTGGAGTGATGAGGCCCAGGATGGGTGAGAGGAGCTGTCGCAACTGCGGAGTGCACAGGTCCTGAGGGTGGTCCGGCACCGAGTCTGGACTGGGCAGACTGGTGAACGACAGCGCAACAAACTCTGACAGAGACAGAAAACACAAAGAGACTCGTAAACAAAACACAAAGGTGGTGAACATGGTACCCAGGAGGTGTCGATGTGTCTGTGTGTGCTTTAGAGCGTAAAGCAATCAGAAAGTAACGTTTGATTCTTCTGATTCACGGCTTCCTTCTCACCAGCACCGGCCCCTCTAAACACATTCTAAACGCTGTGTTTACAAACAGCAACCTTCTGCATTTTAGAGTAAAATATTAGCATGTTAGCATTCTAATGTTAGCATTTAGCTCAAAGCACCGCTGTGCCTTAGCTGTTAGCATAGCTGTGGACTGTTGAAGAACGTAGCACATTTCAGCAACAAGACGACTCAAAGTGCTTTACTTAAAACATCAAACGCTTCAAGACAAAGTGCAAAAGAAAAAGCATTATAAAAGGACATTTATATACACTTAAAACAGTCAATACAGAACCAAGAGATGAGAAAATAAAGACAAGCTTAAATAGAATACAAGTTACAGTGCAGTGTAAGAACAGCAGCAAACAGAAAAATTGAGTTTTCTGTGAATTTGTTCCAGATACAGTATGTGCAGCTTAAAGTTGTTAATGTTAGTTTGTTCTTAATGTTTAGTTTGGACTCTGGAGACAGAACCTGAGAGGTCTGGATGGTTCATGA
>JAVDOI010000033.1:1526237-1666237 GCA_032191485.1 Leptoclinus maculatus
GTCTTTTCTGTTGATTTCACTTAATCCGTCTCATTCGTGGCCCATCAGTGATCTGTGAAGCACTTTGAACTGCACTCACTTATATAGAGTTATATAGTATAACAGATTGAACATCTAATGTAATAAAACCCACATTCACAGGGTATCGATGGTTCTGACTTGTTATTGATGAAGCTAATGGTGTAAAACACCAGATCTCTGTACCTGTGTGATGCCGATGTGTGTGCTGATGTTTTCCGTCAGGTAGATCATGTCTCCCTCCTCGGTCATCACCATGATGAAGCCGGCCAGCGCCTGAGGATAGAAAGAATCCATTGGATCCTCCTCCTCCTCCTTCTTCTCCTCCTTCTCTTCAGACTCCTCTCTCTGATTCTCACCTGCAGTAAAAACCACCAGGTGATTATTACAGACGGAACAGCTTTGGTTCAAACTTCCATTGCTGCTGGATTGAACGCAGCAGACTGCTGTACTGTAACATCGTCTCTTCAGGTTAACCTATCATCAGTCATTGGACTCATTGTTCCAGTGAGGAGGTTTCCTGGTACGACCTCAGCTATCAGCACAACCACTCTGACAAATCCTCGTGCATTGTTCACGTTTGTCGCCTGAATAATAATATAAAGTCAGAGAATAACACACCGACAGAAGGGAAACCCAAATGCTGAGCGTGCGAAGTGTCAGAGAGCTGCTGCTCCTGTGATGTCGTACAGATTTCACTGTTGAACATCGCTGAGCCGTGCAACAACTAAAACAATGACGATTTTTGTTCTAATGAAATCAGCATTTTGTGCCGACATACAGTACAAACGTTATATACTACAGGTGGCATTCGTATCATGAAGACTTCTTACCGGGTCGGAGGAGGAGGTGGTGCATCCGCAGGAAGCTGAGGGCGACTCTCATGATGGCGGATTTGTCCAGGTGGGTGCAGACTCGACGGGGGAGCGGCAGAGTGCTGGCCAGCTCATAGAACACCTCCGTCTCCTGACCCCGCCTACATCGGGCCGCATCACGGGAACGAAGCTTCCTCTGCTCAGAACTGGTCCTACGGGAGGAGGAAGGAGAGAGGAGATTAAACAGGGAGGAGGAAGGAGAGAGGAGATTAAACAGGGAGGAGGAAGGAGAGAGGAGATTAAACGGGGAGGAGGAAGGAGAGAGGAGATTAAACAGGGAGGAAGAAGGAGAGAGGTGATTAAACAGGGAGGAGGAAGGAGAGAGGAGATTAAACAGGGAGGAGGAAGGAGAGAGGAGATTAAACAGGGAGGAGGAAGGAGAGAGGAGATTAAACAGGAGAGAGGAGATTAAACAGGGAGGAGGAAGGAGAGAGGAGATTAAACAGGGAGGAGGAAGGAGAGAGGAGATTAAACAGGGAGGAAGAAGGAGAGAGGAGATTAAACAGGGAGGAGGAAGGAGAGAGGAGATTAAACAGGGAGTAGGAAGGAGAGAGGAGATTAAACAGGGAGGAGGAAGGAGAGAGGAGATTAAACAGGGAGGAGGAAGGAGAGAGGAGATTAAACAGGAGAGAGGAGATTAAACAGGGAGGAGGAAGGAGAGAGGAGATTAAACAGGGAGGAGGAAGGAGAGAGGAGATTAAACAGGGAGGAAGAAGGAGAGAGGAGATTAAACAGGGAGGAGGAAGGAGAGAGGAGATTAAACAGGGAGGAGGAAGGAGAGAGGAGATTAAACAGGGAGGAGGAAGGAGAGAGGAGATTAAACAGGGAGGAAGAAGGAGAGAGGAGATTAAACAGGGAGGAGGAAGGAGAGAGGAGATTAAACAGGGAGGAGGAAGGAGAGAGGAGATTAAACAGGGAGGAAGAAGGAGAGAGGAGATTAAACAGGGAGGAAGGAGAGAGGAGATTAAACAGGGAGGAAGAAGGAGGAAAGGAGGAGGACGATAGATGGGGAGGAAGGAGGAGGAAGGAGATAGGGTGGAAGGAGATATATGAGGAGGAAGGCGATAGAAGGGGAGGAAGGAGATACAGGGTGGAAGAAGGGGGAAGGAGGAGGACGATAGATAGGGTGGAAGGAGATATATGAGGAGGAAGGATATAGAAGGGGAGGAAGGAGATACAGGGTGGAAGGAGGAGGACGAAAGATGGGGAGGAAGGATGGAAGGAGATCGACAGGGTGGAAGAAGGGGGAAGGAGGAGGACGATAGATGGGGAGGAAGGAGGAAGAAGGAGATATATGGAGAGGAAGAAGGACAAGGAAGATAGATAGGAATGAAGGAGATAGATGGGAGGAGGAGGAGGAGGAGGAATAGGATAGATGAGGAGGAAGGGGGAAGAAGCAGATAGATAGGGAAGAAGAAGGGGGAAGGACGAAAGAGAGACGGGGGGAGGAGGAAGGATATATGTGGAGAGGAGGGAGGAGGAAAGGGGGAAGGAGATAGACGGGGTGGAATGATCTTAAACCCTGGAGTCCTGCTGTTGTGCCAATCTCAGTTTTTCTCCACATCATAATTCAGTGTGTAGCACAAAGGCAGTAAAACTGCCTTTGTGCTCCAAAGCACACTGAATATAATCCTGCGGGCTTAATCATACTAATAATGATTATCCAGAAAAGTTTGGTACGCTTCTCCTTGCACAGCGTTGTCAACAGCGGCGCGAAAAATACATCCAGACGTGCGGCCCGATCGGGAATGGTGTGCAATGACTTTTATAAGAGATTCGCCCAGCGTGAAGAGAGCAAAAAAAACACTGAACTCTGGACCCATATTGACTAGCCATACTTTAACGTAGAAAAATGATTCAAAGTTTAAAACGTAGACAAAACGCTGAAGGTTATTGAGCCAAATGGACATTTTGATAGCTAGCACAGTTTTCATGAAGTCACAGATTCAGTTTCAGGAAAATTTGGGTCCTTTTCCGACTTCATAATGGGTGTGTATTGGGCAGCTTAGAGTGCGTGATGTCATCGCTAGAGTGAAGAGGAGCTTCAGATTCTTGTGGAAAAAATATTTGTCTTTTGCCACTGACTCCACAATTTTCACTCTTCATGCATAATTTCTGGATGGAAGAGTAGCTAATCTTGTCCTTGTCGTTACAAATGACTGTGGAATCCAACAGATTTACACATTTGGCTCAAAGAGCTGCAGAGCAACATGAACTCCAACCAACTGCTCCATTAGACTCCATGTTAAATCTGACCACTCATCTCTCAAAGAAAGCAGACGGTACCAGTTTTGTATATTGCTCTGTAGCTCACATTTTTAACACCACAAACATAAAAACCACATCAGCGCGTTCGGCAGAGTCTTATCTTTCTCACGGTATCCATATTTTGCCACTCAGACTTTGTTAAAAGGAGGAAGGGGTTTTGTTCAAAATCACTGTTTACTGTAATGTTTCTTAATCAGTCTGCCTCTAAACCAGGTGCATCCTCACCATGGCAACCAGTTACACACACAGGTCTCTCTCTCTCTCTCTCTCTCTCTCTCTCTCTCTCTCTCTCTCTCTCTCTCTCTCTCTCTCTCTCTCTCTCTCTCTCTCTCTCTCTCTCTCTCTCTCTCTCTTCTCCTCTCTCTCTCTCTCTCTCTCTCTCTCTCTCTCTCTCTCTCTCTCTCTCTCTCTCTCTCTCTCTCTCTCTCTCTCTCTCTCTCTCTCTCTCTCTCTCTCTCTCTCTCTCTCTCTCTCTCTCTCTCTCTCTCTCTCTCTCTCTCTCTCTCTCTCTCTCTCTCTCTCTCTCTCTCTCTCTCTCTCTCTCTACACGCACACATGAAGTGGAGATATTCAGTCAAAGACATGTTAGACTGTCTGTCTGTCTGTCTGTCTGTCTGTCTGTCTCTCTCTCAGTCTCTCTCTCTCCCCTCTCTCTATCTTTGTGTCTCTCTCTCCCCTCTCTCTATCTTTGTGTCTCTCTTTCTCTCTCTCTCTCTGGTTCTCTCTATCATGCAGTCATTCAGGTCTTAGATATTTTTAGAGAACCCCCCGTCCCATTTCAAAATAAAAGCTCCACAGAGTGAATTCTAACTGGAATGCTTGTGATGAAGCCTGTCATTTAATAACCTCTGTGTTTGTGTGTCAAACATTATGAATATGTCTCCTCTCCCCCTCTCTCACCCACCCAGTCCCACCCTTTCAAAATAAAAGCCCCATAGAGTAACCGTATCTTAACATGAAGCTCAGAATGAGGTTCGTACAGAATACGTACAGTGTTAGATATCTAACACCTCACAAACATGAACCAGAGAACAGAGACAATCTGACTCCAGTGATAGTCCTCTTTCAGCTCTAACATGTTTCAAAGTCTCGCTCTGGCATCTTCGACTTTAACATCTTGACCCCTCTGCCGTTGATCTCTGGTGGTTTTAATAGCGGGCGAGACATGATGACATCATGACCAGAGAGTTCAGCTCTGAGGACATTCCTGGATGTTTTTTGTTTTTCTTTCAAAGTGGGAACAGAGCTGAAGGCAAAAACAGGGAAACATGTCCCGAACGGAGGAGAACAGAATGTTGTTTATTTCAGCTACCGGGAGACCGTCCAGATCCTCCCTCGCTCCCCCCCCCTCTCACTCTCTCTTCATCCAGCCCATGAAAAACATGTGCTGACGAGACAAAAGGAGGCTTTCATCTCCCTCTCCTTCACACACACAGTGGTGGAGGTCACACTCATACACAACTCACTTCAGACGAGGTGTATTGAGCAGCACATGGACAGAAATAAGTACAGGTTAACAGTGAAATACAATAGTGACATTAATAATAAGAGGTTAAACTAAAATAGAGCAATTTAAAACAACATGAAGTGACTGTAGTGTGATTAATAGCACTGAGCCTATATCAAAAGGAAAATGTGCAAATGTTCTACCTCATCTCTACCGATGTGAGCTTATAGTGTGAAGAACGGCTGCAGTTGTTGCATACGACACTACGGTCATTGGCCGGGTTACAAACAACGATGAGACTTCAGGAAATCAATCTTACAGAGAACAAGCTGCTGCTAAACGTCAGAAAACCAAGGAGGCAAAGACACACTACGGTCTACATCAATGGATGTTCACAGCTTCAAGTTCCTGGGAATCAGCATCACACACAACCCAATATGGTTCAGACACGACTCCCTCCTGCTGAAGAAAGCTCATAAACGGCTGTACTTCACAAGGAAACTTAAGAAGGTAAGATTCTTAAGAGAAGCAACAGAGAGCACCCTGACGGGAAACATTACGAACTGTTGTGGGACGCTCAGAACATCACTGGTACCATCTACTGAGCATCAGTGATGAGAGGAGATGAGAGGTGATGAGAGGTGACGAGAGGCGATGAGAGGCGATGAGAGGTGATGAGAGGCGATGAGAGGTGATGAGAGGTGATGAGAGGTGATGAGAGGTGATGAGAGGTGATAAGAGGTGATAAGAGGTGAGGTGATGAGAGGTGATGAGAGGTGATGAGAGGTGATGAGAGGGGATGAGAGGTGATGAGAGGTGATGAGAGGTGATGAGAGGTGATAAGAGGTGATAAGAGGTGAGGTGATGAGAGGTGATGAGAGGTGATAAGAGGTGAGGTGATGAGAGGTGATGAGAGGTGATGAGAGGTGATGAGAGGCGATGAGAGGTGATGAGAGGTGATGAGAGGTGATGAGAGGTGATGAGAGGTGATAAGAGGTGATAAGAGGTGAGGTGATGAGAGGTGATGAGAGGTGATGAGAGGTGATGAGAGGCGATGAGAGGTGATGAGAGGTGATGAGAGGTGATGAGAGGTGATAAGAGGTGAGGTGATGAGAGGTGATGAGAGGTGATGAGAGGTGATGAGAGGTGATGAGAGGTGATGAGAGGTGATGAGAGGTGATAAGAGGTGATGAGAGGTGAGGTGATGAGAGGTGATGAGAGGTGATAAGAGGTGATGAGAGGTGATGAGAGGTGATAAGAGGTGATGAGAGGCGATGAAAGGTGATGAGAGGTGATGAGAGGTGATGAGAGGTGATAAGAGGTGATGAGAGGTGAGGTGATGAGAGGTGATGAGAGGCGATGAGAGGCGATGAGAGGCGATGAGAGGTGATGAGAGGTGATGAGAGGTGATGAGAGGTGATGAGAGGTGATGAGAGGCGATGAGAGGCGATGAGAGGCGATAAGAGGCGATGAGAGGTGATGAGAGGTGATGAGAGGTGATGAGAGGTGATGAGAGGTGATAAGAGGTGAGGTGATGAGAGGTGATGAGAGGTGATGAGAGGTGATGAGAGGCGATGAGAGGCGATGAGAGGTGATGAGAGGTGATAAGAGGTGATAAGAGGTGAGGTGATGAGAGGTGATGAGAGGTGATGAGAGGTGATGAGAGGCGATGAGAGGTGATGAGAGGTGATGAGAGGTGATGAGAGGTGATGAGAGGTGATAAGAGGTGAGGTGATGAGAGGTGATGAGAGGTGATGAGAGGTGATGAGAGGCGATGAGAGGTGATGAGAGGTGATGAGAGGTGATGAGAGGTGATAAGAGGTGAGGTGATGAGAGGTGATGAGAGGTGATGAGAGGTGATGAGAGGTGATGAGAGGTGATGAGAGGTGATGAGAGGTGATAAGAGGTGATGAGAGGTGAGGTGATGAGAGGTGATGAGAGGTGATAAGAGGTGATGAGAGGTGATGAGAGGTGATAAGAGGTGATGAGAGGCGATGAAAGGTGATGAGAGGTGATGAGAGGTGATGAGAGGTGATAAGAGGTGATGAGAGGTGAGGTGATGAGAGGTGATGAGAGGCGATGAGAGGCGATGAGAGGTGATGAGAGGTGATGAGAGGTGATGAGAGGTGATGAGAGGTGATGAGAGGTGATGAGAGGTGATGAGAGGTGATGAGAGGTGATAAGAGGTGATGAGAGGTGAGGTGATGAGAGGTGATGAGAGGTGATAAGAGGTGATGAGAGGTGATGAGAGGTGATAAGAGGTGATGAGAGGCGATGAAAGGTGATGAGAGGTGATGAGAGGTGATGAGAGGTGATAAGAGGTGATGAGAGGTGAGGTGATGAGAGGTGATGAGAGGCGATGAGAGGCGATGAGAGGTGATGAGAGGTGATGAGAGGTGATGAGAGGTGATGAGAGGTGATGAGAGGCGATGAGAGGCGATGAGAGGCGATAAGAGGCGATGAGAGGTGATGAGAGGTGATGAGAGGTGATGAGAGGTGATGAGAGGTGATAAGAGGTGAGGTGATGAGAGGTGATGAGAGGTGATGAGAGGTGATGAGAGGCGATGAGAGGCGATGAGAGGTGATGAGAGGTGATAAGAGGTGATAAGAGGTGAGGTGATGAGAGGTGATGAGAGGTGATGAGAGGTGATGAGAGGCGATGAGAGGTGATGAGAGGTGATGAGAGGTGATGAGAGGTGATGAGAGGTGATAAGAGGTGAGGTGATGAGAGGTGATGAGAGGTGATGAGAGGTGATGAGAGGTGATGAGAGGTGATGAGAGGTGATAAGAGGTGATGAGAGGTGAGGTGATGAGAGGTGATGAGAGGTGATGAGAGGTGATGAGAGGTGATGAGAGGTGATGAGAGGTGATGAGAGGTGATGAGAGGCGATGAAAGGTGATGAGAGGTGATGAGAGGTGATGAGAGGTGATAAGAGGTGATGAGAGGTGAGGTGATGAGAGGTGATGAGAGGCGATGAGAGGCGATGAGAGGTGATGAGAGGTGATGAGAGGTGATGAGAGGTGATGAGAGGTGATGAGAGGCGATGAGAGGCGATGAGAGGCGATAAGAGGCGATGAGAGGTGATGAGAGGTGATGAGAGGTGATGAGAGGTGATGAGAGGTACCTGCACAGAGCTCAAAAGATGTTAAAAGACAAAACCCACCCAGACACAACCTGCTCTCTCTACTGCCGTCTGGAAAGAGGTACAGCTGCCGTACCTCCACCAGGCTGAGTCGGCAAACTTCAGAATTCAAATTGGACTCCATGCATACCAGCTCAGAAATCACTTCTCAGCAGCCAGAACCGTGTCTCTGTGTGTCCATGAAGAAACTCTGCAGACCCTCCAGCAACACATCTGGCAACATCTTCTGTGCTAATAATTATCGTAGGAGACGCCACACCACACAGTTTGTATAACAACGGTCATGTGTTCAGTCCGATACCCAACATGCCGGTATGATTTTCATGAGTGAGTATTTGAGACCAAAGACAAACACACTTCAGACTGCTGAGGAATTACACATTGAAACCGTCCACGTCATCACATCCTCCACATGTTCCCACTGTAGCTTTGTCCCGTTACACATTAAATAGGTTTCACGTGATTCAGGAGACAAATCATCTGCTCTGGGAATGACTAACAGAAGAAGAAACAGCGCTGTCTTGACTCTCTTTACAGTAAATTACTGGATAACTTTCCATCTTCTGGCCCGACATGAGTCCCGAGTATGTAGCTTTGTTTTAAGGCGTCTTCAGCCTGAAAAGGTTGGGAACCATTGATCTACTATCAACAGGTACATTCTACCAATATTGATAGTTCTTTTCTATTTGTTACCCAGCTGCTGTGATTAGTTGTAATCTGTCTATTAACACCAGTATACAGCTCTACACCTGATGTATGTTACAATACTACGTTAATATGGGAAACTGTATGAAGCATGAAGCTGAAACAATACATGGGATCAATTAAACATGCATCAATTATTTTAATACTCAATTTATTATTCTTGTTTCCCAAATGACTGCAGCCTGTCAAATGTGAATACGTGTTGGTTTATGAAACCGATCAGACAAAACAAGCGATTTGAAGATTTTTCACCATTTTGACAGACTGAAGTACAGACCACACGAAGTGTTACTATGTTACAAATAATGAGCACGCACATATACTGCTGCTGTTCATAGTACTACTACCACTGTAAATAATACTGCTGCTGTTCATAGTACTACTACCACTGTAAATAATACTGCTGTTCATAGTACTACTACCACTGTAAATAATAATACTGCTGTTCATAGTACTACTACCACTGTAAATAATACTGCTGCTGTTCATAGTACTACTACCACTGTAAATAATACTGCTGCTGTTCATAGTACTACTACCACTGTAAATAATAATACTGCTGCTCATAGTACTACTACCACTGTAAATAATAATACTGCTGTTCATAGTACTACTACCACTGTAAATAATACTGCTGCTGTTCATAGTACTACTACCACTGTAAATAATACTGCTGCTGTTCATAGTACTACTACCACTGTAAATAATAATACTGCTGTTCATAGTACTACTACCACTGTAAATAATACTGCTGCTGTTCATAGTACTACTACCACTGTAAATAATACTGCTGCTGTTCATAGTACTACTACCACTGTAAATAATACTGCTGCTGTTCATAGTACTACTACCACTGTAAATAATAATACTGCTGTTCATAGTACTACTACCACTGTAAATAATACTGCTGCTGTTCATAGTACTACTACCACTGTAAATAATACTGCTGCTGTTCATAGTACTACTACCACTGTAAATAATACTGCTGCTGTTCATAGTACTACTACCACTGTAAATAATACTGCTGCTGTTCATAGTACTACTACCACTGTAAATAATACTGCTGCTGTTCATAGTACTACTACCACTGTAAATAATACTGCTGCTGTTCATAGTACTACTACCACTGTAAATAATACTGCTGCTGCTCATAGTACTACTACCACTGTAAATAATACTGCTGCTGTTCATAGTACTACTACCACTGTAAATAATACTGCTGCTGTTCATAGTACTACTACCACTGTAAATAATACTGCTGCTGCTGTTCATAGTACTACTACCACTGTAAATAATAATACTGCTGTTCATAGTACTACTACCACTGTAAATAATACTGCTGCTGCTGTTCATAGTACTACTACCACTGTAAATAATAATACTGCTGTTCATAGTACTACTACCACTGTAAATAATACTGCTACTGTTCATAGTACTACTACAACTGTAAATAATACTGCTGCTGTTCATAGTACTACTACAACTGTAAATAATACTGCTGCTGTTCATAGTACTACTACCACTGTAAATAATACTGCTGCTGTTCATAGTACTACTACCACTGTAAATAATACTGCTGCTGTTCATAGTACTACTACCACTGTAAATAATACTGCTGCTGTTCATAGTACTACTACCACTGTAAATAATACTGCTGCTGTTCATAGTACTACTACCACTGTAAATAATACTGCTGCTGCTCATAGTACTACTACCACTGTAAATAATACTGCTGCTGCTCATAGTACTACTACCACTGTAAATAATACTGCTGCTGTTCATAGTACTACTACCACTGTAAATAATACTGCTGCTGTTCATAGTACTACTACCACTGTAAATAATACTGCTGCTGCTGTTCATAGTACTACTACCACTGTAAATAATAATACTGCTGTTCATAGTACTACTACCACTGTAAATAATACTGCTGCTGTTCATAGTACTACTACCACTGTAAATAATAATACTACTGTTCATAGTACTACTACCACTGTAAATAATACTGCTGCTGTTCATAGTACTACTACAACTGTAAATAATAATACTGCTGTTCATAGTACTACTACCACTGTAAATAATACTGCTGCTGTTCATAGTACTACTACAACTGTAAATAATACTGCTGCTGTTCATAGTACTACTACCACTGTAAATAATAATACTGCTGTTCATAGTACTACTACCACTGTAAATAATACTGCTGCTGTTCATAGTACTACTACAACTGTAAATAATACTGCTGCTGTTCATAGTACTACTACAACTGTAAATAATACTGCTGCTGTTCATAGTACTACTACCACTGTAAATAATACTGCTGCTGTTCATAGTACTACTACCACTGTAAATAATACTGCTGCTGTTCATAGTACTACTACCACTGTAAATAATACTGCTACTGTTCATAGTACTACTACCACTGTAAATAATACTGCTGCTGTTCATAGTACTACTACCACTGTAAATAATACTGCTGCTGTTCATAGTACTACTACCACTGTAAATAATACTGCTGCTGTTCATAGTACTACTACCACTGTAAATAATAATACTGCTGTTCATAGTACTACTACCACTGTAAATAATACTGCTGCTGTTCATAGTACTACTACCACTGTAAATAATACTGCTGCTGTTCATAGTACTACTACCACTGTAAATAATACTGCTGCTGTTCATAGTACTACTACCACTGTAAATAATAATACTGCTGTTCATAGTACTACTACCACTGTAAATAATACTGCTGCTGTTCATAGTACTACTACCACTGTAAATAATACTGCTGCTGTTCATAGTACTACTACCACTGTAAATAATACTGCTGCTGTTCATAGTACTACTACCACTGTAAATAATACTGCTGCTGTTCATAGTACTACTACCACTGTAAATAATACTGCTACTGTTCATAGTACTACTACCACTGTAAATAATACTGCTGCTGTTCATAGTACTACTACCACTGTAAATAATACTGCTGCTGTTCATAGTACTACTACCACTGTAAATAATACTGCTGCTGTTCATAGTACTACTACCACTGTAAATAATACTGCTGCTGTTCATAGTACTACTACCACTGTAAATAATAATACTGCTGTTCATAGTACTACTACCACTGTAAATAATAATACTGCTGTTCATAGTACTACTACCACTGTAAATAATAATACTGCTGTTCATAGTACTACTACCACTGTAAATAATACTGCTGCTGTTCATAGTACTACTACCACTGTAAATAATACTGCTGCTGTTCATAGTACTACTACCACTGTAAATAATACTGCTGCTGTTCATAGTACTACTACCACTGTAAATAATACTGCTGCTGTTCATAGTACTACTACCACTGTAAATAATAATACTACTGTTCATAGTACTACTACCACTGTAAATAATAATACTGCTGTTCATAGTACTACTACCACTGTAAATAATAATACTGCTGTTCATAGTACTACTACCACTGTAAATAATACTGCTGCTGTTCATAGTACTACTACCACTGTAAATAATACTGCTGCTGTTCATAGTACTACTACCACTGTAAATAATACTGCTGCTGTTCATAGTACTACTACCACTGTAAATAATACTGCTGCTGTTCATAGTACTACTACCACTGTAAATAATACTGCTGCTGTTCATAGTACTACTACCACTGTAAATAATAATACTACTGTTCATAGTACTACTACCACTGTAAATAATACTGCTGCTGTTCATAGTACTACTACAACTGTAAATAATAATACTGCTGTTCATAGTACTACTACCACTGTAAATAATACTGCTGCTGTTCATAGTACTACTACAACTGTAAATAATACTGCTGCTGTTCATAGTACTACTACCACTGTAAATAATAATACTGCTGTTCATAGTACTACTACCACTGTAAATAATACTGCTGCTGTTCATAGTACTACTACAACTGTAAATAATACTGCTGCTGTTCATAGTACTACTACAACTGTAAATAATACTGCTGCTGTTCATAGTACTACTACCACTGTAAATAATACTGCTGCTGTTCATAGTACTACTACCACTGTAAATAATACTGCTGCTGTTCATAGTACTACTACCACTGTAAATAATACTGCTACTGTTCATAGTACTACTACCACTGTAAATAATACTGCTGCTGTTCATAGTACTACTACCACTGTAAATAATACTGCTGCTGTTCATAGTACTACTACCACTGTAAATAATACTGCTGCTGTTCATAGTACTACTACCACTGTAAATAATAATACTACTGTTCATAGTACTACTACCACTGTAAATAATAATACTGCTGTTCATAGTACTACTACCACTGTAAATAATACTGCTGCTGTTCATAGTACTACTACCACTGTAAATAATACTGCTGCTGCTCATAGTACTACTACCACTGTAAATAATACTGCTGCTGTTCATAGTACTACTACCACTGTAAATAATACTGCTGCTGTTCATAGTACTACTACCACTGTAAATAATACTGCTGCTGTTCATAGTACTACTACCACTGTAAATAATAATACTGCTGTTCATAGTACTACTACCACTGTAAATAATAATACTGCTGTTCATAGTACTACTACCACTGTAAATAATAATACTGCTGTTCATAGTACTACTACCACTGTAAATAATACTGCTGCTGTTCATAGTACTACTACCACTGTAAATAATACTGCTGCTGTTCATAGTACTACTACCACTGTAAATAATACTGCTGCTGTTCATAGTACTACTACCACTGTAAATAATACTGCTGCTGTTCATAGTACTACTACCACTGTAAATAATAATACTACTGTTCATAGTACTACTACCACTGTAAATAATAATACTGCTGTTCATAGTACTACTACCACTGTAAATAATAATACTGCTGTTCATAGTACTACTACCACTGTAAATAATACTGCTGCTGTTCATAGTACTACTACCACTGTAAATAATACTGCTGCTGTTCATAGTACTACTACCACTGTAAATAATACTGCTGCTGTTCATAGTACTACTACCACTGTAAATAATACTGCTGCTGTTCATAGTACTACTACCACTGTAAATAATACTGCTGCTGTTCATAGTACTACTACAACTGTAAATAATACTGCTGCTGTTCATAGTACTACTACCACTGTAAATAATAATACTGCTGTTCATAGTACTACTACCACTGTAAATAATACTGCTGCTGTTCATAGTACTACTACAACTGTAAATAATACTGCTGCTGTTCATAGTACTACTACAACTGTAAATAATACTGCTGCTGTTCATAGTACTACTACCACTGTAAATAATACTGCTGCTGTTCATAGCACTACTACCACTGTAAATAATACTGCTGCTGTTCATAGTACTACTACCACTGTAAATAATACTGCTACTGTTCATAGTACTACTACCACTGTAAATAATACTGCTGCTGTTCATAGTACTACTACCACTGTAAATAATACTGCTGCTGTTCATAGTACTACTACCACTGTAAATAATACTGCTGCTGTTCATAGTACTACTACCACTGTAAATAATAATACTACTGTTCATAGTACTACTACCACTGTAAATAATACTGCTGCTGTTCATAGTACTACTACCACTGTAAATAATAATACTGCTGTTCATAGTACTACTACCACTGTAAATAATACTGCTGCTGTTCATAGTACTACTACCACTGTAAATAATACTGCTGCTGCTCATAGTACTACTACCACTGTAAATAATACTGCTGCTGTTCATAGTACTACTACCACTGTAAATAATACTGCTGCTGTTCATAGTACTACTACCACTGTAAATAATACTGCTGCTGTTCATAGTACTACTACCACTGTAAATAATAATACTGCTGTTCATAGTACTACTACCACTGTAAATAATAATACTGCTGTTCATAGTACTACTACCACTGTAAATAATAATACTGCTGTTCATAGTACTACTACCACTGTAAATAATACTGCTGCTGTTCATAGTACTACTACCACTGTAAATAATACTGCTGCTGTTCATAGTACTACTACCACTGTAAATAATACTGCTGCTGTTCATAGTACTACTACCACTGTAAATAATACTGCTGCTGTTCATAGTACTACTACCACTGTAAATAATAATACTACTGTTCATAGTACTACTACCACTGTAAATAATAATACTGCTGTTCATAGTACTACTACCACTGTAAATAATAATACTGCTGTTCATAGTACTACTACCACTGTAAATAATACTGCTGCTGTTCATAGTACTACTACCACTGTAAATAATACTGCTGCTGTTCATAGTACTACTACCACTGTAAATAATACTGCTGCTGTTCATAGTACTACTACCACTGTAAATAATACTGCTGCTGTTCATAGTACTACTACCACTGTAAATAATAATACTACTGTTCATAGTACTACTACCACTGTAAATAATAATACTGCTGTTCATAGTACTACTACCACTGTAAATAATACTGCTGCTGCTGTTCATAGAACTACTACCACTGTAAATAATACTGCTGCTGTTCATAGTACTACTACCACTGTAAATAATAATACTACTGTTCATAGTACTACTACCACTGTAAATAATACTGCTGCTGCTGTTCATAGTACTACTACCACTGTAAATAATACTGCTGTTAATAATAACCCATGGAACTAAATAGTGTCTACCTCTACAACATCAACAAGGGAGCCAAGTGGGAGGAGCTTCACAGAACACAGTGTACCTCCTCAGTGAGTGACCTCAGAGCTACACGATGGAACCATTCCTTACTGCTCTGTGTGTGTGTGTGTGTGTGTGTGTGTGTGTGTGTTAGTGTGTGTGTGTGAGATGGAGAACAACCTGTGGTTACTGAAGTTAAAGTGTGTGAGAGGGAAAACATACCCGCACACGCCGAGTAAAATATACTCAGGTAAGGACACACCTTCAGCTTCTTACACACACACACACACACACACACACACACACACACACTTAAAACATGCCAAACGTCTAGTTCAGCTTCTACATTGTGAGGATCTGCTGTTTCTCTGTTTTTCTTATGCGATGAATATCTTTTGAGCTTTTGGATTATTGGACGGACAAAAGAAGACTTTTGATGACGTGGCCTTGGGCTGTGGGAGATGATGACTTTGTAAAGTGCTTTCTGACTTTTAATAGTCCAGACGATAGATCGCTCATAGATCGACATTGACTCGTCCAAGTGCAGAGCATAATATATATTCATGTTACTATTACATAAGACAATAAAAGCTGAAAATCACATTTGAGAAGATGGAACCAGCGATTCTCTTCAAGTGAAATGACTGAATGATTAATCCACTAATGTTTCCCTCTCATGTCGTCTCAGAAAGAATTATGTTCCATGAGCAACATCTTTCAAAATAAATAGAAATAAATGTGATCTTCTGTTTTCCCTGATGTATTGACGACACATCACACTGTGCGGTGTGTTTGAAGACGCGTTTGTTCAGCTGAACAGCTGACTCTGACTCTGACTCAGACTCTGACTCTGACTCTGACTCTGACTCAGACTCTGACTCAGACTCAGACTCAGACTCTGACGGGTCCTCTCACGTTGTGTATGTGCAGGCGTTCCTCACACGGCTATTTACAGCTTCAGTGTTTCCATTAAACACTGCCGGTTGTGGTTTCAAAGTGTCTCGAAGCCCAAAATGTAGATCCAAATATGGACATCTATACTGGACATCAACATGAACAGCATGTCGTTTGTAGATGAATCAGGAGAATACAAGAAGAGCTCACTTAACTACAGATTTATGTTTTCTCTTTAACTTTGTCCTCTCAGGCCACCATACACTCTCACTGTGAAACCAAACAGATCTGCACCGAATGTGTGGTGAACATGCAGTTTAACAGATTCACATGAAGCCAAACAAGAAGCAACATGTATTTACATGCTGTTAGAATATAAAGTAATTAGCCCTTTAAAAGGTTGCATTTTACACAAAACTACACTGCTGCATCTTTAAGCTTTCACTATTTAATAAAAGAGGTGTCACAGAGCTAAGAGGAACTATTAAAACAAAAGTCACAAGACACCAGTCTGCACATGAATATGAACTCATTCCAGCTGCCTTTGTGTTTGTTGGACACAATAAAAAATGATATAGCATGAAATATGAGTGAATCCATGAAGCAAACAATCTGTGATTACACTAATGATCAGTGTGAGGCACGAACAAAGGCTGCTGTGGACTTTTGAACAACTCTAGTAACAACACAATACACTATATACAGATATCACCGCTAAATAATGCAGGAAGTGGAAAGAATATCATGAAAATATACCTGAACTCATGATTACTTCACAAAGAAACCACAACCTACAGTATATTGCAACATGTGTAATTACACTGATTCCCAGAAGTAGAAGATGTACTCAGCATGAAAATACACCCAAAGTACTCATTATGCAGAATGGCCCATTTAAGAATAATGCATATCTTATGATTGGATCATACATATTTATGCATGAATGAAACGTCTAAAACACTAAATCTAAATATGTTGTCACGTCGCAGGGATCAGAACGCAGTGTGGGTCATGATCAGCCGCTGGTGGGGGTTGCAGAGGCTCACTGGGACTCGGAAAGTTGCAGTGAACACAAAAGACAACACGGAAATACACAGACATGGAATATGCATTTGAATAAATTGGTCTCACCGTTTGACCACGACGGTCTCCTCTTTGTCCTCCATGTTCGCTGTGACAGCTGAGCACGAGCCTCTGCTCGAGATCGTTGTTTGTGTTGATCAGACAGGACAACAGGCTCGAGATCAAACCCTCAGCTGTGTCAAGCTCTCACCTGCAAGGAAACGCCGCTTCCGGTCATATTCAAAAAAATAAAAGTCCAATTGACAGCACAAGAATCGATTTTAAGATGATTGTTCTTAAGACTTACCTCCAGCTATTTGGCCGTGGTGGAATGTAATGAAGTACATTTACTTAAATACTGTAATTAGTGGCCGACCCAGGCTGTCTGACGGGTATAACTATACACTATAACATGTTTTCTCTTCTGAAAGGGAACACTAGAGGACACTATATCATGTTTTCTCCACTAGAAGGGAACACTAGAGGACACTATATCATGTTTTCTCCACTAGAAGGGAACACTAGAGGACACTATATCATGTTTTCTCCACTAGAAGGGAACACTAGAGGACACTATATCATGTTTTCTCCACTAGAAGGGAACACTAGAGGGCACTGTATCATGTTTTCTCCACTAGAAGGGAACACTAGAGGACACTGTATCATGTTTTCTCCACTAGAAGGGAACACTAGAGGACACTGTATCATGTTTTCTCCACTAGAAGGGAACACTAGAGGACACTGTATCATGTTTTCTCCACTAGAAGGGAACACTAGAGGACACTGTATCATGTTTTCTCCACTAGAAGAGAACACTAGAGGGCACTGTATCATGTTTTCTCCACTAGAAGGGAACACTAGAGGACACTGTATCATGTTTTCTCCACTAGAAGGGAACACTAGAGGACACTGTATCATGTTTTCTCCACTAGAAGAGAACACTAGAGGGCACTGTATCATGTTTTCTCCACTAGAAGGGAACACTAGAGGACACTGTATCATGTTTTCTCCACTAGAAGGGAACACTAGAGGACACTGTATCATGTTTTCTCCACTAGAAGGGAACACTAGAGGACACTGTATCATGTTTTCTCCACTAGAAGGGAACACTAGAGGACACTGTATCATGTTTTCTCCACTAGAAGGAAACACTAGAGGATACTGTATCATGTTTTCTCCACTAGAAGGGAACACTAGAGGACACTGTATCATGTTTTCTCCACTAGAAGGGAACACTAGAGGACACTGTATCATGTTTTCTCCACTAGAAGGGAACACTAGAGGACACTGTATCATGTTTTCTCCACTAGAAGGGAACACTAGAGGATACTGTATCATGTTTTCTCCACTAGAAGGAAACACTAGAGGACACTGTATCATGTTTTCTCCACTAGAAGGAAACACTAGAGGATACTGTATCATGTTTTCTCCACTAGAAGGGAACACTAGAGGACACTGTATCATGTTTTCTCCACTAGAAGGGAACACTAGAGGATACTGTATCATGTTTTCTCCACTAGAAGGAAACACTAGAGGACACTGTATCATGTTTTCTCCACTAGAAGGAAACACTAGAGGATACTATATCATGTTTTCTCCACTAGAAGGGAACACTAGAGGACACATTCCTTCCCAAACTTTAATATTTTATCTATTTGAATTAAACTTGTAAATTAGTGTAAATTAACCTCAAACAAAAAGTGAAGGTACAAAATCATATTTTAAACTTAAAAATATAATAAAAAAGTACTTTTGTATGTTGAAGGAAATAATATTTAAAATATAAATAATCATTTCCTGTAGCATCTAATTAAACTGTATTTACTTTTTATGTTATTGTTCAATAATGTGTTTAGCTACCTTATCTTTTAAATTTGATATATTTACGTGTCATATTCTATTAATCATATTTTATTTGACATTGAGCAAGAATTGTGCTGAATGACTGTTTGTTCACAATCTTCAATAAAGAGGGAGAGCGATGGAGAAAGTAGGCCATAAGATCACAGAAGGATTTTCCCTGACGGAGCTTTTATTTTTGTTTTTAAAGGTATGTTGGTTTCCGGTGGTAATGTCTGTTTGTAGCTTGACGCATCACCTCCTGAACCGACGTCTGAACGTCTGAACGTCAGAGGCGACACGTCGGCTGAGAGGCTCGTTCTCTGTCAATAAACACAGATGGAAGTTGGTGATCATAGACTGCATGAGGACCCGATCCCAACCTTCCTCCTCACGGACTGCACACTCCGTGAGGGTTCAGGGTTTCAGGCTTTAGGGGATTGTGTCGTTGTCTTCCTCCACGGATGCAGAGAAGCCGTGAAGCTGACTGTGTCTAACTGTAGCGCCCTCTACCGACCACCGTCAGCACGTCAAGCTGCTGCTCAACTCTAATACATGACGCCTTTTATGAATTCTTTCTTATTCTGGGATCCACTCGTGTCTGCTATGATGTACTGTATGAACTTTGTTTAATCACACTCATTTTTCAATGTATTTTAGTACTAAAGGGAAATGGAAACCAACGGAGCCAAGTACTGTACTGAAGTACACATTGGAGGTACTTGTACATCATTTGGGTATTCCCATGTTTTCCTCTCACTATCAATCATACTGATATTGAACCGGTACAACGTCACGAGGATACACATTACAGGACACACACGACTGTTTCAGCTTTTAATAACAGATCTCCATATACAAACTGGACACAGTGACGTCATTCTGCCGTTATAACTTCCACCGAAACGAGTGTAAAGTGTGTGAAAGCGTGTGTGTGAGAGAGTGTGTGTGTGAGAGAGAGAGTGTGTGTGTGTGTGTGTGTGAGAGAGTGTGTGTGTGTGTGTGAGAGAGTGTGTGTGTGTGTGTGAGAGAGTGTGTGTGTGTGTGTGAGAGAGTGTGTGTGTGTGTGTGAGAGAGTGTGTGTGTGTGTGTGAGAGTGTGTGTGTGAGAGAGAGAGTGTGTGTGTGTGTGAGAGAGTGTGTGTGTGTGTGAGAGAGTGTGTGTGTGTGTGAGAGAGTGTGTGTGTGAGAGAGAGAGAGAGTGTGTGTGTGTGTGTGTGTGTGTGTGTGTGTGAGAGAGTGTGTGTGTGTGTGTGTGTGTGTGTGCATGTGGTAACTGTACGGTGGAAATAGAGAATGCATATTTCAAACATACACAAATGGAGAAATAAGAAACAAGAAAAGCTTGAATAAAGTCTTGTTTCAGTCTGAAGTGTCACATAAAAGTGAACATACATGGAATGATGTTTGTTCCCTTGGTAACGAGTTGTTTCGTGTGCAAACAGACATTAAGAGCTTTATTTTTTAAACGTGCTCGTCTCATTTGCCTTCCTGTCTGGACACAGCGATGTGTGGAGGGGACTCCATGCGGCTTTTGTTCAGCTTCCATTTATTGTCTGTTCTTTACCTTCACCTCTGACAGAATGAAGCACACAATTCAAACATAACCTGGTTCAACAGACTGCATCTTTCATTTGTTTGAAATAGTGAGTGTTCAAGTAGGCTTTGGAAATTAAATCTAGTCCTGCAGGATGGTATTTAATGAATCTGTTAACATTTGTCAAGTTCAACTTTATTAACTGGACTTCTTTGGCCCACTGAGCGCTCCAGCCTCTGACCACCTTCATTGATATTAATGATGATGAGGCTAAGTGGAGCTGTACACCCGGTCCATCCTCTCCATGATTCACCCACAGTAACGTTTGTCTGACGGGCATAAACATGTCAAATAGTGAAGGGACTTTAGGTGGAAATGATGTGCTCCAAAAAGAAAATAAATACAAGTGCGACATACGAACACACAAGTGTTGTGTTTCACATCTCGCATCTGCTTCCATCTTAGCCCTTCACGTCAGCAGCAGGACTCACAAACCTGAATGTTTACACACGTACATACACATTTGATAATACACAGATGTACTTGGATGTATTGTAGAGCTAAAGAAGAGGACTGTGATCAGAAAAACAATAAATGAAAAAAGGCGATGGCTGCTGATGCTCAGAGTGGGTCGTCCTTTAACCACAAGGTTGGCGGTTCAATCCCCGGCTCCTACATCAAAGCGTCCTTCAGCGAGACACTGAACCACAAGTTGCTCCTCGGCCCACTACTGCTAGATGCTTAGGACGATGTATCACGTATGTCTGTTGGGGTCAAAAAATCGAAATGACTAATTATAATATGTGTGCTCACAAAGTCTGGTGTCCTCACGTGAACGTTTATGGCCTGCGTCCTCATGTGAATGTGTGTGTGAACTTACTCTGACATTAGGTTCTACAGATGTTTAGTCTGCTGAGAGCAGAATGTCCCGGATTGGAATGATAAGAACTGTAGAAGCGTTGAGACCTTTGTGCCAGAAGTTGCAGACACTCTTCCCAGACTACATGGCGTGGACGCCATTTTGTGTGTGTGTCACCTTTTGTGACGAAGACCTCATTGTAAACCAATCCTGTGCCAGCACATTGCATGTTGTTTACTCAGTATAAATATCAGAAGCTCAGAGTCAGAACTCCGAGCGGCCTTGATGCATATCCTGATGTGAATCAACTCTGTTCCTTCTTGTAAGAATAAATGTCCTGTGATTAATGATTTTCAATCGGTCTTGAGTGAATTTTTCCAACAATGTCATATTCATGTGTGTATGACGATTGTAATAAAGTTTAAGTTTCGTGAGAAAAGGAGGACAAAGAGAAGATAACTCACTTAGAGTTTGGAAGGTTTGGCATGCTGTATTAATACTAATATAATGACTTTAATGCAGTCAGGAACACATTTGCATTCACGCACAAAGCTGATGTGAACAAATGTATTCCTGACCACCCGATGAGGCCTGAGGCATTAAATCAAGGTGCGTTCACACGTAATCATCCACTCGTGATCCGAATGCATCTTCAAAAGTTACTAAACCCAGAGTTCTGGCTGAAGTGCATCTTCCCTGGATATTTAAAAACAGTTTTTACTCATTTAGGGGCTGACTAGTTAGCTAGCTAGCTTGCTAATTCCACCAGGCTTTTATGACAGCTACAGTTACAGTTACAGTTATTTAGCCGGACTTTACCAACATCACATTGAGGTTGATGACAGCAGCAACCCTTTAAGTCTCCAGCACTAGAGAGTTGGTTGGTGACAGCAGCTATAGTTACAGACTGCAGCAGAAATGATGTACTCTTTGTAGGCCAACCAGGAAGTTAGTGTCACACTGGTTCCCTCAACAAAAGCCAGAACGATTTTGGATTCTATAAAATAAGCTCTGTGGCAAAGAAACGTTTATGATACTTTCACGCTTTGTTCAGCAAGATAACCTTCACAAATGAACACCACGTTATGACGTCTAGTAGTCTCATTTAGCCACTCGTTAGCATTTTGTAAAAGCTTCACAATTCACAAGAGGGGTACTTACGGACGTCTTTTATTTTGTTGCACAAAAAGTTAAAATCTCTTAAACTTGTGTTAATCAAGTAAATTATTTCAGCTTTCTAACCAAAACTCATTAAAAACAACATTGATTTCAAGACGAGGGAACCAGATGTGCAAAAATGATGCAGCATTCTATACGTCACCTGACAAACCAACAGCAACAGAACTTCTAATGACACGTATACATCAGCTTCAGTTACTCTCACAGCTGTGAACCAGACCTCAACATCAGAACGACTTCTCTCAGGGTCAACTTCAATACGTCAGAAGAAAGGTCGATATTTTGGGGTGAATTATTCCTTAAACAGATGAAGCATTCATTTAGCCTTTAAGTCGAGATCGAGGCCCATGAGCTCATTCTCTGCTGTTGCTATGACAATGACGACCAGCTGCTACGGTATAACCTCGTATGACCTTGTATGACCTTGTATAACCTTGGCTTCTGCAGTGCTGGAAGTTGCTCTGCTATTTATAGGATGAATTGTCAGAGAGGTAACTCCATAACTCATGAAAACACTGCCGGCTTGCTGCACTGTGAGCCTCCGATTCTATAATAATAATAATAATAATGTGAGATCGTAGTTTGTAGCCAAAAACACAAAGCCGACGGATCCTCAGAAACACCTCGACGTTCTCTCTGGTTGACGACTTAGAGGTGGACAGAAACAGTTCGGCGCGCAGGTGTGTTGATTATCAGCGAGGTTTTTGAATTCAAACCTTTTTTCCGAAATTTTAAAACGAACCAATGATTCGTTATTCGACGTGCTTTTTCAATTCCGCGTATCGATTCCTGACTCCATCACGATGCGGCAGAAACAGACAGTATGGATTCAATGAAATGAAAATGGTTTCATGCAGGAGGAAGTCTGTAGCGTGCTTCCTGAATATGTATTCACAGTTTCGTGTTTGAGTTGAGGGTTTTCCCAGAGATTCAAAAGGTCTGATGTCGCGCTCACTGACGGCTGTTGTTTTGGAAAAACATTGAGAAAGTGAACTCCCACGCTAGCTACTCGGGCACAGTGTGGTGCTTTGAGCTAAATGCTAATGTTTACCAAGTTCATCATCCCAGTTCAGCATGTTAGCATGCTAACATTTGCTAGCAGAGACTGATGGGGATATCATTAGTTTTGCAGGCATTCGTTCATAAACCAAAATATTGAACTACCTCAGTCACCAAAGTCAGAAGGGTTCATCCTCTGGGAATCACGCATGTCTGTACAAAATGGCCGACAGACAGACATTGCTATCCCTTGCCGCTAGCGTGGCTGAAAAAACTCTCGACTTGGGAAAGACACTAAAAACGTGAACCGCTCCGAACAACTAGCACCAGAATAACAGCCGACACAAGAACACAACCTCAGGCAACAAGGAATGAAAAAGACAAATAAACAGTCTGTCTAATAGTAACGTCATGTTTATAATGCTTCAAAATCAGTTTACCTTTTGCACGTCCAACCTCAGCAAAAACAAATGTAAAACTGCAAACAATAAAGTTATAAAAGAATATTTAGTTTTTTCTTTATTTCACCTTTTAATCACAAATTGGCAGGTTTACGGCAGGCAGCCCAAAATATGCTAAAGAAACAACACAATGTTTGCTCCAACACAATTTAACACGTCAGGAATCTGACTAAGATTTTAATGAGCGCCGGCATTCGATAAGCAGAATCAAAATTGAGAAAAAGAGGAAAACAAATCTGAATCTTGACAACGGATGTATCCTCTGCACCAGAGACGGTGAACGGTGGGGAGCTCAGATCAGACAATAACGCCCTCGTGTGTCTCGTCGGGCGGCTCACCGTGAACTGTATGTGCAAATTCTTGCAAGAGGCCATTGAGGTGCAACAGGGATGAAGATACAGTATATGTGATGCTACACCATGAGCGTGTGTGTGTGTGTGTGTGGAGCCGTTTTAACGTTCGGAATGTGTGTGTGCCGTTTGTCCACACACACACACACACACACACACACACACACACACACGCACACACACACACACACACACACACACACACGATGTTGAGGGGAATCGGTGTTATTCAGATGAATGTACAGCTCGCAGCCTCTCTGAGCTCCACTCGGGTCAGCCGCCTCCTAAAAGGTCACGCTGGACCCAAAAAACGCTTCCGTCAGCTTTGCTTTTCAGGGACAAACTGGAGGAAACTCTTATCACAGGAAATAAAAAGACATTGACATCTTCAAGTTCCCTAAAACAGCAGACATTCATGGTTTTTTAGCTGTGGTTGCTATATAGAATAGAAGGATCTTCATATATTAATATTCTTCATCTGTTGTTCTTCGCTTCCTTGCCGTGAAGTCATTGTTCCCATACACGTTTGTCCTTTTTAAGTATTTTACACTATATATTCACATTATAAATAACTACACAGTCTTGTGATGAAATAAATAACTTAAATAATGTCCGCGGCTGTTGCTGTGTGTTTCACATGAAGGGGAGCTCGGGAGGACGACGCTGCTCCTTGTTGCTTCAGGGCTGCAGACGGGTTAGGGTATCTGGGGGGGGGGGGGGGGGACTTAAACTTCCACTGTGGCACGAGGTGGGAAACTCTCCCTGAAGTACAGTGTGGCTCCGTTCTACTGCTGTTCACCATATCTACAGCATCAGGAACCATTTCAAATGTTTCACTACAGTAACATGTAAAGTGCTCCATCGTTTATATCATTTATACTCTTAGATTCTATTTCCACCGTGTAAAGTACCTTTAAAAGCACTACAGAAATAAAATGTATTCATATTATTATCAAAGTTTCATCGTGGTCAGAATACTGACTGGTGAAACTAACCCAACTATGAGTACGACCTACATGCTGAAGGATGGGGCTCCACCTGTTTAATCAGGACACCAGTTATTTATTCATAGTCGGCACTTTGTCTTATAAAAGAAATGTGTATTTGATGAACAAATAGTAGAATCTGTGGATCTTAATGTTGTTAACAAGAGGAATGACTCATTACAATCTGGAACATAGTTCCTATGTGGGGCAGGTTTTAAATACATGATATGGCCAAAGGTATGTGGACACCTGAACGTCACACTATAAGTGATAGTTGGACATCTCATTCCAAAGCCATGAGCGTTACTCTGCTGCTATAATCAGCCTCCACTCTGTTAGATTCTATAACCACGCTGCAGGGATTCAGTTACAAGAGCGTTACTGAGGGGAAAATGATCAGGTCTGGAGTTTTAAATGGGTTTGAGGTCTGTGCAGGTCAGTCGAGTCCTCCCACCACTCACTGGTGGGAGGACCATTTCTTTAAGCTTTGTCAATGAGGCCATTTTCAAAAAACAGGAAACCCCAAAATGCCAAGATGGAAAAACACTGTTGTTTAAAATATAATTGTGTGCAGTAGTAGTTAAGATCACAGGAACAAAGGGGCGTTACCCAAACAATAAAGAAAACCAGAACAAAGTGGTGTCCACATACTTTCAGCCACGTCGCGCTAGGGTTAGGGTTAGCAGAGCTAAAGGGCTAACTAGCTGAAGACTTCATAAGACCTGAAGACGTGATGTTAGTTTTGGTGATTCAGGAAGTGTTTCCCACCGAGCTGGCCGCCGTGAGAGTGAAATCAGCAGGGATCAAGGTTTGGGTCGTACAGGGGGTCATACTGACGGTGTAATACTGCAGTGGTAGGAAGGGTACGGTCCCTGGTTGTTGGCCCCTAATTTGACATACTTGAGGATCGGTGGGGGGGGGGCGGGGGCGGGGGGGGGGGGGTGGAGTGCAAAGCTTCTCCTACAGCTATACCACCGTGCCGCTCGGAGAGTTCCCGTTCTGTGCTGTCAGGTTCTGATCAGAGAGACAAAACATGAAGGAAAGTTAGACTCTGCTGTTCAGGAGAAGAGGTGAAACCAAACTGAGTCTGAAATATCCTCCACATAAAACATCTCCTCTAAACACATCTGACCTGCAATGAAAAAAAAACTTGTTTGCAGAATATCACTGAAATTCTGAACTTTAAAATCATATCAAACAGAACAAGTGTGTAGAAATGCTGATATGAAACTCATTTTTGGTGAAGAATCTAGATTTAACGTATCCGTGGTTTGGAGCAGCTGCTTGGATTCTGATGTGTTTCTATGCACGCTGTTATGGTAACGTTATCGATACTCGATAAGAACAAAGACTCACATTTCAGCATCGATTCATCACATTTTATATACCAAATAAAAACGTTTGCAAAGAAGTCCTAATTTGATCAGTTTCCATAACAGGTTTGCTGAGACAATGGAGGGAATGTCTGCTCAAAACTGTTCCTGGCTATTGTGTGAGCAAAGCACTGCCTCTGGGTGCCTTGAGGCCGGCCGGCAGTCTTAATATCCAAATAACTAAAATAATCCCTGTTAGTGAATTTGCTGCGATCGTTTTCAGAAATGTGACGGAGCTGTTGGGGTGCCGTCGCTTGAGCCTACTTCAGTGTCTGCTGGTAAAATGATACTTAATCGTTCATTTAGTAGACAGTATGAAACACATACTGACTATGTAGTATGCAGTGCGTTCGTATGTGATTTTGAACACGGTTTGTGCTTTTGGCCGCAGAGCAGCGTGCAATAAAAGGTGTTTAGAGAAAGTGTGTGTCACCGCAACCACGAGAGGTCCTTGAGCATAGAGCCATAACTGAGTAACTCAGTAAGTACGTGAGATTAGCTGCGAACAGACACAGAGGTGCACAGTCACTCACTCACAAACTCACCTACACATACGACCGATCTCATTATCTCTACATCGTCATGTTTCCCTATTAACTGACATTTCATTGACCAAACAATAAATCAACAAATATTGAAAAGAAGTTGATCGGAGACTTACCGCCTTCCCCGGCCGCGCCCAGGTGCATATGAGACCCTCTTGGCAGGCTGTGATGATGCAGTCGTCCATGAACACCAGGACGGTCAGCCTCTCATGTGCAATCTTCTTGCACACCAGCGGCTCCAACAGCGGCACCTCGTACATGCGCGGGCACAGCGTGGTGCCCAGGACCTTGGCGGCGTCCAGCCGGTTGCTCCTCGGCGCCACGTTGATCTTGTCGTTGCTCTTGCTGATGTTGCCCAGGCTGTGGTACCTCTTGTGCTCCTTCTCCACCCCACTGCTGCAGCCGGACTTGTCCGACTTGCGCTCCTGGAGCGACAGCGTGGCGAAGCGGCCGATGCTGAACGGCGTGCTGTTCCCTCCGACAGCACTCCCTCCACCTCCTCCGCTTCCCCCGCTGCCCTCCGTGGCGCTTTGGCCCTTGGAGGCGTTCGCCACGGCAGGGTGGGGCAAAGAGTTGGAGCGGGAGAGGGAGCGAGGAAGCGGTAAGGGGAGCGTTGGTGGGTTGTCGGCGCCGGTGTTAGTGTTAGGCGGGTGGTGGTGCCCCTCAACCGTTCCACTTCCTCCAACAACTGAGGTGCTGTTGACCCCTCCGCTGCCAGAGTTGGACAGCGATGGTCCAAAAGTGTTAGTGAAGGCACGGGACAGCGGCAGGCGTGGGTATAACACGTCATCTGTCAAGTCCCACAGACAGAACTGGGTGTCTTGCCCCACCGAGCCAAAACGGTATGTGACGGACGGCGAACCGCCACCTTTAGAGCTGTGCCGAGAAAGACGCGACAACGTGCTGCTTGTTCGGACCCGGCCAAAGTGCATGGAGTTATTTGGCGCCCCCTGGTGGAGGTCCTCCTCGCTGCCGCTTAGCTCCATAGGCTCCTCGTCTTCCAGGGAAGTCGTGAAGGGGTCGAACGCCACCACGTTGACCCAGGACTTGTGGCCGTGACCTCTTGCGACCACGCGGCTCTCTGCGAATGACCAGACGGTAACCAGGTCGTCCTCTCCGCCCGTGGCGAGATACTTCCCGTCGGGGCTCCACGACACACACAGCAGCCCGCCGAAGTAGCTCTTCATCACCCCCTGCAGCTCCATCGAGTCAAAGTGGAAGACGCGCAGGCAGCCGTCCTGGCCCACGCACGCCACATGCACGCCGTCCGGGGAGAACGCAAACTCGTTGAGGCCCCCGTCGCCCACGGCCCACCGCAGCAATGGGTTGCGCGGCGTCTTGGTCTTGCAGGCGTAGACGGCGAAGCCCTCTCCCTGCCGCAGCAGAGAGTACTGCGGGGCCGCAGTGCCGCACGGGTGGTCCACGTTGTAGAGGTAGAGGTGGCCACTGGCATGGGAGGCCAGGAACAGGTTCTCGGACTTGGGGAGCCATTTGAGACACGTCACCTTGGATTTGTCTATCAACCTCTGGAAAACAGGAAGGAGGTGGAGGAAGGAGAGATTGCAAGGAAAATTGGGAGAGACGGAACGATGGAAGAGGAGATGGGATGAGGAATGGCGGAATGGGAAGAGATGCGTAAAAATGACGATATTAGAAATACTTTGATTTGATTGGGCTTTTATGTTGACACTATGTATAAAGTATTGAGAGAAGCATAAGCAGCAAAAAAAAGACAAATGACTTCCATTGTATCGTAGCGAACTTTAATAATTGCGACGACAAACACAGCTGCGAACTCTCTTGCCACTTAAACAACAGAGAGGGAAAACAAATACAGTACCTCCTCATTGAAGAGTTTACTGGTTTCCTTCTTAATGGGGTCGAGGTACTGGACCTGTCCGGCTGAGAAACCCACGATGAGGGCTACGCTCTCCGCCGTGGCGGAGTACTGGTTGAAGTCGTGACATGTCGGCTGAGTTCCCTTGTAGATCCTCTTGTCTATCGGCTTACTGAGGTCTACAGCCTGCAGATGAGACGGAAAGGAGAATAAAGAGCCATGATGCAGAGTGAAGGTTCACACGAGTTTCAGGGACATTAAGGGTTTTTTCAAAAAGGGGTTCATCTGTTCCACAGTTACAAACATCTGCTGACAATGTATCTTACATTCATGGGCCCATTTGTCATTTGTTAATTTATATTTCTACAGACGATCGCCAAGCATGAATGAGACAAAAGTACCATTGAGATATTTCTATGGCAGCTACAACAGAATCACATTCTTCAATGCTGAACATCAGGTTTTGGCTTCAGAACGAAGGTGCAAAGGATTTGTTTCAACAACGACATTCAACAACCAAACAGGGGAAATAAATCCCTCAGAGGCGCTGACGTTTCTTTCCACCTCTAAAGACCAGGAAGCAACATGGCTGCAGGAGTATTTCCAGACTGGAAAACATGCTATTCAGAATGACTTTAGCAAGCCCTCAGAGATCAGGTGTGACCTTTCAGTGGGCTGTGGCTGGTCACACCTGATCTCTGATCCGTACCTGTAAATGTAGGTATCGGTCTGTGCTGGGTATCGGCACATACATGAGTTTAGGTATTGGAGTCAGACACAGGACAGGAAGAACAGAGTACCGATCCAATCCGATGTTTCATTGACAAGCTGAATGCCTCAATGTGTGGAAGTGAGAGGGATCATTCTTTCATGTGTAAGGCAACATCGGGCCTGACTTCAATTTTGTAAAATAAAATGTAACAAGTTAATAAATAGATATGAATTTACTGAATTGTTTCCTATTATTTAAATAATAAATTGTGCACTAGTGAAACATCATGAGAATGTACAGGATTTACGATTAATGGAGCAAGAAAATGATCAATACTTAAACAGGAATTAAAATTCCACTATATAATGTTTATCAAATAGAGTAGAATTGAATCGAATAAATCGGCCCCATTGTCACCAATACCTGACCCAGCAACTTGAGACGGCCCAATATTGGTCTCGCTGCATCTCTTTAGAAACATACTTTAAAAGCAACATCTCGTCTCAAGGTTCTTTGACATTAAACCCGACATTGTGAGGATGTGCCGCTGCCTGGACTCTGGCTATGCATCTTCAGTCTGCTGCAGCATGTGAATGTTTTAACATGTGAGACAAATCAAAGACATAAAAAGACAGATTCCTGGTAAATTAACTCCATTAGTAGTAGGTTACAAACATTGTCCCCTTGTTGATCCATGTATATGTACAGGGGGGGGCGGGGGGGCTTCCTCCTTAAAAACTCCTCATTAAGAAGCAAAAGACTCCTTGGTGAATGCTAGCAATGCTAAAAACAAGCCGCGTGGGTAGAAACTGGAGGACAAATGCAGATAGAACTCTTTGTCAGGCAAGTATGAAAGAAAAGAATGTTGTCACCAAAAAACATTGTCAATAATACCGACTCACACTAAATCCTTTTGATGTCCACTACCATCCAGATGTTATGAATCAGCTGTTACATGTTTTCTTCTTTCCTTCAATAAAGACTATTTCAGCAGTGAAAAAAACACCAAATGTTTTATTTACCTTAGATTCAAACCAGCTGCCGTCCCCTCAGCGTTACATGACGGGAGAGAATAGTGTAGAACTTGGATGTAGTCTTCAGTGACCCTCCATCACTGAACTGGCTCTACATGTTGAGTGGGTCTGTCTTTCTTTGGGCCTCTGCAGTCTATCAGTGGTTAGACTGAAGAGGTTTAAACTGGGATTAGTTCAGCTGATGTTCATGCTAACTCTAGACTAACCTTCTGTTTCTACTGTTTGAAGAAGAGCTTTGATAAAGCAGCACGTTGCCTGTTGATATTCCAGCTTGTTATGAGCTGAGCGACTGTGGCTCAAGTGGAGATCAGGGTCGTCCTTCAATCAGAGGATCGCTGGTTCGATCCCCGGCTCCGCTAGTCGCATGTCGAGGTGTCCTTGAGCAAGGCACTTAACCCCAAATGTCTCCCGTCGCTGTGCCTACGGTGTGATAGGATCTGAATTGTAAGTTGCTTTGGATAAGAGCGTCTGCTAAATGACTGTAATGTAATAAACACTTGACAGTGAAACAGGAAGCTGTTCCTGTTTAAATCTGCTCACATTGTGATGTTGAGCTTCCAGTTTGTTTCTCTAATGACTGATTTATTCTGTTCTTATTCAGCTGCTGCTCAGAGGATCTTTGTCTCCTTCTGTTGTTCAGAGTTCTGTTCTCCATGTACTAAACAACACATCTCAGTAAAGAGGACTTTCTACATGAAAGACATTCAGACACAGAGTCGTCCTCTCAGACAGCTGACTGGACACAATCGAGCTTCTGTATCAGGAGCTTAATAACTTCTGGTCGACAGTGTACATCATCTACTTTAAGAGCGGACAGGGAGACAGTGTCTCTGAAAACCATCTGCTAACTGATTAGTCTTGTAATGTCTCTTCAGCATCAGTGCATTTACTCCAAACTGTGGGATTGTAGGGGGCCAGTGAAGTACTAATACACACTGTGAAAATACTCCAGTACAAGAAAGAAGCTGTTCATATAAACATGCAGGATGCAGTAGAGAGAACAAACAGCCTTTATGAATGGAGTCAGAGGCTTCCAGTGTATCTCGTGCTGCATCCGTCTGCATGATGCACCATTCACTGTCCATCACGTCGCATTACATGACCAGTAACGACCAGTAACAATGACCAGTAACGACCAGTAACAATGACCAGTAACGACCAGTAACAATGACCAGTAACGACCAGTAACAATGACCAGTAACGACCAGTAATAATGACCAGTAACGACCAGTAACAATGACCAGTAACGACCAGTAACAATGACCAGTAACGACCAGTAACAATGACCAGTAACGACCAGTAATAATGACCAGTAACGACCAGTAATAATGACCAGTAACGACCAGTAACAATGACCAGTAACGACCAGTAATAATGACCAGTAACGACCAGTAACAATGACCAGTAACGACCAGTAACAATGACCAGTAACGACCAGTAACAATGACCAGTAACGACCAGTAACAATGACCAGTAACGACCAGTAATAATGACCAGTAACGACCAGTAACAATGACCAGTAACGACCAGTAATAATGACCAGTAATGACCAGTAATAATGACCAGTAACGACCAGTAACAATGACCAGTAACGACCAGTAACAATGACCAGTAACGACCAGTAATAATGACCAGTAACGACCAGTAATAATGACCAGTAACGACCAGTAATAATGACCAGTAACGACCAGTAATAATGACCAGTAACGACCAGTAACAATGACCAGTAACGACCAGTAATAATGACCAGTAACGACCAGTAACAATGACCAGTAACGACCAGTAATAATGACCAGTAACGACCAGTAATAATGACCAGTAACGACCAGTAATAATGACCAGTAACGACCAGTAACAATGACCAGTAACGACCAGTAATAATGACCAGTAACGACCAGTAACAATGACCAGTAACGACCAGTAATAATGACCAGTAACGACCAGTAACAATGACCAGTAACGACCAGTAATAATGACCAGTAACGACCAGTAACAATGACCAGTAACGACCAGTAACAATGACCAGTAACGACCAGTAATAATGACCAGTAACGACCAGTAACAATGACCAGTAACGACCAGTAACAATGACCAGTAACGACCAGTAATAATGACCAGTAACGACCAGTAACAATGACCAGTAACGACCAGTAATAATGACCAGTAACGACCAGTAACAATGACCAGTAACAACCAGTAACAATGACCAGTAACGACCAGTAATAATGACCAGTAACGACCAGTAACAATGACCAGTAACGACCAGTAACAATGACCAGTAACGACCAGTAATAATGACCAGTAACGACCAGTAACAATGACCAGTAACGACCAGTAATAATGACCAGTAACGACCAGTAACAATGACCAGTAACGACCAGTAACAATGACCAGTAACGACCAGTAATAATGACCAGTAACGACCAGTAACAATGACCAGTAACGACCAGTAATAATGACCAGTAACGACCAGTAACAATGACCAGTAACGACCAGTAACAATGACCAGTAACGACCAGTAATAATGACCAGTAACGACCAGTAACAATGACCAGTAACGATGTAATATGTGCAGCACGAGCAGCTACACAAGAGCCTCGGTTCTAAAAGAGATGATGGAAAAAAGAGCTAACAGCAGAGCAGGCTAGCATGCTAAGCTAACCTTGACCATCCGATCTGTCATTCTGTCTGTAACAGAGGAGGAGGAGGAGGAGGAGGAGGAGGAGGAGGAGGAGGAGGAGGAGGAGGAGGAGGAGGAGGAGGAGGAGGAGGAGGAGGAGGAGGAGGAGGAGGAGGAGGAGGACGGGCTCACCTTCTTGATGTTGGTGTACGTGTAGAAATACAGCTCCCTGCCGATGTTGAAGCACACCCGCTCCGACTCCTCTCCCGGGTCTTCGGGCTGCAGTTTGACCATCGAGACCCGGACCGGCGGCAGGAAGCCCGCTGGGGAGGAGTTGGCGGCGGCGTTGGACGAAGAGGAGGCGGCGGCGGCGGCGGCCGCGGCAGCACCGGGCCCCTGCAGCAGCCCGACCCCTCCGCCCGGTATCGCACCGGGTCCGGCCCCGGGGCCCAGCGTGGCTCCGGAGGAAGGACCCCGCGCCAGCCCGCCCCGCTGCTGCGAGTCCGAGAGGGTGAGCAGTTTGTAGAAACCCTCTCTGGTCCGGAACTGGGATTTAATCTCATTGATATCCTTCAGAGCGCCGCCATCTCCGGCCATGTTCAGTGCAAACAAGCCGCACAGGAAACTGAGATTGTGACCTGGAAATAATCGCTACAATGTAAAGTAGCTACTAGAATAAAAACGGGAGAGATGCCGAGCAACCGAGATCAGCTAGGCTGGACCAGCACACCCGGTCTGCGCCAGTGCATTTCACACCAGTACCAGCGACCGTATCGCTGCTCCCCGGTAAAGAAACCCCGAGAGGAAGCCCTTCTGAGCCGGTGTAAGCATCATCCTCGACCGGGTCTCTGCCTCCGTTCATCCAGTGTGCGTAAAGAACGTGCGATGATGCATCGACTGCTGCTACTGGCCCGGCCTGGCACTGCGCAGCCTCCCTCTGTGTGTGTGTGTGTGTGTGTGGGGGGGGGGGGGGGGGTTAACCCTAACCCATCCGGCCATGGACAGGCTTCATTTACCCCTCATTTAACCTCTATTAACACCCAACAGCTCCACCTTTAAGATATGTTGTCTCAGAAAAGAACAGCAACATGATGTTGGTAACTAACCTTTGGTTCCAGTGAAAACCACGTATCTCCAGATGTGAGGATGTTTAATGCTTTTGATAACCTCAAGAATTCTTAAGCATCCTTAATGTATTGAGAACATTCTTCTACTTCTTAAATACATTCTTTTTAAAACCCTCTCGGGTCAGCTGGAAAATGCATCGTTACAAAGTGCGTATTTGAAATAGTAGTAGTTACTTGGATGTAACTCCAGTTCTAAGAGGCGCGTACGGTGCCCTCTAATGGGCTTCGCTATAGAGTGGTGCAGGGGTGAGGAACTTTGTAGGCTGACCCCGGAAGTTAGCGTCGCACTGGTTGCCTTATTAGCAGATTGATAGGGATGCTGATGCTACCTGAAAAGGACAAAAAGCCCCCGGACCCCCACCGCGGGCCAAGCTGCGAGCGGCACCTACGGTTCGGCCGCTGTTGATGGCTAATGCCTGGGCAAGTCCGGAGGAGCGAGACACCCGGAGCGATGCCGGCGTAACATCGGGCGTACAAGCTAGCCGTTGTACGCGAGTAAAAATGATCTTTTTCAGGGTGCCGGGCCTCGGAGAGTAAACCAATAGCTGCAAACTGAATATTTTACTGCAAAATAAGTGTATATGGTTGATGTTTGGATCCTCCCTAAAACCAAACACTTGTTATCTCTGGAAATAATGATGAGAATGTCACCGATAGTGGACTGAATGTTCAGTTATTGTACAATAAAGCAAATATTTCTATCAATACCTTTGTCCATATCTTAAATGTATAAACTTCAATATTTAGAGCCCAGTTGCACCGTTGTGGTTCAGTAATGATGGAGGGTTCAACAGTATTCTCCCGTCATGTAACACTGAGGGGACGTCAGCTAAATGGAAGTTTGAATCATTTCATTCTTCAAAACTATTTCAAATGTGAATAAAACATTTGGTGTCTAAATGATGCAGTTTTTAAAATAGTTGTGTTAAAGGAAAGAAGAAAAACACAACAGCTGATTACTAATGTATACTACTAACAGTAGTATACATGCCTGGAAGTAGACCAATCCCCAGAAACGTCATTTATACGTACCAAAGACTGCTCACTAACCATGAAAGTAGGTTATTCATTAACTGGTAACCAGGCCACTTCAAACAATGTAAACACAAAGGGTATAATGTTGACGCTTTATTAACACTTAACGCTCCCAGGTCAGTACAGCTCACCTCATGTTGTGTTCTTTGACTTTATTACAGTGAGAAGTGTGTATCTCGAACGCTGGCATACAAACTACACAGCAAGAGTCCATCCACGATGTTTCAGTCCCTGCAGGAGAAAGTAGATTCTCCTCTTTAGTGTTAGAGGAGGACCTTCCTTCTCTGTTCATTTTAGGGTTTTCTCAGATGTCTGGATTCTGGAAGTTGTTCTGGATCACACAAGTTGAAATCAGCATAAATAAGAGCAGACTCCCTCCGATTGGAGGCCTCAACACAACTTTCCTCTTTGGTCAGTTCGAATTTCTCAACATCCTGCCATCATTTAACCCTCTGACATATCTCCTCTCCTCGCATTAGAACATAAAATACTGTGGCATCCACGCCTGTCAGAGGTAATGATGACAGATCCTCCGTGGAGGCTTTCATATACGAGTGGGAGTTTCCCCACGATGACGGGAGAGTCAGGGCAGCATGACGTAGTTCTCGGCAATTTCCAGGACGTACAGGTTGGACAATCCCGACTGGTCCTCGGTCTGACGCGTCTCCAGGACGACCATCCTGCAGTGAGAAGGTCAGGGAGGTCAGAGGTCAGAGGAGGTCAGAGGTCAGAGGAGGTCAGAGGTCAGAGGAGGTCGAGCAACGGATACAGAGAAGTTTAAACCCGCATGAACTCAATGGAAATCTCAATGTAAGTGGTGAATGGATATGGTCGCATATGTTCATGCAAATCCAGAATATATTGTGATATTTAGATATCGGTTTGGTCGAGACTGAAATATCAACGACATTTTGTGTAAAAATACTCTGTTACAAGTAAGAGTGAATGGTTTCATCAATGGCCAATGTTCTGTAAGGAATACAAAGGCCTGAGAAAGTAGTAACAAGTAAAAGTATCAAAATATTGTAAAAGTACGAAGAGTAAAAGTACTTATTATGCAATATGGACAATTTCAAAATCATATATTTTATTACTGAATTATAACTAGTGACACATTAATGTCTTCATCACTTTAAGCTGGTAAAGGTTTATTTAAACTATTCTATATTCTGCTGGGTAGTTATTTATATAATATCACATCATCATTTACAGTTGATTTGTATTTTTTAGTAATAATCAGAATCTACAAAGTAACTAACATTATCCAACAAATGTAGCGGAGTAAAAAGTACAATCGGAGTAGTAACGTAGAAGTATAACGTAGCATCAAATGGAAGTAAAGGAAACTCAACATTGTTCTTTAGTACAGTACTTAAGTAGCTGTATTTGGTTACTTTCGACCACTGTAATTAGCAAATGTTAGCATGCTAAAACACCAAACTATGATTGTGAACATGATAAACATTACACCTGCGTAACATCGGCATGTTAGCATTGAGCTTGTAGCGTCGCTGTGCCTACGTAAAGCATCACAGCACTGCTGACTGTAGACGAGCTCCAACTGAAGAAACGAAACAAAGCGAAGCGACCACCACGGCAGGGAGTGAAGACGAGCCGTACCTGTCGGACTGCACCAGTCTGTAGATCTTCTTGTGGTCGGTGGTTTCCTCCAGCACCTCAGTGAAACCTTGTCCTCTCCTCTGCCAGCCGTGACGCCACACTGCCACCAGCGTGTCCTCAAAATACACTGGACAGACACACAGAGTCAATGCTGAGCTCCAATCGCCTTCAATATCAACCATCACTGGTCAGTGGTATTCAGACCCTTTGTTGAAGTATAAGTACTAATACCACACTGTGGAAATACTCCACTACAAATAAAAGTCCTGTATTCAAAACCTTACTTCAGTAAAAGTATGTACCAGCAAAATGTACTGATAGTGCAGTACAATGTTCCCCGTCAGTGTTTTACTATTATATCTGTTTCTGGATTAATATTACTGCATTCATGTGTATGTTAGTTTAATCTACATCAATGCATCATATTCTATTAGATCATCATGTTTGTAGCGTCTCTGTCCTGTGAGAACCTCGTATCTCTAAAAAGATAAACAGTCCTGTTTTCAGCTTAGTGACGATGTGTTTAACATCTGATCCAAGAGGCTTTAAAGAGTTTATTAAGATGAAGAAGGAGGATTTTATCAACACATAAAGGAACACTTCATCCTTCAGTTCATCACAAACACTCAACATCAACATCTGGAGATACGAGGTTTCACTGGACAGGACGGGGATGAAAAACTGTCATCTGAAAAGTAACTAAAGTACAATATTTACCTCTGAGATGTAGTGGAGTAGAAGTATGAAGAAGCATTAAATGGAAATACTGAAAGTACCTTGACTTTGTACTTCAGTACAGCACTTGACTGGTACTGTTAAGATGTTCTCACCTATAGACTCGATAGCATGAGAGAAGGTGGTGTCTCGTGTCGGAGGCCTGTTGCTCTTCAGCTCCCCCTTCAGACCGACTATATGTACCGACTCTGTGGAGGAGAGAGGGTTTGTGTTGGAATGGCACAGACAGTAGCAGTAGAACTAGACAGCCATAATGTAGAGTATCATCACAATCATGGACATCTTCACCCTCAGAGGGAAACTAAACCTATTGGTCCATATCACATCATACACCTATTAAGGAACAAATACCTACAGAATTACATTTCTGGGGGTATTTTCCATTATCAAGATCGTATTTCTCTATTGTAAAATTGCAATATTTTGTAATTATTCATACAAGCTTCCAGTTATTTGTTGTGGACGGGTGTCCAGTTATTGCAAAGGGAATGAACTGAATGCAAACCAAAACGTAATAAATGTATATACATAATGATAAGTTATACTATATATATATATATATATATATATATATATATGTATATATACACAGTTATGTGGACAGGAAGTAAAACAGGAAGTAAAGGTAAAGTTACGAGAAGCTGCTGCAGAAATTCGACCCAGTGATATCACAATAGATACAATAATACCACGATATAACAGATACATACAGATATTTGTGTTATTTATCTGAAAAATATTCTGTATCGTAAATACTTAGATATTAATGACAAACTTTAAAGCAATGACTTACTTTCTATGAGGACGAGCAGTGAGCTACTGCTTAACTGGTTTACTTGAACTACATCTGGGCAAGGTCTCTCTGTAAGAACACACACACACACACACACATTCATATATATAATACTTTTTTAAAATAGTTTTTGACTTCAGTAATAATAGCAACCGCTTTGTGGAAGCTAACGGGGATCCAAAATATAGAATGAAGAACAAACAGACAAACAGACACAGCACCAACGCCACCAACAACAAAACACCAACAAAACACCAACGTAACAACATAACATGAAGAAACTCAGCAGAGAATTCAGATCATTGTGCTGTGTCTTTTGTCTTGAATAATATGATGGAAAAAGTACAATAAATTAACTAATATTTATATTTTCATCAAGATCTTGACAACTTTCTTCTTTGTTAACTTATGTTTTGAAGAACTTTGATTTTGGCGCCAACAACTGATGTTTAACTCAACAACTTACGTTTAACTCAACAACTGACGTTTAACTCAACAACTGACGTTTAACTCAACAACTGACGTTTAACTCAACAACTGATGTTTAACTCAACAACTGATGTTTAACTCAACAACTGATGTTTAACTCAACAACTGACGTTTAACTCAACAACTGATGTTTAACTCAACAACTGATGTTTAACTCAACAACTGATGTTTAACTCAACAACTGACGTTTAACTCAACAACTGACGTTTAACTCAACAACTGATGTTTAACTCAACAACTGATGTTTAACTCAACAACTGACGTTTAACTCAACAACTGATGTTTAAATCAACAACTGATGTTTAACTCAACACCTGATGTTTAACTCAACAACTGACGTTTAACTCAACAAATGAAATGATTCCTGGCACCTAGAAATGTTTACGTAGCTAAAATACAGAGATTAGATAATGGTAGATTATGAAAGAATAATAGCCTCACAGCCAACACACTGAGGTAAAAAGAGACATTTAAAGGATTCATTAAATGCAGGACACTTGTTGCTTTTCTCAGTTTGTATCACGGACGTAATAATGCAGCTTCAACCTACCCAGGCCAGAGTTGGTGAACCAGGAAGTGTTGGAGTTGAGGTTGATGTATTCTACCATGACGGGCATGTTGGGGCTGGATCCCAGAGAGACGCCGATGCACACCAGCGGGTACTCCTGCTGGGGCACCGTCACCATCTCGAACACCCGCAGAGGGTTGGGCAGGGGGAAGTCAAAGTTCTGCGTGCATGAGAGAGGAAAGGCGAGGGTTTAATTTTCTTTTAAATATCTTTTTGTGGTTTTACATCTCATGCAGGGCAGCAAGCAAAGCAGACAGGTTAAGTGTTTTGTTCAACGGCACTAAAACCTGCAGTCTTTCAGCCACAGCATGGTGCAGAACAGAGGGCCCGTTCTCAACACCATAACCATTATAAGGTCAAAGGTCGATAACTCTTACATTTAATAGTGACCATAAAATGCTTTATTCCCCTGCCAGCAGTCGTTTTATTAGCCGTCAGTGTTAACAGCCCAATAAAAATAGTGAAAACTAAGATACAAAGATGGGCTCAGGGTATCACACAATGCATCATATCAACGTGCACATATCATTGTTGTATTTCTCATAATGAATTCACAGGTTTTACTTCAAAACATTTTGAACTTTACAGGAAGAGAAAAGGCTGAGATTGTGATCGTACAGTGAAGCTGAGAGGTCAACGTGCTGCAAAATAATACAATGAAATACCGTTAAAACACAACCAAATACCGTTAAAACACAACCAACTACAGAACAACACAACTAAACACAGAAAAACACAACCAAATACAGAAAAACACAGCTAAATACGTAAAAACACAACCAAATACAGAAAAACACAGCTAAATACGTAAAAACACAACCAAATACAGAAAAACACAGCTAAATACGTAAAAACACAACCAACTACAGAAAACGCACTTAAATACTGTAAAAACACAATCAAATACCGTTAAAACACAACCAACTACAGAACAATACAACCAAATACAGAAAAACACTTAAATACCGTAAAAACACAACCAAATACAAAAAAACACAACTAAACACAGAAAAACACAAACAAACAAGAAGAAGCACCACACGGTTAATACATTGTAATGGCTGGACCTTTATGATACTCTAATATTACAAATTAGTAGTGAGATCAGTGGTGCAACGCGTAGCAAATGTTATAAAAATACTCAATTGCAAACAAAAGTCCTGCATTCAAAATTCCACTGACGTAAAAGTAAAAAATGATTGGCATCAAAATGTACTTAAAGTACCAAAAGTAAAAGTAGTGGATTGAAAAATAAAATGTTTCAGAGGTGTGGACTCCAAGTCACAGGACTTGGACTCGAGTCACAAATTTGATGGATTTAAACTCAACTTGATAAAAAATCAAAAAAGACTTGTGACTTCACTTGGACTTGAGACTTTTGACTTTAAACTACTTGTTAGCTTCCCCCCCCCACGCCCAAAGATAAAAAAATACGTTGTTTACAAAATTTGCCGCGATCAATTACCTGAATTAACGAACGTCAACACGTAACCCCCCAGATGTTAACACGTAACCCCCCAGATGTTAACACGTAACCCCCCCAGATCCTCTTTGTATGAAACGATCCGACAGCATCCAATCAAGTTACAAGAGAGAATCACGAGTCACTATTGTTACGTTCCCGAGTGCAGTTTAAAGAAATGGTGCCAAAGACAAAAAGTATGCAATGAAAAAAAAATGAAAGAAATAATTTCAGTATACAGAATGTGTGGGTCAAAAATGATAGACCGAGGCGAACTCAAACTTAAAGTTTAGGACTTGGGACTTGTGACTCGCAAAAACAAAGACTTGGTCCAACCTCTGCAATACGTCCCTCTGAGATGTGATGGAGTAGAAGTATGGAGTTGCATAAAACAGAAATACTTAAGTACAAATACCTCAAAATTGTTCTTAAGTACAATACTTGAGTAAATATACTTAGTTACTTTCCACCACTGAGTGAAATACAACCTGCTGACATTGAAGAGGCTCACGTTTCTACTCTACAGAGATAACTCTGATGTCACAGAAGACATATTAATAATCCGAGGTTTAACACACGTACCTTAATGAGCATGAACTTGTGCATCGGCTCGTACCACTGCAGCAGGATTACGCTGGACTCCAGACCGCAGCACAGGAACACGCAGCCTCGCTGCACGTTATCTGCTGCAGGAGAAGAGTTTTTGGTTGTTTCTCTCTCTGAAACCAATTGACACAATCTGAAGTACAGGAATCTGCCTCAATTATTCACCCTAACTGCAGAGGGCACCAGGCCCTTATTTAGAAGGCTTACATTAGAGACAGGACTTTATTTAGAAGGTTTACATTAGAGACAGGACTTTATTTAGAAGGCTTACATTAGAGACAGGACTTTATTTAGAAGGCTTACATTAGAGACAGGACTTTATTTAGAAGGCTTACATTAGAGACAGGACGTTATTTAGAAGGTTTATATTAGAGACAGGACTTTATTTAGAAGGCTTACATTAGAGACAGGACTTTATTTAGAAGGTTTATATTAGAGACAGGACTTTATTTAGAAGGTTTACATTAGAGACAGGACTTTATTTAGAAGGCTTACATTAGAGACAGGACTTTATTTAGAAGGCTTACATTAGAGACAGGACTTTATTTAGAAGGTTTACATTAGAGACAGGACTTTATTTAGAAGGCTTATATTAGAGACAGGACTTTATTTAGAAGGTTTATATTAGAGACAGGACTTTATGTAGAAGGCTTACATTAGAGACAGGACTTTATTTAGAAGGCTTACATTAGAGACAGGACTTTATTTAGAAGGTTTATATTAGAGACAGGACTTTATTTAGAAGGTTTATATTAGAGACAGGACTTTATTTAGAAGGCTTATATTAGAGACAGGACTTTATTTAGAAGGCTTACATTAGAGACAGGACTTTATTTAGAAGGCTTACATTAGAGACAGGACTTTATTTAGAAGGCTTATATTAGAGACAGGACTTTATTTAGAAGGTTTATATTAGAGACAGGACTTTATTTAGAAGGCTTACATTAGAGACAGGACTTTATTTAGAAGGTTTATATTAGAGACAGGACTTTATTTAGAAGGTTTATATTAGAGACAGGACTTTATTTAGAAGGCTTACATTAGAGACAGGACTTTATTTAGAAGGTTTATATTAGAGACAGGACTTTATTTAGAAGGTTTATATTAGAGACAGGACTTTATTTAGAAGGTTTATATTAGAGACAGGACTTTATTTAGAAGGCTTACATTAGAGACAGGACTTTATTTAGAAGGTTTATATTAGAGACAGGACTTTATTTAGAAGGTTTATATTAGAGACAGGACTTTATTTAGAAGGCTTACATTAGAGACAGGACTTTATTTAGAAGGTTTATATTAGAGACAGGACTTTATTTAGAAGGCTTACATTAGAGACAGGACTTTATTTAGAAGGCTTATATTAGAGACAGGACTTTATTTAGAAGGCTTACATTAGAGACAGGACTTTATTTAGAAGGCTTATATTAGAGACAGGACTTTATTTAGAAGGCTTACATTAGAGACAGGACTTTATTTAGAAGGTTTATATTAGAGACAGGACTTTATTTAGAAGGTTTATATTAGAGACAGGACTTTATTTAGAAGGCTTACATTAGAGACAGGACTTTATTTAGAAGGTTTATATTAGAGACAGGACTTTATTTAGAAGGTTTATATTAGAGACAGGACTTTATTTAGAAGGCTTACATTAGAGACAGGACTTTATTTAGAAGGTTTATATTAGAGACAGGACTTTATTTAGAAGGCTTACATTAGAGACAGGACTTTATTTAGAAGGCTTATATTAGAGACAGGACTTTATTTAGAAGGCTTACATTAGAGACAGGACTTTATTTAGAAGGCTTACATTAGAGACAGGACTTTATTTAGAAGGTTTATATTAGAGACAGGACTTTATTTAGAAGGTTTATATTAGAGACAGGACTTTATTTAGAAGGCTTACATTAGAGACAGGACTTTATTTAGAAGGCTTACATTAGAGACAGGACTTTATTTAGAAGGCTTACATTAGAGACAGGACTTTATTTAGAAGGTTTATATTAGAGACAGGACTTTATTTAGAAGGCTTACATTAGAGACAGGACTTTATTTAGAAGGCTTACATTAGAGACAGGACTTTATTTAGAAGGTTTATATTAGAGACAGGACTTTATTTAGAAGGCTTACATTAGAGACAGGACTTTATTTAGAAGGTTTATATTAGAGACAGGACTTTATTTAGAAGGCTTACATTAGAGACAGGACTTTATTTAGAAGGTTTATATTAGAGACAGGACTTTATTTAGAAGGTTTACATTAGAGACAGGACTTTATTTAGAAGGCTTACATTAGAGACAGGACTTTATTTAGAAGGCTTACATTAGAGACAGGACTTTATTTAGAAGGCTTACATTAGAGACAGGACTTTATTTAGAAGGTTTATATTAGAGACAGGACTTTATTTAGAAGGTTTATATTAGAGACAGGACTTTATTTAGAAGGCTTACATTAGAGACAGGACTTTATTTAGAAGGCTTATATTAGAGACAGGACTTTATTTAGAAGGTTTATATTAGAGACAGGACTTTATTTAGAAGGTTTATATTAGAGACAGGACTTTATTTAGAAGGCTTACATTAGAGACAGGACTTTATTTAGAAGGCTTACATTAGAGACAGGACTTTATTTAGAAGGTTTATATTAGAGACAGGACTTTATTTAGAAGGTTTATATTAGAGACAGGACTTTATTTAGAAGGCTTACATTAGAGACAGGACTTTATTTAGAAGGTTTATATTAGAGACAGGACTTTATTTAGAAGGCTTACATTAGAGACAGGACTTTATTTAGAAGGCTTATATTAGAGACAGGACTTTATTTAGAAGGTTTATATTAGAGACAGGACTTTATTTAGAAGGTTTATATTAGAGACAGGACTTTATTTAGAAGGCTTACATTAGAGACAGGACTTTATTTAGAAGGTTTATATTAGAGACAGGACTTTATTTAGAAGGCTTACATTAGAGACAGGACTTTATTTATTGCTCTGTATTTCGTCATTAATTAGTATGAAGCCTACTTCTTTTATGATCTGCTCCTGTTTTCCTCGTAACATTTCTGTTTGTTACTTTTGCTGCTAATATCAGCTCAACACTTCCTGTAGACGTGTCAAATTAAAAGCCCTGTAGCATTTCAGAGGACAAAAATCCTCTCTTGAAAAGGATTTTTATTGTAAAACATTTGCAGCATTATGTAGAGGGCAATTCAGTGACTTGTAAGGAACTTCAGATGTAGCTACTGTCATCTGGTGGTGCTTGTACGTTACTACAAAATACAGTTTGTCTGGGACATTTACACATGTACATCCACAATGACAATTTAGACGAGTGATCAAGAAAAGCAAAGTGTTGAAAATAACATGATTGTATTGTTGAATTTATGTTTCCGCTGGTTACATGCATGTGTCTTTTCAAAATAAACTTCCAACGTAGGTTTAACTAGTTTTAGGCTTACTACTCGGTTAGGCTTTGGAAAAGATTGTGGTTTGAGTTGAAAAAGTAGGCTAAAATAAGTACGCTAGTTATGTGACTTGTGTCTGAAGCATTACTTAAATACGTGAGTCACGTAACAAAAGTACGGTCAAATAAGTCGATGTTGACTTGATTTCACATGGGACATGAACAGCGGTCTCCTAGGTGAAGGTCTGTGATTGTTTGACCCATCCATCCACCATCATCCACCCATCCACCCATCCATCCATCCATCCATCCATCCATCCATCCATCCATCCATCCATCCATCCATCCACCATCATCCATCCATCCATCCATCCACCATCATCCACCCATCCATCCATCCATCCACCATCATCCATCCATCCATCCATCCATCCATCCATCCACCCATCCATCCATCCATCCATCCATCCATCCATCCATCTACTATCATCCATCCATCCATCCACCCATCCATCCATCCACCCATCCATCCATCCACCCATCCATCCATCCATCCATCCATCCATCCATCCACTATCATCCATTCATCCATCCATCCACCCATCCATCCATCCACCCATCCAGCCATCCATCCATCCATCCATCCACCCATCCACCCATCCACCCATCCAGCCATCCACCCATCCACCCATCCAGCCATCCACCCATCCATCCATCCATCCATCCACCCATCCATCCATCCATCCATCCATCCACTATCATCCATCCATCCATCCACCATCCTCTCCCTACATGGACCTACAGTGATAGTTGGCCCGGTGTGTCTCAAAAGAAAGTAGAGGGTGCCTCGGTGTGTAACAGACGCCGAGGGGCCACTGACCACGCTAGTGTAATTGATGAGTTGTTTATTTGACTACCAGCCTTTATGTGAGAAAACACAGTCGCTTAAATCCTCAAAATAACGTGCAGCTAATTTTCAAAAAGGGCTAAAAACCATTTCAAGGGAAGCTTCCTGTAGACTGCATCTGATCACACACACACTATTACAGTGAAGATAATTATAACGGCCAAATGTAAAAATATGTAAAACAAAATAAATTGTCTTTGAACAGACAATTAAACAATCAAACACAGTTTCCGTTGTTGCCATAATTCAGTATTTCATCTCACCGACTGAGCAGGTCCTGCATCCTTTGGTGTCTGGTATTTTACACGTCACGGTACATTTCCTGAAGACAGAATATATAAATATATACTGTATGTATAATACATTTAACTAGCACAAACAAATGTGGGGTTTTATTTGTTTGGGGGGGGGGGGGTCATTTGTTATCCAACAGGAGAGATTCCCGTGTTACCTTGGTAACAGCCTGTGAGTCGACAAGGAAACCATCCTCTGGTCCCTCCGAGCCTGTTCGTACAACTCCTTCAGTGAGTGGGAGTGGAGCTGTGAGGATTTACCTGTAAACACACCATGAACAGACGCTCACAACTACAGTTTAGAGACTCGACCGCCGGACTTATAATTAAATACAAGTATGGTATCATAAAGACTGTTATTATAATGAATAAATTATATATTTGAATGAACACTTTCCTCCGGGCCCAATCCCTGATGTTTAGCTCCACAAATGAAATCTTTTTTGTTGTGTTTAAAACTACAATTTGTTGGTAGATGAAAGAATAAACATCTTACAGCCAATACATTGAGGTAGAGAGAGAGAGTCAGTTAGCAGTTGATTTAAGAGTTAAATTAAAAATTAAAAATCCTTTGAGCAGTATTATTAAAACATGTCCGTTGCTTTGTTGGCGATATGTTCCTAAGTCACTTTTTACATGAAGCTTTCAGAGAACGGAGCCACACAACTAAACGAGGATCCAAACTCATTTAATTTACCTGATACAGACATGAGGACGTTATTGATGGTGTAGACCCAGGTACACTTCCCCGGATACAGCTGGAAGACACAAAGGAGACGTCCATCCGGTCACTGCTTCCCGTGTCTCTTTCAAAAACACTTTGATTGATTTTCATGCTTTTTGTTGCAACAGTTCTCTGATCAAGTGTACCTTATTACCTCATTAATCTGTCACAGCAGTGGTAGAAGACTTAGGAGTGTCAGTGTTTTACTAATATCACTGCTGCATTAATGTGTATTTCACTGCTGTAGATGTTTTAACTCCTTTATGTCCTGTATGTTAGTTTAATCTACATCAATGCATCATATTCTATTAGATCATCATGTTTGTAGCGTCTCTGTCCTGTGAGAACCTCGTATCTCTAAAAAGATAAACAGTCTTGTTTTCAGCTTTGTGACGATGTGTTTAACATCTGATCCAAGAGGCTTTTAAAGAGTTTATTAAGATGAAGAAGAAGGATTTTATCAACACATAAAGAAACACTTCATCCTTCAGTTCATCACAAACATGCAACATCAGCACATCTGGAGATACGTGGTTTCACTGGAGAGGAAGGAGGAAAAACTGTCATCTGAAAAGTAACTAAAGCTGTCAGACAAATGAAGTAGAAAAAACTACAATGATTTAGAGATGTAGTGGAGTAGAAGTGTAAAGTAGCATCGAAATACTCAAATAAAAAACAAGTACTTCAAATGTGAACTTAAGTACCTGTTAGAGTCAAAAATCTAAATGACTAATTATAATATGTCTGCTCACAATTCTGGTGTCCTCACTTGAACTTTATGGCCTGCGTCCACATCTGAATGTGTGTGTGAACTTACTACATTAGGTTCTACAGTGTCTGGGAAAGAAAGCGTTCTCAGCATGTAAATGATAATAAGGAAGATAGACACAGTTGTTTTGAGTAAGTGACCTTTGTGCCAGAACAGATGCTCAAGTGAAGTTCTCTTCCCAGACTACATGGCGTGGACGCCATTTTGTGTGTGTGTGTCACCTTTTGTGACGAAGACCTCATTATAAACCAATCCTGTGCCAGCCATTGCATGTTGTTTACTCAGTATAAATATCAGAAGCTCAGAGTCAGAACTCCGAGCGGCCTTGATGTACATATCCTGATGTGAATCAACTCTGTCTCCTTCTTGCAAGAATAAATGTGCTGTGATTAATGATTTTCCATCGGTCTCGCGTGAATTTTTACCAACAGTACCACACTAAGTAACAAAAAGGAACAAAAGCGTGTCCACACATCATTACCCTTCTTGCCAGTGATGTCGGGGCTCACCTTAACTCACAGCCCACCTGTTGTTCACAGCCCACCTGTTGTTCACAGCCCACCTGTTGTTTACAGCCCACAGGTTGTTTACAGCCCACCTGTTGTTTACAGCCCACCTGTTGTTCACAGCCCACCTGTTGTTCACAGCCCACCTGTTGTTCACAGCCCACCTGTTGTTTACAGCCCACCTGTTGTTCACAGCCCACCTGTTGTTTACAGCCCACCTGTTGTTCACAGCCCACCTGTTGTTTACAGCCCACAGGTTGTAAAACTCTGATGTCGCTCTGTGTATTAATTAGATAAAAGTCCTACCAGCTCCATCGTGGCCTCGGAGCCGCTCAGGTTAAGGGTGTAGATCCCTTCCTCTGCCCCCAGGATCAGGTGCTGGTCTGAGAGGAAACACAGGCTGGTCAGACGTAGAGAACAGAAGTGTGATGACATGAGAGGGAGCTGAGGATGTACTGTGAGCTCTGCTGGATGGACGATACAACCTTTGGTAGCTTGGTTTTCCCACGTCGTGGAGCAGTTTATTTTAAGAGGGCAGCCATGGAAGATCTTTTTAAAGTAGACCTGGACAAATAAACACACAGTATGAATACTTTTTATTGGTAAAAGTCAGTGAGGTTTCAGTTTTTTTTTAGACAAAATAATAATAAACAAACAAATACATACATAAATAAATAAATAAGAAGAATATGAAAACTAAAAGAAGAAGAGATATAAGTTATACGAGGACAGTAGTGTTATTAAAGCAGCTTCTGTGTTTATGTAATCTGTGTACACCAGACTAATAAATGATATGATTAAATAATGGTACTTAGTGTTTGTCTGATTTAATATAAAGATGTATTATGAATATAATATAGACTATGACATGAATATAGAAGTTAAATAATAAGACAATGTATTATAATATGGTAAATTATGATGTATTTATGTAAAATAGGATATGAGATATATCATAAGGTAACACAAACAAACATGTAGTTAAAAAGGTAACAAAGCGTAAGTTATAATCATAATAATACTGAAATATTAAACTCAACATGCTATTATAAATATAAGCCTGCTGGTGGACAGTTTCTCTCCACAGAGTGGAGGTGATTCAAAGGGAGAACATCTGGAGGAGAAACAATAGAAACTCACGGGTGGTTTCTTGATGACGGGGCTGACACACTCAGCAGGGTCCTGAGAACAAAAAGAAAAGCTCATCATGAGTGGGAAGGAGAGGAGATGTAGACTCCATCATCTAAAGCTCATCATGAGTGGGAAGGAGAGGAGATGTAGACTCCATCATCTAAAGCTCATCATGAGTGGGAAGGAGAGGAGATGGAGACTCCATCATCTACAGCTCATCATGAGTGGGAAGGAGAGGAGATGTAGACTACATCATCTAAAGCTCATCATGAGTGGGAAGGAGAGGAGATGTAGACTCCATCATCTAAAGCTCATCATGAGTGGGAAGGAGATCATCTAAAGCTCATCATGAGTGGGAAGGAGAGGAGATGTAGACTCCATCATCTACAGCTCATCATGAGTGAGAAGGAGAGGAGATGGAGACTCCATCATCTAAAGCTCATTGTGAGTGGGAAGGAGAGGAGATGTAGACTCCATCATCTACAGCTCATCGTGAGTGGGAAGGAGAGGAGATGTAGACTCCATCATCTAAAGCTCATCATGAGTGGGAAGGAGAGGAGATGGAGACTCCATCATCTACAGCTCATCATGAGTGGGAAGGAGAGGAGATGGAGACTCCATCATCTAAAGCTCATCATGAGTGGGAAGGAGAGGAGATGTAGACTCCATCATCTACAGCTCATCATGAGTGAGAAGGAGAGGAGATGGAGACTCCATCATCTAAAGCTCATTGTGAGTGGGAAGGAGAGGAGATGTAGACTCCATCATCTACAGCTCATCGTGAGTGGGAAGGAGAGGAGATGTAGACTCCATCATCTAAAGCTCATCATGAGTGGGAAGGAGAGGAGATGGAGACTCCATCATCTACAGCTCATCATGAGTGGGAAGGAGAGGAGATGGAGACTCCATCATCTAAAGCTCATCATGAGTGGGAAGGAGAGGAGATATAGACTCCATCATCTACAGCTCATCATGAGTGAGAAGGAGAGGAGATGGAGACTCCATCATCTAAAGCTCATTGTGAGTGGGAAGGAGAGGAGATGTAGACTCCATCATCTACAGCTCATCATGAGTGGGAAGGAGAGGAGATGGAGACTCCATCATCTAAAGCTCATTGTGAGTGGGAAGGAGAGGAGATGTAGACTCCATCATCTACAGCTCATCGTGAGTGGGAAGGAGAGGAGATGTAGACTCCATCATCTAAAGCTCATCATGAGTGGGAAGGAGAGGAGATGGAGACTCCATCATCTAAAGCTCATCATGAGTGGGAAGGAGAGGAGATGGAGACTCCATCATCTACAGCTCATAGTGAGTGGGAAGGAGAGGAGATGTAGACTCCATCATCTAAAGCTCATCATGAGTATGAAGGAGAGGAGATGTAGACTCCATCATCTACAGCTCATCATGAGTGGGAAGGAGAGGAGATGTAGACTCCATCATCTAAAGCTCATCATGAGTATGAAGGAGAGGAGATGTAGACTCCATCATCTACAGCTCATCATGAGTGAGAAGGAGAGGAGATGGAGACTCCATCATCTAAAGCTCATTGTGAGTGGGAAGGAGAGGAGATGTAGACTCCATCATCTAAAGCTCATCATGAGTGGGAAGGAGAGGAGATGGAGACTCCATCATCTAAAGCTCATCATGAGTGGGAAGGAGAGGAGATGGAGACTCCATCATCTACAGCTCATAGTGAGTGGGAAGGAGAGGAGATGTAGACTCCATCATCTAAAGCTCATCATGAGTATGAAGGAGAGGAGATGTAGACTCCATCATCTACAGCTCATCATGAGTGGGAAGGAGAGGAGATGTAGACTCCATCATCTACAGCTCATCATGAGTGGGAAGGAGAGGAGATGGAGACTCCATCATCTACAGCTCATCGTGAGTGTGAAGGAGAGGAGATGGAGACTCCATCATCTACAGCTCATCGTGAGTGAGAAGGAGAGGAGATGTAGACTCCATCATCTAAAGCTCATCATGAGTGGGAAGGAGAGGAGATGTAGACTCCATCATCTACAGCTCATCATGAGTGGGAAGGAGAGGAGATGGAGACTCCATCATCTAAAGCTCATTGTGAGTGGGAAGGAGAGGAGATGTAGACTCCATCATCTACAGCTCATCGTGAGTGGGAAGGAGAGGAGATGTAGACTCCATCATCTAAAGCTCATCGTGAGTGGGAAGGAGAGGAGATGGAGACTCCATCATCTACAGCTCATCATGAGTGGGAAGGAGAGGAGATGGAGACTCCATCATCTAAAGCTCATCATGAGTGGGAAGGAGAGGAGATGTAGACTCCATCATCTACAGCTCATCATGAGTGAGAAGGAGAGGAGATGGAGACTCCATCATCTAAAGCTCATTGTGAGTGGGAAGGAGAGGAGATGTAGACTCCATCATCTACAGCTCATCGTGAGTGGGAAGGAGAGGAGATGTAGACTCCATCATCTACAGCTCATCATGAGTGAGAAGGAGAGGAGATGGAGACTCCATCATCTAAAGCTCATTGTGAGTGGGAAGGAGAGGAGATGTAGACTCCATCATCTAAAGCTCATCATGAGTGGGAAGGAGAGGAGATGGAGACTCCATCATCTACAGCTCATCATGAGTGGGAAGGAGAGGAGATGGAGACTCCATCATCTAAAGCTCATCATGAGTGGGAAGGAGAGGAGATGTAGACTCCATCATCTACAGCTCATCATGAGTGAGAAGGAGAGGAGATGGAGACTCCATCATCTAAAGCTCATTGTGAGTGGGAAGGAGAGGAGATGTAGACTCCATCATCTACAGCTCATCATGAGTGGGAAGGAGAGGAGATGGAGACTCCATCATCTAAAGCTCATTGTGAGTGGGAAGGAGAGGAGATGTAGACTCCATCATCTACAGCTCATCGTGAGTGGGAAGGAGAGGAGATGTAGACTCCATCATCTAAAGCTCATCATGAGTGGGAAGGAGAGGAGATGGAGACTCCATCATCTAAAGCTCATCATGAGTGGGAAGGAGAGGAGATGGAGACTCCATCATCTACAGCTCATAGTGAGTGGGAAGGAGAGGAGATGTAGACTCCATCATCTAAAGCTCATCATGAGTATGAAGGAGAGGAGATGTAGACTCCATCATCTACAGCTCATCATGAGTGGGAAGGAGAGGAGATGTAGACTCCATCATCTAAAGCTCATCATGAGTATGAAGGAGAGGAGATGTAGACTCCATCATCTACAGCTCATCATGAGTGAGAAGGAGAGGAGATGGAGACTCCATCATCTAAAGCTCATTGTGAGTGGGAAGGAGAGGAGATGTAGACTCCATCATCTAAAGCTCATCATGAGTGGGAAGGAGAGGAGATGGAGACTCCATCATCTAAAGCTCATCATGAGTGGGAAGGAGAGGAGATGGAGACTCCATCATCTACAGCTCATAGTGAGTGGGAAGGAGAGGAGATGTAGACTCCATCATCTAAAGCTCATCATGAGTATGAAGGAGAGGAGATGTAGACTCCATCATCTACAGCTCATCATGAGTGGGAAGGAGAGGAGATGGAGACTCCATCATCTACAGCTCATCGTGAGTGTGAAGGAGAGGAGATGGAGACTCCATCATCTACAGCTCATCGTGAGTGAGAAGGAGAGGAGATGTAGACTCCATCATCTAAAGCTCATCATGAGTGGGAAGGAGAGGAGATGTAGACTCCATCATCTAAAGCTCATCATGAGTGGGAAGGAGAGGAGATGTAGACTCCATCATCTACAGCTCATCATGAGTGGGAAGGAGAGGAGATGTAGACTCCATCATCTACAGCTCATAGTGAGTGGGAAGGAGAGGAGATGTAGACTCCATCATCTAAAGCTCATCATGAGTATGAAGGAGAGGAGATGTAGACTCCATCATCTACAGCTCATCATGAGTGGGAAGAGAGGAGATGTAGACTCCATCATCTAAAGCTCATCATGAGTGGGAAGGAGAGGAGATGTAGACTCCATCATCTAAAGCTCATCATGAGTGTGAAGGAGAGGAGATGTAGACTCCATCATCTACAGCTCATCATGAGTGTGAAGGAGAGGAGATGTAGACTCCATCATCTAAAGCTCATCATGAGTGGGAAGGAGAGGAGATGTAGACTCCATCATCTACAGCTCATCATGAGTGGGAAGGAGAGGAGATGTAGACTCCATCATCTAAAGCTCATCATGAGTGGGAAGGAGAGGAGATGTAGACTCCATCATCTAAAGCTCATCATGAGTGTGAAGGAGAGGAGATGTAGACTCCATCATCTAAAGCTCATCATGAGTGGGAAGGAGAGGAGATGTAGACTCCATCATCTAAAGCTCATCATGAGTGGGAAGGAGAGGAGATGTAGACTCCATCATCTAAAGCTCATCATGAGTGGGAAGGAGAGGAGATGTAGACTCCATCATCTAAAGCTCATCTTGAGTGGGAAGGAGAGGAGATGTAGACTCCATCATCTACAGCTCATCATGAGTGGGAAGGAGAGGAGATGTAGACTCCATCATCTACAGCTCATAGTGAGTGGGAAGGAGAGGAGATGTAGACTCCATCATCTAAAGCTCATCATGAGTATGAAGGAGAGGAGATGTAGACTCCATCATCTACAGCTCATCATGAGTGGGAAGAGAGGAGATGTAGACTCCATCATCTAAAGCTCATCATGAGTGGGAAGGAGAGGAGATGTAGACTCCATCATCTAAAGCTCATCATGAGTGTGAAGGAGAGGAGATGTAGACTCCATCATCTACAGCTCATCATGAGTGGGAAGGAGAGGAGATGTAGACTCCATCATCTAAAGCTCATCATGAGTGGGAAGGAGAGGAGATGTAGACTCCATCATCTACAGCTCATCATGAGTGGGAAGGAGAGGAGATGTAGACTCCATCATCTAAAGCTCATCATGAGTGGGAAGGAGAGGAGATGTAGACTCCATCATCTACAGCTCATCATGAGTGGGAAGGAGAGGAGATGTAGACTCCATCATCTACAGCTCATCATGAGTGGGAAGGAGAGGAGATGTAGACTCCATCATCTACAGCTCATCTTGAGTGAGAAGGAGAGGAGATGTAGACTCCATCATCTAACGCTCATCATGAGTGGGAAGGAGAGGAGATGTAGACTCCATCATCTAAAGCTCATCATGAGTGGGAAGGAGAGGAGATGTAGACTCCATCATCTAAAGCTCATCTTGAGTGGGAAGGAGAGGAGATGTAGACTCCATCATCTAAAGCTCATCATGAGTGGGAAGGAGAGGAGATGTAGACTCCATCATCTACAGCTCATCATGAGTGGGAAGGAGAGGAGATGTAGACTCCATCATCTAAAGCTCATCATGAGTGGGAAGGAGAGGAGATGTAGACTCCATCATCTAAAGCTCATCTTGAGTGGGAAGGAGAGGAGATGTAGACTCCATCATCTAAAGCTCATCATGAGTGGGAAGGAGAGGAGATGTAGACTCCATCATCTACAGCTCATCATGAGTGGGAAGGAGAGGAGATGTAGACTCCATCATCTACAGCTCATCATGAGTGGAAAGGAGAGGAGATGGAGTCTACATCTAATTGTAGAGCAGTAAAAAGCACAGTATAGTATAAAGTGCCATGAAAAGAATAGACTCAAGTAAAGTACAAGTACTTCAAATGTGTACATAAACACAGTGCTTGAATAAATGCACAGTGTTACCTTTAATGGAGGTTTCTGCCTGTGTCTGTTTTTAGGGGGGAGCTCAGGAGGAAGGAGGTCTGCCGGGTTTTCAATCAACTGGACAGGATAGGATATAGGGTCTGGATCACACACACACACACACACACACACACACACACACACACACACACACACACACACACACACACATATAAATAAACAATAACACAATAAACCATTTGTTTCTCGACTCTTGTGTGAGTGAATGTGAGGATCAGATCTCCGGCAGGTGTGTCATGTCAGACGTGTTTTCTCAATATACCGGCTCTGTGCAGGCGTGCGTCTCGGCGTCGGAACCACGTCCAAAGGCTACTTTTAAGGCGACTTTATGAAGGTTTAAAGTCTGCTGAACGAACTGTGTCTCTGGGCGCAGAGCAGCAGCTGGAGACCATGATGCACTCAGCTGTAGCTACTGTAGCTGCACCCCTACACTCTAAAAAGCCCAACTTCAAATGTGTTGTACTAACACCTTTTTTTAAAGTTGAGTCAACAAATACCTTTGAAAAAAGTTGAACTAACTCAAAATGTCAACTTTATTAATAAGGAGTGCAGTCCACTGCAACTTTTAAGTAGAGAAAACTTAAGATAGCACTTTTAGTGAACTTCTTATCCTAAGTTGACACAACACACTAGCCCTTAGTTGAGTAAACTCAAAAAAGCCTTTGCAGCTGGTTGCTTAACCTTTTTAAGTTTTATCAACTTTTATTTTTTTAGAGTGTACTAGAGATCAGCCGTGGACAGGCACAGAGCTGCAAGAAGTACTCAGATCCTTCAGTGTCAGTACTAATACCACACTGTTACAATTCTTGCATTCAAAACCTTATTTAAGTAAATGGGAGTATTATCAGCCAAATGTACTCAAAGTATTAACAGTAAAAGCACTTTTCAATCCTTAAGTTCATAAGAACATTTGAAATTCTAAATCACCACATTTGGAGATACATGGTTTTTATTGGACAGGGAGGAGATACAAATGTGTGAGATGTAGTACAAAAAGTAAAGTACAAGTACCTTAAATGTGTACTTAAGTACATTGGACTTTACACTCCACCACTAAGATATAAAACAGAAATGCTCTGCTGGATGAAATTTAATTACATTTCTTTCTTTTATTATTGTGAAAACAAACACAGTTCCTCACTAATTGTGTGTATCATATTTCATACTTCAGTCCATCGGTACAGTATGAAGGCGAGGCAGCTCACCTGAGAGTCGCGAGGGTCGTGGTTGGGGCGTTGGTCGAACCTGCGTCCCGCTGGAGGTCCTGGTGCGAGGGACGGGGGCGAGCTGCGAGCAGAGCTTCCTCACCCGCTCGTCCTCCCCCACCATGCTTTCCTCTGAGCTGGTCCGGGTTTTAGGCTGCACACATGGAAACATACCGACATGTTGACGTCTCCCTCTAACAGTGTATCCTCTCATCCGTAACTGAGTAACTAAGCATGTGACCCACAATGCAACTGTGATGATGCTATTCTCACATCTTCTGCTGCCGGATGAGTACATGCAGTCAGTCATGCTTGAGCTCTTCTATTCTGATCTATATCTGGACCTTTTCATCAAACAGTGGTATAATTATGACATTTATAAGTAACGTGATAAAATGTACAAACTGTCAACTGAGTTATGCTTTCAAATATATAAACTGTTCATCAAATATCTATCACCAGTGGTGGAATATAACGAAGTGAATTTACTATAAGTACGTCACTTAAGTACATATTTGAGGTACTTGAATTCTTCTCGAGTATTTCCGTTCAGTGCAACGTTCTACTTCTGCTCCACTACATCTCAGAGGTACATATTGTCATGTTTACTTCCACTACATTTGTCTGACAGCTTGAGTTACTTTTCAGATGTCTTTCATCCCCTTCCAGTAAAACGCAACATCCACATTAATGCAGCAGTGATATTAATCCAGACACTTCAGATATGAATGTAACAGTGAAAGGAAACCTTTTATTGCACAATGAATACTTTTACTTTTGATACTTTAAGTACTTTAGCTAATAACACTTCAGTAAGTTGCAGAATGTGTACTTGTAGTGGAGTATTTTATGTTATAATATTAAATACCCGTCACCGTAACAAACACACATGAAACCATGTCTCGGTGTAGATTCAGTTATTTGTCAATAATCACCTTCGGCGGGAGGGGAGGTGGCGTTTCATTGGCTGTCATTATGCGACTGTCGGCAGAGAGAGAGTTGATTCAGTCTGGTGTGTTCATGGTACAAATACACATTAATACACACAGTTTGTGTTTCATTCAGACTGACCTGGTGGCTGGTACCGTAGGGCTGAGGACAAAAGAAAGAGACATTGTTAATACAATCTGTTTTATATTATGAAGCAAGGAAGTGACTGCTGTTAACAACATGTTCAGTGGTGGAATGTAACTAAGTACATTTACTAGTAACTACTGCACAGCTTTGAGCCACATGTACTTCTACTCCACGACTTTTAGGAGGCAAATATTGTACTTCTTACTATATTATTATAGTAATTATATTATTATTATATACTATGTTTATTGATAACTTTTGTTACTTTGTAGCTTTAGATAATAATACAAAATATAAATCAGCTACTTAAATATGATGTCATATTATATATTATTATTTTAAACCAGCCAGCAGGATATGAAGTAATTCAAAGTATTTTAACACTATTTTTACTGAAGCAAATGATCTGAGTACTCTCACTGAGTACACCATGTACATCATTCACGCTGTGGTATTGTGTTAGACGTGGTTTTGATGTTTTCTTACACGTCCACATCGTCGTAGTCGTCGTCGTCGTCGTCTGTGTCCTGATCCCTGAGACAGAGAGGAGAGGTTTCATATTGTATATTGTATATATATGTATATATTATATATACTAACCCTAACCCTAACACATGTTTCATGTTGTAAACCTTTGTCTGTCTTTTACCTTAATGGACTCTTGCTGCTGCCGGTGGATCCAAGTGAAGGAGTCAACTGAATAAAACACATAAGAGGTTACAGCCAATGAGTACACACTGATAGATGAAACAACCCAACACTTGTTGTGATAAATACAATAAATATAGTAAATATAATATGCCCCAAAATCAGTCATGTTGATTTTTTACAAGTTGTGTAAATTAAAATAAAATCTTTTATTTTGTACTTTGCAGTTTGTCCATCACTACAGCACTGTGTACTGTATGCACTGTGTACTGTATGCACTGTGTACTGTATGCACTGTGTACTGTATGCACTGTGTACTGAATGCACTGTGTACTGTATGTACTGTGTACTGTATGCACTGTGTACTGTATGCACTATGTACTGTATGTACTGTGTACTGTATGCACTGTGTACTGTATGTACTGTGTACTGTATGCACTGTGTACTGTATGCACTGTGTACTGTAGTACTGTGTACTGTATGTACTGTGTACTGTATGCACTGTGTACTGTATGCACTGTGTACTGTAGTACTGTGTACTGTATGTACTGTGTACTGTATGCACTGTGTACTGTATGCACTGTGTACTGTATGTACTGTGTACTGTATGTACTGTGTACTGTATGCACTGTGTACTGTATGCACTGTGTACTGAATGCACTGTGTACTGTAGTACTGTGTACTGTATGTACTGTGTACTGTATGCACTGTGTACTGTATGTACTGTGTACTGAATGCACTGTGTACTGTATGTACTGTGTACTGAATGCACTGTGTATTGTATGCACTGTGTACTGTATGCACTGTGTACTGTAGTACTGTGTACTGTATGCACTGTGTACTGAATGTACTGTGTACTGTATGCACTGTGTACTGTGTACTGTATGCCCTGTGTACTGTATGCACTGTGTACTGTAGTACTGAATGTACTGTGTACTGTATGCACTGTGTACTGTGTACTGTGTACTGTATGCCCTGTGTACTGTATACACTGTGTACTGTAGTACTGAATGCACTGTGTACTGTATGCCCTGTGTACTGAATATCCTGTGTACTGAATGCACTGTGTACTGTATGCACTGTGTACTGAATGCACTGTGTACTGTATGCACTGTGTACTGTATGCACTGTGTACTGTATGCCCTGTGTACTGTATGCCCTGTGTACTGAATGCACTGTGTACTGTATGCCCTGTGTACTGTATGCCCTGTGTACTGTATGCACTGTGTACTGTATGCACTGTGTACTGTATGCACTGTGTACTGAATGCACTGTGTACTGTATGCACTGTGTACTGAATGCACTGTGTACTGTATGCCCTGTGTACTGTATGCCCTGTGTACTGTATGCACTGTGTACTGAATGCACTGTGTACTGTATGCACTGTGTACTGTATGCCCTGTGTACTGAATGCACTGTGTACTGAATGCACTGTGTACTGTATGCACTGTGTACTGTATGCCCTGTGTACTGTATGCACTGTGTACTGTATGCCCTGTGTACTGTATGCCCTGTGTACTGTATGCACTGTGTACTGAATGCACTGTGTACTGTATGCACTGTGTACTGTATGCCCTGTGTACTGTATGCACTGTGTACTGAATGCACTGTGTACTGTATGCACTCTGTACTGTATGCACTGTGTACTGTGTACTGTATGCACTGTGTACTGTATGCCCTGTGTACTGTATGCACTGTGTACTGTATGCACTGTGTACTGTATGCCCTGTGTACTGTATGCACTGTGTACTGAATGCACTGTGTACTGAATGCACTGTGTACTGTATGCCCTGTGTACTGAATGCACTGTGTACTGTATGCCCTGTGTACTGTATGCACTGTGTACTGAATGCACTGTGTACTGTATGCACTCTGTACTGTATGCACTGTGTACTGTGTACTGTATGCACTGTGTACTGTAGTACTGTAGTGTTATAAACTTACTGTAGCGGTTGGCGATTGGTTCTTCATCGGCCTCAGAGTGTAAATCTGTTCCACTGAGGGACCACAAGACAAACTATTTAACACAATGACACTTTATACATCATCATGTACATCAACATGTACTTCACTTCATCCAGAGGAACAGAACAGGTGTGTATTCGTTCTGTATTATTATGATCTAATAAATACAGAGCAACACGGATATAAGTAGTATTTATAATCTCTCTAAATGGACATGAATACAAATACGTTTTGTATTACGAGATTGATTTTATCACATACTATGCTGTATGCATGCATACATTTACTCAAGTACTGTACGATTTACTTGTACTTTACTTGAGTATTTTCATGTTATACTTTCTACTTCTGTTCTACTACATCTCAGGTACATACTGGTAAATATTGTACTCCACTAAATGTAATTGACAACTTAAGTTACTTTGCAGATTCAGATAAATACTACAACATATAAATCAACAAAAGAATGATGACGTACTATTAAAAATGAAGCTGCCCAGTAGTATTGAAAGTAATTCAAATATAATCCATCTTTACTAGATGCAATATTTAAGTGATTAAGACATAAATGTCTCAATAATTATAGTTCAATGTCATATTATGTATTATTCTGAAATGGGCCATACTGCATCATGAGTACTTCTACTTTGGGTACTTTAATTATATTTTAAAGTCGATACTTTAAATTCATGACCTTTACCTATAACAGAGTATTTCTACACTACGGTATTGTTACTTTTACTTAAAGTTACAATCTCGAAGATTTGGTTCTCTTTGGCGTTTTTTGGGGGGATTTCACTTCCTTGTGACCAGAAACAGCGACGCCGTGTGACGTAGTCACCCTCTACCCGAGGACTTCTTAGTCACCCTCTACCCGAGGACTTCTTAGTCACCCTGTACCCGAGGACTTCTTAGTCACCCTGTACCCGAGGACTTCTTAGTCACCCTCTACCCGAGGACTTCTTAGTCACCCTCTACCCGAGGACTTCTTAGTCACCCTCTACCCGAGGACTTCTTAGTCACCCTCTACCCGAGGACTTCTTAGTCACCCTCTACCCGAGGACTTCTTAGTCACCCTGTACCCGAGGACTTCTTAGTCACCCTCTACCCGAGGACTTCTTAGTCACCCTCTACCCGAGGACTTCTTAGTCACCCTCTACCCGAGGACTTCTTAGTCACCCTCTACCCGAGGACTTCTTAGTCACCCGCTACCCGAGGACTTCTTAGTCACCCTCTACCCGAGGACTTCTTAGTCACCCTCTACCCGAGGACTTCTTAGTCACCCGCTACCCGAGGACTTCTTAGTCACCCTGTACCCGAGGACTTCTTAGTCACCCTCTACCCGAGGGCTTCTTAGTCACCCGCTACCCGAGGACTTCTTAGTCACCCTCTACCCGAGGGCTTCTTAGTCACCCTCTACCCGAGGGCTTCTTAGTCACCCTGTACCCGAGGACTTCTTAGTCACCCTCTACCCGAGGGCTTCTTAGTCACCCGCTACCCGAGGACTTCTTAGTCACCCTCTACCCGAGGGCTTCTTAGTCACCCTCTACGCGAGGGCTTCTTAGTCACCCTCTACCCGAGGACTTCTTAGTCACCCTCTACCCGAGGGCTTCTTAGTCACCCTCTACCCGAGGACTTCTTAGTCACCCTCTACCCGAGGACTTCTTAGTCACCCTCTACCCGAGGACTTCTTAGTCACCCTCTACCCGAGGACTTCTTAGTCACCCTCTACCCGAGGGCTTCTTAGTCACCCTCTACCCGAGGGCTCCTATCAGTGGGCCATGAGCTCCATCACCATCGTGTTTAAAGCCTCTCTAGAGCCAGTGATCAGTTAGGAACATAATGATGATGATGAGGACCCGCTCCCGATGTAGAGACGAAGGGCTCATTGTATTGTACACGAATGAAAACATAGTTATGAAAACCAATATTCAATTTCTGCTAATAGATCCAATTGCTACACACTTTAACAGAGATTTATTCAGAGTAAAAGATCGGAGTACTTTTTCCTCCACTGGTGTATTTTTTGTTCACAACTAAAGAGTCAAATTTCAAAATTTCCATTTCACATGTTGTGAAACCATAGATAGTTCAAGCTAATGGCTTAACACTCACCATGGAGCCAAAGAATGAGACATATTTGCCCTACTGAGTCTGGTCGTCGGTAAAGTAAAGAGAGTCTTCTTACTGCTGGTGGCAGAGTTGGTCCTCTCTGCCTGGTTGTGTTTGTTCACAGACTGGATCCTCCTCAGAGATCCCGGCAGCGTCACCTTAAATCAACAAGAACACACATGGGTCATTCCGTCAGGGTCTATTCTCTTGGCTGTGATAGACACCCTGACCACCAGTTGGAAATAAATATACATATTTATAGTTTTACTTTCAAGTGTAAAGTTGAGTTCAACACCAAAGAAACGACAGTAAAGGACTCTTTTCCTCTTCTATAATGAATAAATGAAGGTGGAATTATGATTGACCAGGCTGATAATATCTATCAAGAGCGTCATCTCTTATCAAATAAAGTGTTAATGAGACCTCCATCTCGTCGTCCTCCGTCAGCAGGCAGGACTTGTTTTTCTCAGGGTGTTGACACTTCTCCAGCAGGTCCAGCGTCAGCTCTCGATTCAGGCACTGCTGCGTCAGAAACATGTTCTGCAGAGAGGACGAGGTAGAGAGGAGACACAGGAGGCAAAGGGTGGAGACGGAGACAACGTAACCGTGAGTGAGCTGAAGGTGATGAAAACTATGAGCAGCAGGTCGGAGATGAAGGCTGAGACCAGATCAAGTAAAGACAAAGACTGGATGACAGCCCGTCAGTAGTTTCTTATGCAAGAAAGAGCTGTGGTCAAATAACTCGGGGGGGCAACGGAACAATCTTATGACACGGACATATAATCACCTTTTAAAGGCACGATGAGTAGGATTTTCCTGAATATGTCACAAACTAAAACAATCCCTCACAATCATCACTTATGATCCACTGGCTCATGTGGTGCCTGTATCTGTGGAGACTCTGGACATTTGTGGGCATCAACCTCTAAAGAACGCTGTAAACAAGCAGCCAAGAGGAAGCTTCAAAAGAGACACAAACAAGATGCTAATAAAGGGAAGCGAGAGTTAATCTGGTTTAATCTGCCTCCACACGCCCACACAAACACGTCTTCATGTGTACTAACATAAAGAGTTGCCTCTACATTCACAATAGGCTGGTTCATTAGATTCAGAACTGAACCGGAGCATACGGTGTGTGAGCGGTACTGACTGAGAGCAACTTGGAGGCGCTGGGTCTCTTCTTGGGGTTCCTCACCAGCGTGGCCTTCACAAAGTTATAAAACATGGAGGACCTGCAGACAGGAGATGTGTTGGTAGCAGGAGCACATGTCATCTTTAAATACGTATGCACACATATAACGGATGATAGTATTAAGCTTATTAATCTGTTTATATTATTGAGGTCATTGCTGTTGGCCTGTACACACTCAAAGGTTCGTTATCTAACTTTCTTCAGATTTAAATGTTTCATGTGTAAAAAAAGAGAAGCTTTTCACAGTTAAATATAAATGAACAGCAACAGCTTGATAGATACTGTAGTAACCATGTGCTTCCATGATTTAATGATTAAATATAACGTGTTTTCATTTACCATTTAGACTTGTCCTTCAGTTTGGGAGGCTGGTAGCCGCTCTTGGACATGAGAAACAGGACTCTGCAGGACAGAAACACAGTCGATGACAATCTGTGTTTGTCTGTATTGATTTCCATGAATATATACTTATACATAGGCCTGATCCATCCTATAATAGATTACATTCGTACGGTGAAGGTGGGTGAGGTTGTGTCTTTCAGTGTGCCTTTACCGCAGCGGGTGGACGTCAAACATCGGCGGCTGAAGCTCCGCCAGCTCGATGGCTGTGATGCCCACAGACCAGATGTCGCAGCGTTCATCGTAGCCACCTTTAATCTCCACCGCTGCCACCTCCGGAGCCATCCTGAGGACAGGAGGGAAACAGCAACAAGTGATTCGGTGCAGCAAGAAACTCTAGTTCTACTACATCCAACTGCTGCAGGAACAAAAACAGCGAACGATGAAAGAAGAGGAAGCTCATTATGAAGTGAGACAATTCTGCAGTTACTTTGCCCTTAAATGTTTGGATGCAGGTGTTTTACAGGACCTGCTGGAGGGAGACTGATCTCCGGGTGTTACCCTCACCAATATGGCGTCCCGATAAAGGACATCCGCCGAGCCAGAGTGGCAGTGATCTGAGCCGATATTCCAAAGTCAGCTACACAACAGAGGGAACAAAAAGTGTAAACAGAATATCCTCTCATTCAATTTTAAAATGTTACAAAACAATCAAGACAGGTTTCTGTATTTCTTATTGAGTTTCAGGCGCTGACACACGTCTCAGGTGCATAAACACTGTTTCTCTCACAAAAAGGAAAGGAAGGTTATTAGTTTTTTAGAATTTGTATTAATGGTTGTGTCTTGCATGCATGTGGGAATAACCAACAAGAGTATTCCTCCCATTCTGGATTCAATTGTAAACGTGTTGTATTCATGGGGAAATCCCATCAGGAAAATACATTCTAAGAACTTTGTGAATGAAACATTCAGCAGCCGAATATCAAATTCCAACCACCACAGAATACATTCTCAACTAAAACCCATTGTAAGCCCTTAACACCCAAATGAGACAGCGTGAATGTGTCCATCAGCTATAGCAGCTCTTTAGTGACTCATCGTAACCACACCGGTGCAGCGCAGAGCAAGAGGTTGCAAACATCCACCTACCCAGCTTGACCTCGCCCCAGTCGTTGATGAGGATGTTGGCACCCTAGATGCAAAAGAGGGCGAGAGAAACATCAACACAGACACGACCAGACAAACATCTGATCATCACCCACTCAGTGATCTTTACTGAACCCACACAGGATGGAAAGCCTGTTGAGTCTGAGGTGCAATAAAAGTCCATGAGACGGGCTGATTGCTGGAGTGTGCTTCATCATCTGCTGCCTTTAGTACGTCAGAAGTAATCTGATTCTTTACTTAAGTAAAAGTAAAAGTCCTGCATTTAAAACATCACTGAAGTAAAACAGGATTTCTTTAAGATAGAGGATAATACAGCAAAAGCTGGTTCAATTACAAATATGAGGATTAGTTTAGGATTCAGGAATACATACAGGTGGACACAGTCTAGTTTCCATCTTCATCTCCACTGCACTTTGAATCGACTGTAGTCTAACGTGCATTTAACACAAACAAATTGAAGAGTTAACAAAATAAAAGTCACCTTGATGTCTCTGTGGATTTTCTTCTGTGCATGCAGGTAGTCCAGACCCTGGTCTCACACACACACACACACACACACACACACACACAGTGAGCATCCAAACTGAAAACTGAATTTGTCACCAAAATAAAAGCTTTTACTTATTAATTTCACCTATTAAACACACTTCAGTCATAGAGAGCAAACAAAGAATAAAGGGAACAAATTGTGGGAATGTGGTTTTCTCCCTTGAAAATTACTATCAACAGCATCAGATAATTAAGAATAAAACCTCAGTTAATAATTTAAAAAGTGTGACTTTACCTGCAGCATCTCCCTGCAGATGTAGGCGATCTGTGGCTCAGCCAGAGGACCAGTCCCTGTGGGACACAATGTACTTGTAATAATGGACAGTGCAGTACAGCAGGGGCTCATGACTCTGTACCACTCCATCACCAAGAAGGCTCAGCAGAGGATGTACTTCCTGAGGCAGCTGAAGAAATTCAACCTGTCAAAGACAATGATGGTGCACTTCTACACAGCCATCATTGAGTCCATCCTCTGCTCCTCCATCACCATCTGGTACGCTGCAGCCACTGCCAAGGACAAGGGCAGACTGCAGCGCATCATCCGCTCTGCTGAGGGTGATTGGCTGCAATCTGCCGTCCCTCCAGGACTTGTTCACTTCAAGGACCCTGAAGCGAGCAAGAAAGATTGTATCCGACCCCTCTCACCCTGGACATGAACTGTTCGTGTCCCTTCCATCTGGCAGGAGGCTGAGGTCCATCAGGACCAAGACCTCCATCAGGACCAAGACCTCACGCCACACAAACAGTTTCTTCCCGTCCGCAGTCGGGCTCATTAACAGAGCCCGGGTCCCCCACTGACTGACTCTGTCATCCCCAGGACATCTTCTGGTCACTCCCCTGCACATCCCTGTTTCTTTATTTCGGTCTATCACTTCCGGTTTTTGGTAGCTTCGTTGGTTGTAGTCAAACAAAAGAGAGCCGCATGCTCAGAGGAGTAATCTGCTTGCATCCACCTGAAGCATCCTAGGAGCAATGCTGTAAGTTACTCTACTTGACATTGGCCATAGAGTGCATTTTATATCAGTAAAGATTTCTTGACAAATGGGTTCGATGGGTCACTTAAATGTATGTAATGTATGTTTGTATTTACAATCAGACTGAATATTTTGTATTGTTTGTATTTTCAGTTTTTACCACACAACATGTTAAAGGAACAGAGTGACAGTAAAAAGGGTGAAAATGACTACGACTCTGTCTTCATTGACTGTGGTTTAGCTCGGTGTTTAAATCAGAGTTTCGACACACTGAACGAGAACACTACAGTAAAAAAGCAAGCATTGGATGTTTCAAAGTGGTCAAGATGGCAGGCAAAGACAAATCGTCTGTATCCAGTACCAGGAGTAGCAAGACAACAGCATCATCGGCAGGTGTGGCTCGCGCTCGGGCTAAAGCAGAAGTTGCTAAAGTGAGAGCAGCATATGCTAGCCAGGAGGCTAAACTGAAAATGGAAAAGGCTGCCAGAGAAGCTGAAAATCAATTGGCAACAGCAAGAATAGACACAGAGTTGGAAGTACTGATGCTACATCGAGAAGCGGAGGCGGCCATAGTGGAGGCTCAAGTGCTGGAAGACGCCGAAGGAGTGCAGGTTGCAGTTGGAGACAGCAAATCTGAAGCAGAAAGGGTTCAAATTGAACGAACCAGTGAATTTGTTCAATCACAAATTAATCTTCAGAATCTTGAGTTTTCCGCTCCACTCGTGTCAGTCTTACCTGGTGCTTCCTCATTCCATGAAGAATCAAACGCCAGCTTCATAACATGGTGTCCGCCTACGACAGACATTTCACAAACTGCCAACAACAAGCCAAAGTCTGAAAGAGCTGACAGCATGCATATACCTACACCAATTTTACCTGGTCAGACTATATTGGAGACTAAGCCTGATGTCAGAAGAACAAACCCCATTGTGAACGTACATGCTCAGTCATATGTTCCACGACAGATTCGTCCAGCTAACACACCACCACCGTCAGAACCTTTGGCACAGTATTTAGCACGGCGAGATCTTGTCAATTCAGGACTGTACCAATTCGATGATAAGCCGGAAAATTACCGTGCATGGTGTTCCTCATTCACCAACGCCACTGGCGAAGTGAACCTCACAGCAACTCAAGAAATGGACCGTATGACTAAATGGCTGGGGAGGGAATCGAGTGAACAGATGAAACGCATACGCTCAGTGCATGTAAGCAACCCCAAGCTGGCTTTAAGCAAAGCATGGGCGAGACTACGTGAGTGCTATGCCGCTCCCGAAATAATTGAGAGGTCTCTTTTTCAGCGATTGGACGCAGTCCCTAGGATTTCAGCCAAGGATCCCTCCAAATTACGTGAACTTGGGGATTTGCTCATAGAAATCCAAGGCGCTAAAGAAGATGGTTACCTCACAGGCCTGTCGTATCTGGACACTTCACGTGGAGTTGGACCAATCGTGGACAAACTTCCATTTGGACTTCAGGAGAAGTGGATGTCCACTGGGTCATGATACAAAGAAGAGAACCAGGGGCAGTTCCCTCCTTTTAAGTATTTTTGTAATTTTGTGTGCCAGGAAGCAAAGAAGCGTAACGACCCCAGCTTCATGTATCAAAGTAGCATCATAACATCAACAAAACCAGATAAATTCATTGTAAAGAATTTTAACGCCAACAAACCCATCTCAGTGAACAAAACTGATGTTTCTCCGACCAATGATGACCCTAACAGGAGCTGCCCATTGCACAACAAGCCTCATCCGCTCAAAAAATGCAGAACATTCAGAAACAAACTATTCTATGACAGGAAGACTTTCCTTAAGGAGAAAGGAATATGTTTCAAATGCTGTTCTTCGGTCTCACACCTTGCAAAAGACTGCAAGTTCTCTGTAAAGTGCTCGGAATGTGACAGCCCCTATCATGATGCAGCCATGCATCCTGGTCCATCACCTCAAAACATCAGGGCTCCTTCACCATCACAAGAGGATGGCGGGGAGGGAGAAGATCATTCTAACACGACTGTTGTTAGAACAAGCTGCACAGAAGTTTGTGGTCCAGGTCAATGGAGCCACTCATGTTCAAAGATTTGCCTCGCAAAGATATATCCAAAGGGTTCCAAGGACATGGCTGTGAAAGCTTATGTAATTCTAGACGACCAGAGCAATCGCTCACTAGCTAGACCAGAGTTTTTCAAACTTTTCAGTGTGAAGAGCAAACCATTTTCGTACGACCTTAGAACTTGCTTTGGCATTGTAGAAACATCTGGCAAGAAGGCAGAAGGATTCCAGATTGAGTCGCTGGACGGAAAGGTTCTCATCTCTCTCCCACCACTCATTGAGTGCCATGAAATACCGAACAATCGGTCCGAGATTCCAACACCAAATGCCGTCCTACATCAGCCTCATCTTCATCACATTGCCAAGCACATACCACAACTGGATCCAGAAGCACAAATACTCCTTCTACTCAGAAGAGATGTCCTTCGAGCACACAAGGTCAGGCAGCAAGTCAACGGACCACACAACGCCCCCTTTGCTCAACGTCTGGACCTGGGTTGGGTAGTAATAGGAGAGGTGTGCCTGGGTAATGCACATAAGCCAATAGTCAACACATTCAAAACCAACGTGCTGGACAATGGGCGTCATTCGATTCTTCAACCCTGCACAAACTTCATGCATGTCAAGGAGACACAGCAGAGCGTTAGCAGGCCTGACAAGAAAACAAAGAGGATGCTGGGTGAGACAGTGTGTAATCGAACAGAGCACGACAACAAACTGGCTCCATCAATAGAAGACCTTATCTTCTTAAAGATAGTGGACACAAATGTCTACAGGGACGACACTAACAGTTGGGTCGCCCCACTGCCATTTAAAGAACCAAGCCAGCTGCTACCGAACAACAGGGCACAGGTAGTAAACCGGTTCACATCCCTACAACGAACCTTGAAAAGGAAACCTCACGTGCAGGAACAGTATGTGGCATTCATGGAGAATATATTTTCTAATGGACATGCTGAGGTAGCACTGCCACTGAGAGAAGATGAGGAGTGCTGGTATCTCCCTACGTTTGGGGTCTACCACCCACAAAAACCCAATCAGATCAGGGTGGTCTTCGACTCCAGCGCCCAGTACTTGGGCATCTCCCTCAATGACGTGCTGCTCACTGGTCCCGATCTCAACAACTCCCTCCTTGGTGTCCTGCTACGCTTCCGGAAAGAGAGAGTTGCAATTATTGCGGACATACAGCAGATGTTTTATTGTTTCTCGGTGCATGAAGACCACCGCAACTTTCTTCGTTTTTTATGGTACAAGGACAATGACATCAATAAGGAAGTTGTTGACTACAGGATGAAGGTCCACGTCTTTGGCAACGCACCATCTCCTGCTGTGGCTATCTACGGGCTACGAAGGGCCATCAGAGAAGGTGAAAAGGAGCATGGTGCTGATACTGTCAAGTTTGTGGAAAGGCACTTTTATGTGGACGATGGCTTGGTTTCCCTACCATCTGAAGCGGAGGCAATCGACTTGCTTCAACGAACGCAAGCATCACTCGCTGAATCAAACCTCCGCTTACACAAGTTTGCATCAAACTGTCAGGCAGTTATAGAGGCCTTCCCACCTGAAGATTGTGCCTCAGTAATCAAGGACCTAGATCTGAGCGGAGAAACAACACCCACGCAACGGAGCCTGGGTCTGCTCTGGGAGATCAGGACTGACACGTTCACCTACTCTGCGTCGACTACGATTAAACCATTTACTCGACGAGGAGTTCTCTCCACAGTCAACAGTATTTTTGATCCTCTGGGTCTGCTGGCACCTGTCACGATCCAGGGAAGAGCCCTCCTAAGGGAAAATACTTCAGAACTGTCAGACTGGGACGCGCCTCTCCCAGAAGACAAACAAAGCAGATGGGAATCCTGGAGAGATTCGCTCCAGGACCTAAAACAGCTTCATGTTCCTCGTACATACATAAAGAGCTCACCCACAAAAGCAGTGCGCAAAGAATTGTGTGTTTTCGGATGCATCTACCAAGGCCATCGGCGCTGTGGCGTACCTGAAAGCAGTTCAAGAAAATGGGCAAACTGAAGTAGGATTTGTTATGGGTAAGGCAAAGCTAGCACCCCAGTCTGAGCCTACACTCCCAAGGCTTGAGCTTTGTGCTGCCGTCTTAGCTGTAGAGATGGCCGATCTCATTAAAGACGAACTAGACCTAAAGTTGGATGCCACCAAGTTCTATACGGAGCTATATTGGAGCATGCAAGGAGCTTGGGATGGACAAAACGGTGCAGAAGTACGTCAGCGAACAGGGGTGCAGCTGGGTATTCAACCCGCCACATGCCTCTCACATGGGAGGCTCTTGGGAGCGCATGATTGGCATCGCCAGAAGAATCCTCAATTCAATGTTTCTTCAGCAAAACACTCGCCTAACCCATGAAGTGATTTGCACACTAATGGCAGAGGTCACAGCCATAATTAATGCACGGCTACTCCTACCTGTGTCAACAGACCCAGACAAACCGTTCATACTCTCGCCAGCAATGCTCCTTACACAAAAGACAAGAGTTCCACCTCCACCTGGAGATTTCTCAGACATGGACAACCTGTACACAAAGCAATGGAGACAGGTCCAGGCTCTAGCCAACCAGTTCTGGACTCGCTGGAGCCGTGAATACTTGCCTACCTTACAACACAGACAGAAGTGGACGGTGCCACGTAGAAACCTTCAAGTCGGAGATCTAGTTCTCCTCAGGGACAAGCAGACTGCCCGCAACTGCTGTTCTATGGCGAGTATCGCTGCAACGTTCCCTGGAAAGGATGGACATGTAAGAAAGGTCGAGGTGAAAACGACTGACCAAGGCAGTGTCAAGACTTTTCTGAGACCAATTACAGAAATTGTTCTACTTTTACCCAAGGACTGATTTTGAATGTTGAATGTTCTTGAATCCTGCAAACTTGTAGTGACCTCACATAGGTCAGACGGGGAGTGTGTTGCCTTTAAAGGCATTTTTTCTACTTTGTTTAGATAATTTGTTTATGCTCATTACAAGACGAAAATATGGTTATTGTAATGTTGTTTTTCCGTTCACGTCATGATATCACTTCCGGTCTATCACTTCCGGTTTTTGGTAGCTTCTTTGGTTGTAGTCAAACAAAAGAGAGCCGCATGCTCAGAGGAGTAATCTGCTCGCATCCACCTGAAGCATCCTAGGAGCAATGCTGTAAGTTACTCTACTTGACGTTGGCCATAGAGGGCATTTTATATCAGTAAAGATTTCTTGACAAATGGGTTCGATGGGTCACTTAAAATAGGTTTGTATTATATGTAAGTTTGGAACAATGCCAGTGGTTTCTATGAATGTTTGTTGATGTACAAATGATCTATGTATGTTTGTATTTACAATCAGACTGAATATTTTGTATTGTTTGTATTTTCAGTTTTTACCACACAACATGTTAAAGGAACAGAGTGACAGTAAAAAGGGTGAAAATTACTACGACTCTGTCTTCCTTGACTGTGGTTTAGCTCGGTGTTTAAATCAGAGTTTCGACACACTGAACGAGAACACTACAGTTATTGTTTATTGCTAAATGTTACGCACCACCCGCCATGACAAATTCCTTGTAGGTGCAAACTTCCTTGGCAATAAACGGTTCCGAATCTGATTCTGATGAACAAAGGTCATTACAAAGGCTTCGTAATTTGTATTTACAGGCTGACTTGCATTTTGTTTAGCTTATCAGAACTGAGGACTGCAACGTTTTAGTTCAGACTAAAAGGAGCATTTCTCACTTTTGTAAATTTGGATGTGAAAACATTTGACTCTAGAGAGGCTAACCTGTAACCTGTAACCTGTAACCTGTAACTTGTAACCTGTAACCTGTAACCTGTAACTTGTAACTTGTAACTTGTAACCTGTAACCTGTAACTTGTAACCTGTAACTTGTAACCTGTAACCTGCTCCACAGTGAATAATGACGTGAGGTCCAGTATGACCAAATGATCTGAACATCCTGATCTGACAACATTATTGCACTGTGTGTTTAAAGTGTCCACTGCATTGTTGATTCCCCATATAAAACTGTGTTTTCACAGTGTCCCTCAGGGGCGGAGTGGGGGGGTGGCTTCTGGGGCTCTATCCATCCATTATCTTTCTTATACGGGGCCGGGGACGCGGGGCAGCAGGGTGTACCAGACGTCTCTCTCCCCAGCAACTTTTTCCAGCTCTTTCCGGCTAACCCCCCGGGTTACCCCGGGAACCTTTTACCAGTTGGAGGTGCCTGGAAATCCTCTAAAGGGAGACCTCCAAGAGGCATCCGGATCAGATGTTTAACCACCTCAGCTGGCCCTTTTCAATGGGGGACCCCCCACACACACACACACACACCTTATCTTATCTCATTTTAAAATTGAAACATAACTAATCTAGTAACAAAGTAACAAAGTTATCGAACAAATGTAGTGGAGTAAAAAGTACAATATTTTCTCTGAACTGTGAAGTAGAAATTAAAAGTTGCAGAAAACACTCAAGTAAAGTGGAAGTACCTACAAATTCTAATAATATAAAATAAACTCATAGAGGCAGTTTCAAATACTAGTCTCACACACACACCTACACACACACACACACACACACACACACACACACACACACACACTCACCATGGTAGATGTCCTGCAGGGAGCCTCCTCCACAGAACTCCATACAGATCCACAGTTTATTATCTCTGCAGACAGAAGACGAGTGAATCAAGTGTACGTGAGACTGATGAAGAGAGCGAGAGGGAGCACAGACAGACACACAGCTCACCGTATGTAGCTGCCGAAATAAGCCACGATGTTGGGATGTTTGCAGCTCTTCACTATGACGATCTCCTGCTGGATGACAGAAAAATCATCATCTGTGGAACCAGAGAGAGAGAGGGAGAGAGAGAGAGAGAGAGAGAGAGAGAGAGAGGGAGAGATAGAGAGGGAGAGGGAGATGATATTTATTACTTTCATCACATTACATACGAACACAGTCGGTGGCTATAGCTACACGCTACATGCTATTATTTGTCAAAACAAATGTTTACACTGCACTGTTTGCACAAACTTTATTTAATTATTACTTTAGTAACGTTTTTATTCCTTCTGTGTATTTTTATCTTGTATATTGTCTGTCGTTGCTGTTGTTCGCTGCTGCTGCTGGCTGAGGGCTACCAAACGAAATGTCGTATCACTACAATGACAATAAAAACCTCTTTATCTTTATCTTTATCTTTATCTATTAGCTGGTTGTGTGACCAAGTGAAGGTAACTTTGGACAGAAGTGCTGAATAAATGTAGCGTGTACAGATAGAGCACCAGCTGATATGACCGGTTAGCATGTTAGCATGTTAGCATGGTAAGACCTCTGAACAGCTCACAGTATAACAGGCTAATAGATAATCATTAGCTTCAATTATCACTGACGCAGTGGTGGCATGTATCTCAGTACATCCACTCAACTACTGTACTTAAATACCCATTCATGGTACTTTACTGGAGTGGTTCCATTTTACGTTACTTTTCTACTACATCTCAGAGGTAAATATTGTACTTTTTACTCTACATTTGTCTGACATGTTAGTTACTTTTCAGATTAAAGTTTTTTCTCTTCTTCCTTTTCAAACGCATGATTACTCGTATTAAACCGTTCGGTACGAGGCTTATAATACGTTTGAATAACGCTAGAGCATTTGGAAAATGCAGAAGCTTAAATTCAGGAAAACATAATGTTCTCTGTGCTCATGTAGGACAGTGGTTCTCAGCTGGTCTGGCTGTGGGACCCACCATCATCCCTTAATGACAAGCCGCAGCTGGTCCTCTCTTTAGGAGACCGTCTTATGATTTTACTTTCACAACCCAAACATTAAACGTACTGCTCTGCAATCTCTTTCCTCGTCTCAGCCCCCTGTGTCACGGTGTGTGGTACTCGAGTCAGGAAGCTTGTCAGAATGCCCATATTTGATTGGCTGAGCTGCATCACGTGATGTGATTCACAACGCCGACTAAACCTCTGTTGTTAAGTTTCGTTTCACGATAGTCACGTGCTCGCCCACTGACCAATCGCTGCACTAACAGTGACGTAGTTGTGGGCCGGCTAGTATGGGGATAGCGGGCTCTGACACGTCAAAGAATACGCCCAACATGTCAAACTAAAGATCTGATTGGTTGAACACGATGACAATCAACAATATCGTCCCCATTCACTTAAACTACACATGGATTCACTAGTGAGTCTGCAGGCCTCGGGCCTCTCTTCTTACCTAGAGACACAGAGGTGAAATCTGATTGGATAAAAGCTCTACTTAAAACAAGCTGCACTGGAAGCAGAGCAACTGAGGAAGACAGTAGCTGTGCAATGAGAAAATAAGATAATGGGGAAAATATTTTTATAAATTATAATACATGTAGTTTATTTAAGAAACATTATTAAATTATAAAATAGCTATAACTTTGTGATTCTGTTTAGGCCAGCAGAGAAGGCTTTGAAGGCTCTGACGGCCCACCACTGACTTTCAGTACTTTAAGTGTATTTTGCTGAAACACACTTTTACTTTGATAAGGTTTTGTAGACAGAACCGTTACTTGTAGTAGAGTATTGTCACAGTGTGGTATTAGTACTTTTACTTACTAAAGAATCTGACTTCTTCCTGTCACCATGAATACTGATGCATCTCCGCTCACATATCACTACTTCCCCATAATTGCATTTTTAAAATCCCTGAAACAAGTAGCACATACTATAAGCAGGAAGATGTACTTAAATTATTAATAGTAATAATAAAAATGCCCCTGTGACTGTTCTAGTATGATATATTCCATCATTAGATTACCATTACTCATGCATTCATGTAAAAGCAGGTTTTACTGTTGCAGCTGGTTGAGCTGGAGCTCATTTTGAGCTATTAACTAATGATTATTTCCATTACGGTCTAATCTGCTGATTATTTTCTCCATTAATTGTTTGGTCTGTAAAAACTGTGAAAATAGTGAAAGATTACGTCACAATGACCCAGAGCCCAAAGTATTACCTCCACTGTTTGTTTAGTCCAAACCTCAACATCATTCATAAAACATTGACATTTAACATTATTAAAAGAAAAAGCAGCAAATCTGGAGCACTGAAATATTTTTACATTAAAATAAATAAATGTCGTTTCAGCTGTACTTTTTAGAACTAAACTTCATATCACATACATTTTTCATATGTTTTGTGTGCAAAAGTCTGTTATGTAACTAATGCTGACGCTTGTTTTGGAGTAAAAAGTACAATATTTGAAATGCAAGAAGTTAAAAGTGGTATGAAAAGAAAAGACTCAAGTAAAGTACAAGCACCTCAAATTTGTACTTAAGTACAGTACTTGGGTAAATATACTAGGCTGGAAATATGCTCGTTACCTTTGTGCAGGGGCACAAACGTTTAAATGAAACTCCTCACCTGCTTCCATCTTGATGACCTTGATGGCTGCCAGCTCTCCGTTCTGCTTGTTACGGGACTGAAGACACACAGAGAAACATATACAGGTTATCATTAGAGAAACATATACAGGTTATCATTAGAGAAACATATACAGGTTATCATTAGAGAAACATATACAGGTTATCATTACAGAAACATATACAGGTTATCATTACAGAAACATATACAGGTTATCATTACAGAAACATATACAGGTTATCATTAGAGAAACATATACAGGTTATCATTACAGAAACATATACAGGTTATCATTACAGAAACATATACAGGTTATCATTACAGAAACATATACAGGTTATCATTAGAGAAACATATACAGGTTATCATTAGAGAAACATATACAGGTTATCATTAGAGAAACATATACAGGTTATCATTACAGAAACATATACAGGTTATCATTACAGAAACATATACAGGTTATCATTAGAGAAACATATACAGGTTATCATTAGAGAAACATATACAGGTTATCATTAGAGAAACATATACAGGTTATCATTAGAGAAACATATACAGGTTATCATTAGAGAAACATATACAGGTTATCATTACAGAAACATATACAGGTTATCATTAGAGAAACATATACAGGTTATCATTAGAGAAACATATACAGGTTATCATTACAGAAACATATACAGGTTATCATTAGAGAAACATATACAAGTTATCATTACAGAAACATATACAGGTTATCATTAGAGAAACATATACAAGTTATCATTACAGAAACATATACAAGTTATCATTACAGAAACATATACAGGTTATCATTGTTACTCTGCAGAAGTCAGTCATTGGCAGTCGGCCCATTTCAGAATGATTATAATTATCGGTTATTAATTAACGTTAATGTTGCAGCCGGTAAAGGTGGAGTCCTTTTCAGTACTTTATAACCTGCTCGGTAGCTTAATCTATAATAATACTCATAATCATATTTTATTAGTTGATTTATATTCTATATTTTGAAACAGAATGTGCAAAGTAACTAAAGTTATCAAAATAAATGTGGTGTAAAATGTACATTTGCTTCCAAAATGTCGTGAAGTAAGTAGTAAAAAAGTTAAAGTACCTCTAAGTACAGAGCTGGAATAAAGTACTTAGTTGTATTCCACTACTAGTCATGTGACGACAGAACTTTGTAAATTGTTGAGCGCCAGCAGAGCTTCATTTGCATGTTTTCTGTCCAGATCAGTAGAGTGAAACAAACATCCTACCGCACCACTCTGTGGCCTTACAGACACACACATACTCACACACACACACACACACACACTCACACACACACACACACACACACACACACACACACACACACACACACACACACACACACACACACACACACACACACACACACACACAGCAGACAAACATATACACACACGCTGACCTTTAAAAGTGTGATACGAGAAAATGGTCGCACTTCTTTTTGCTTATTTGCACTATTCATAAGAAAACCACAAAGAGAACTTCCTACACACAGAAATATAGTTTAAATGGGTCCAAGCAGCAACTTAGATAAGATAAGATAAGATAAGATAAGATAAGATAAGATAATCCTTTATTAGTCCCGCAGTGGGGAAATTTACAGGATCACAGCAGCAAGTGGACAGTGCACACAAGATAGAGTGACAAGTAATATAAATATTAAACAGTAAAGAATATCAACAATACAAAGAAGTACAAAAAAAATCAACAATAAACTCAAAAAAAGAGTATTGTGTATTGCACAGTGTAGTTATTGCACAGATTATTAGTGTTTTTGGTGTTGTGTGGTGTACTGGGAGCAGCAGGAAGGAAGGACCTGCGGTACCTCTCCTTCACACACCGTATATACATATACATACATATATATATATATATATATACACATATATATGTATATGAAGGAAGGACCTGCGGTATATGAAGGAAGGACCTGCGGTACCTCTCCTTCACACACCGGGGGTGAATCAGCCGGTGGCTGAAGGAGCTGCACAGAGCTGTCAGGACGTCCCTCATGGGTTGGGAGGTGTTGCTCATCAGGGATGATAGTTTAGCCATCATCCTCCTGTCTCCCACCACCTCCACCGTATCCAGTGGACACCCCAGCACACTGCTGGCCTTCTTAATAAGTTTGTTGAGTCTGTTCCTGTCAGCCGTCGAGATGCTGCTGCCCCAGCAGACCACTCCATAGAAGATGGCTGATGCCACTACGGAGTCAAAGAAGGTCCTCAGGAGTGCTCCCTGCACTCCAAAGGACCTGAGTCTCCTCAGCAGATAGAGTCTGCTCTGACCCTTTTTATAAAGTGCGTGTGCGTGATCAGTCCAGTCCAGTTTATTGTTCAAGTGAACACCCAGGTACTTATAAGATCTCACGATCTCAATGTCCATTCCCTGGATGTTCACTGGTACCGGAGGAGAGCGTTTACCCTGGCGGAAGTCCACCACCAGCTCTTTGGTTTTACCAGAGTTGATCTGGAGGCGGTTCTGCTGGCACCATCCTATGAAGTCCTGGTTCAGTTCTCTGTATTCCCTGTCAACACCGGCAGAAATGCCGGAGATGCCCAAGGACCATCCTCTCTAGCGTCTTCATCAGGTGGGATGTTAACGCCACCGGCCTGAAGCTGTTGAAGTCCTTGGGTCGCGGGGTCTTTGGGACTGGTACCACGCAGGATGTTTTCCACAGCTTGACCACTGTATTGTACTCCAGATGTTATTAGGCCAGAGGACCATTGAGATTAAAAAAGGTCTCTTTTACAAGGGTAATACAGTATATATATATATATATATAAATATAAATATATATATATATATATATATATAGAGAGAGAGAGAGACTTTATGTCAAACAGAAAAGCTGCAGACAAACAACTACCAAAATATTCTGCTGTTAAAATTATGTCTGTGTTTATAATGTTGTAAGTAAAAGTGCTTCACCCAATATGAACCCAATATGAACCCAATATGAACCCCATATGAACCCAATATGAACCCAATATGAACCCCATATGAACCCAATATGAACCCAATATGAACCCCATATGAACCCAATATGTACCCCATATGAACCCCATATGAACCCAATATGAACCCAATATGAACCCAATATGTACCCCATATGAACCCAATATGAACCCAATATGTACCCCATATGAACCCAATATGTACCCCATATGAACCCCATATGAACCCAATATGTACCCCATATGTACCCCATATGAACCCCATATGAACCCAATATGAACCCAATATGTACCCCATATGAACCCAATATGAACCCAATATGTACCCCATATGAACCCAATATGAACCCAATATGAACCCAATATGTACCCCATATGAACCCAATATGTACCCAATATGAACCCCATATGAACCCAATATGAACCCAATATGAACCCAATATGAACCCCATATGAACCCAATATGTACCCCATATGAACCCAATATGTACCCAATATGAACCCCATATGAACCCAATATGTACCCCATATGAACCCCATATGAACCCAATATGAACCCAATATGTACCCCATATGAACCCAATATGAACCCAATATGTACCCCATATGAACCCAATATGAACCCAATATGTACCCCATATGAACCCAATATGAACCCAATATGTACCCCATATGAACCCAATATGTACCCAATATTTACCCCATATGAACCCAATATGAACCCAATATGTACCCCATATGAACCCAATATGAACCCAATATGTACCCCATATGAACCCAATATGAACCCAATATGTACCCCATATGAACCCAATATGTACCCAATATGTACCCCATATGAACCCAATATGAACCCCATATGAACCCCATATGAACCCAATATGAACCCAATATGAACCCAATATGTACCCCATATGAACCCAATATGTACCCCATATGAACCCAATATGAACCCCATATGAACCCAATATGAACCCAATATGTACCCCATATGAACCCCATATGAACCCAATATGAACCCAATATGAACCCCATATGAACCCAATATGAACCCAATATGAACCCAATACCCTAACCCAATATGAACCCAATATGAACCCAATATGAACCCAATATGAACCCAATATGAACCCAATATGTACCCCATATGAACCCCATATGAACCCAATATGAACCCAATATGAACCCCATATGAACCCAATATGTACCCCATATGAACCCAATATGAACCCAATATGAACCCAATATGTACCCCATATGAACCCCATATGAACCCCATATGAACCCCATATGAACCCAATATGAACCCAATATGAACCCCATATGAACCCCATATGAACCCCATATGAACCCCATATGAACCCCATATGAACCCCATATGAACCCCATATGAACCCCATATGAACCCCATAGAGTTCTTACATTATGATCTAAAGGGCCACATAATAAGAATGTATCGTTAGGGAACTCTCAGGAACACGATACGTTATAAACCTTTAATACCTGTAGCGCTGTGTAATTCTAGATCTAAGCACTCATAAATAATGCTTTATAACAATAATCATAACTATATTCATAACATAATTATAAAGCATTTAACAATGACTTATAAGGTCAAGGATCATATATTTAATAACTGATAGTCACGCACTGAAGTTTTTTGGTTTTGAAAGGAATATAATGCTTTATTACTACTGTTATAATGCATTATAGTGTGATTATAAGTTACTCTGAGTGGTCATTGTTTGCTTTAAGTAAAGTAAAAAATATATTAAATCTATGCAAGAACAACACAAGACATTTTGAAATTAATTTTCACTTTACTCAAAGCCAACAATGACCACTTACAGTAACTTATAATCACATCAAAATGCATTATAAAAAGATCATAGTTATGGTAATTGTAATACACTATGATCCTGAGTCAGTGAGTGACCAGCAATTATTAGATATAATGACACCGAGTATAATATGTTAAGAATATTATCATAAAGAATTATGAATATTTAGTGTTAGTGTTAGAGTGTCTACAACTCTAATATTACTGTGCGACACACTGATTAAAATGCATTATAATGATGTTGATGATATAATAAACAATATTAAACAATTACAGTTAAACAACCCTTTAACCAGGAAGATGAAATCATTGGACACAAAGTGAAAGGAGAAGAATGGTGGAACGTACATAAGTACTGATGTACTGCACTTAGTATTTTAATTCAATGCTTGAATCTTTGAAATGTACTTTTTACTCCACTATCTAATCGATAATTTAACTTAACTTTGCAGATACAGATTATAATACAAAATATAAATCAACCAATAAATTATGATTTATTATTATAAATTGAAGTACAAACTAGCTGCACCTTTACCAGCTGCAACATTAAAGTGCTATTCGTGAATCAATAACTACAATACAGTAATATAACATATATTATACATATTAAGGACCATTCTGTGTAATGAGTCATTTTAGTTTTTAGCTATATTTTGATACTTTTGTACTTTTTTTGAATGCAGGACTTTTACTTGTAGAGTATTTCTACACGTTGGTATTGATGCTTTTATCAAAGTAAAACGATGTGAATACTTCTTCCACCACTGCATATACCAAACTGTAGTTTGGAAATGTCTGCCTGCCGACTTCACTGAGAGGAAATACCCGTTCTCATGATGTCACTCGTCAAACACAAACACAGTCAGAAGTGTACTCGGTCAGCGAGGGCAGGACAGGGAGTAAACACAGACGCAGGAAACTCCACTGCCTCAGAGAGGGACTTAAAGCATGACACATGGATAATTGAGCAATAATCTCTGATTGTGTTATGACTACAATCAAAAGATGAACTGCTTCGTAATGAATGTATTTCTACGAGTCGCTGAGCTCATATAACAAACCGACTTTGTTGTCACATATTTCATGAAATGAGCGGGACATCGTTAGCATGTGTGTTAAGACATTAATTAAACGAGGAGCACATTTTCCCCCAAAACAAAAAAAGGAAGAAGGCAGGCGGTAGCCACCTCCGCCGTCAAAGCGCTGCTTTCATTTTGTCGGAAACTGTAATGGAAGCTGACACTCCTTAGTGTGAGGTCTGTTGATGTCAGGGGGCTTCGGGTTTGACGTTGAAAAGGCACGGTGGAAAGTCGGGGCGTTGTGGTCGCGGTGGAGGGCGGCCGTCGACAATTGGCTCACATTTAAGACAGACAGCTTTCCTAATTAACCAACAGCTAACGCTACCGTTCCACTAACTAACCTTAAAGGGTCAGTTACATGCAACACTTTCCTCTCGTGGTATTTAGGCACGCGGGGTAGATTGGTTTGTTGTGCTCATGGCTTTCATATATTACATTCATCAATGTGTCCTTCCAGAAAGAGTCTGGTTAATACGCTGACCTCACTGTGGACAGTTTTCACTGGAACTACTTTTGACTGAAGAAGTCCTAACACTGTTAGCTCCGTCAGCACTGTTAGCTTCTATTAAAAACTGGCCGATAATTCAGTCCAGTTTTCAATACTGGCCTGAATAATCCCAAACTCAAAAACATCAGGCAAAGGCATCAGGAAATTGGCAACTTGACGAACTGGTAGAGGAACAGCTGCGTTCCAAAATTGCATATTTTTTCTTTTAGTTCATACTGCAGCTGCTTACTAAGTACATACTGTTTCATGAGGCATTCATTCCAGTGGGGCGTACTACATCCTCTTATCATGGTTTCCTTGAACTTTGACTCTCTTGCTCATTTATTCACTGCGCAAAGGATTTGGAGTCACAATAGCCAGAAAAGCATCCTGGCTTGAATACTGCAAAATGCTACCGGAGGTAGTAGAACTTCCGGGTATTTTTGACATACTATGTTTTGGGACATACTAAATCTTTTTCTGGCATCTAACTCCTAACCCTAACCCATCAGAGTTGTGTTTGGTTTTGGTTGTTTCAGGTCAGCTCAAGTAAACTCAATTATATTTGTACAGCCCGATAGCACAAATTTGCCTCAAGTGCTTTATAATCTGTACAGCATCAGACACCAACTGGATAAGGAGAAAATTCAGTCCAACTTTCACTGGCCTAACTCCAACAACACCTGACAAAAATATCGGACTTATTAGCTCCATTTTCTTAACCAGTGACTTGTATGCTTTGTATTCTTTACAGTTCTTTGCGTACGCTCGGCTTGTCTGAGCTTGAAACAGCTGTCCACAGTGAGAGTCCCACTCGACCTACAGTACTGTATGTGAGCTGCCCTCAAAACACAAAGAAATGTTCATCTTCAAAAAGGTTCACGAAACAGTGTTGACAGAAAGAGTTTTCTGTGAGTACTTGACGATCACCAGAGGCTGTAATCTGCACAGGACTCAAGTAACAGTCTGATGTCTTCTGGGAAATGTGTTTCCCAGGAAGTTCAGTCATGTTTATTGTCAGAGAGTACATGTACCAGTAAAGTACCTTGCTACACAACATCTTTGGTTGGTTGATAGCAGGTATACAATCTCCTCTGGGAAGCACCAGAAGCTGTGTACTCACTCACATGTGGAGTACAGTCGAGACAAACAAAAAGCGTTTAGCAGTTGAAGGGTAAGATAGTGAAAGCAACAATGACGATGGAAACTCCACTCAATCGAAAGAAGTGTGTGTTAGTGTGTCAGTGTGTGTGTGTGTGTGTGTGTGTGTATGTGTGTGTGTGTGTGTGTGTGACATCAGAGAGGTCACTGAGCGGAAAGACGCCCCACAAGTAAACAACCAAACACACTCACACACACTCACACACACACACACACACACAAGCTGGACGTCACAGTGGAAGCCGCAGCGACGTCTCCATCTTGAAGTGTGCGTTTTCTAGTTTACTTTTACTGACCTCTGTGACAACACACACACACACACACACACACACACACACACACACACACACACACACACACACACAAGATAATAAGTAGTATCATGATACATTTGTTGACAATAAAACTAGCAGGTTTGATCATGCCTACAATCCACCCCAACAAGAAACAAGAAAGGAGATAAGATAAACCTTTATTGATCCCCAGACGTTTGTTCTGATTGGACGGGGTAATAGTTGAGCGAGGCCGACGTTTGTTCTGATTGGACGGGGCAATAGTTGAGCGAGGCCGATGTTTGTTCTGATTGGACGGGGCAATAGTTGAGCGAGGCCGACGTTTGTTCTGATTGGACGGGGCAGTAGTTGAGCGAGGCCGACGTTTGTTCTGATTGGACGGGGCAATAGTTGAGCGAGGCCGACGTTTGTTCTGATTGGACGGGGAAATAGTTGAGCGAGGCCGACGTTTGTTCTGATTGGACGGGGAAATAGTTGAGCGAGGCCGATGTTTGTTCTGATTGGACGGGGCAATAGTTGAGCGAGCCTGATGTTTGTTCTGATTGGACGGGGCAATAGTTGAGCGAGCCTGATGTTTGTTCTGATTGGACGGGGCAATAGTTGAGCGAGCCTGATGTTTGTTCTGTTTGGACGGGGCAATAGTTGAGCGAGCCTGATGTTTGTTCTGATTGGACGGGGCAATAGTTGAGCGAGCCTGATGTTTGTTCTGATTGGACGGGGTAATAGTTGAGCGAGCCTGATGTTTGTTCTGATTGGACGGGGCAATAGTTGAGCGAGGCCGATGTTTGTTCTGATTGGACGGGGTAATAGTTGAGCGAGGCCGACGTTTGTTCTGATTGGACGGGGTAATAGTTGAGCGAGGCCGATGTTTGTTCTGATTGGACGGGGCAATAGTTGAGCGAGGCCGATGTTTGTTCTGATTGGACGGGGTAATAGTTGAGCGAGCCTGATGTTTGTTCTGATTGGACGGGGTAATAGTTGAGCGAGGCCGATGTTTGTTCTGATTGGATGGGGCAATAGTTGAGCGAGGCCGATGTTTGTGCTGATTGGACGGGGCAATAGTTGAGCGAGGCCGATGTTTGTTCTGATTGGACGGGGCAATAGTTGAGCGAGGCTGATGTTTGTTCTGATTAGACGGGGCAATAGTTGAGCGAGCCTGATGTTTGTGCTGATTGGACGGGGCAATAGTTGAGCGAGCCTGATGTTTGTTCTGATTGGACGGGGTAATAGTTGAGCTAGCCTGATGTTTGTTCTGATTGGACGGGGTAATAGTTGAGCGAGGCCGATGTTTGTTCTGATTGGACGGGGTAATAGTTGAGCGAGGGTGATGTTTGTTCTGATTGGACGGGGTAATAGTTGAGCGAGGCTGATGTTTGTTCTGATTAGACGGGGCAATAGTTGAGCGAGCCTGATGTTTGTGCTGATTGGACGGGGCAATAGTTGAGCGAGCCTGATGTTTGTTCTGATTGGACGGGGTAATAGTTGAGCTAGCCTGATGTTTGTTCTGATTGGACGGGGTAATAGTTGAGCGAGGCCGATGTTTGTTCTGATTGGACGGGGCAATAGTTGAGCGAGGGTGATGTTGACATTCCAACAGAGAGACAGTAGTCTCAGTAGTGTCTAATGAAGAAGTGGACCTTGCTTGCTTCCTTAACAATAAATCACTAAGATGTGACCTCTTGATACAAAAGGTCACAGGGAGAAAGTGATTGACTGACAACAGACACCAGATAAGTTTCCACACAAGAAATCTCATCACTGTTTCTTCTTTTACACCTCGGACCATTCAGCTTTGTATTTTAGTAAAGGCACATCCAATCATTGATTTGTTCGTATATTGAAGCAAATCTAAACACACCGGCACACAGATATTAAATTGATAATCCATTATTCATTTGACTGCAGGTTTACTTTAAATGAGATTATTCCTTTAATGCATTTCTATCTCACAACACAAGTACAACTAAAGTATATGCTCTCCCATGGAAACACACACACACACACACACACACACACACACACACACACACACACACACACACACACACACATGCTGGTGTTTGCAATTAGTTAGATTTTTTTGGCATCATAAATGATCTCTCTTCCTCATTTTTGTGTTAAAGATAAATCAACACCAACCAGAAATTCAAGCACATGCCATTGTCAAACACACTCACACACACACACACACACACACATACACACACACACACACACACACACACACACACACACTCACACACTCACACAAACACGCACATACGGAAACACAACGTTTCAGCAGAAACCTGACACAGTTAAGTCGACTCTGCAGGCAGGTTCTGCATGTAGTCCGCTGCTCTTTTATCTCACTTCTTCATTTTCTTTCGCCTCTGAGGTTGCACACACAAAACACAGGTGCAGCCCACAGCATCTGTGAGGCCTGAAACCAGAGTTGCAACGTGTTGAACAGCAACTCCAACTGCAGCTTAGTAGCACAAGCCACATCTGATAAGGAGGCTTTTACTGTAACAAGGAGGAACACCCTGATATGATCGGATGCAGAGTATCAGTCAGTTTGGTCAAGTCTGAGTCCCTTCCCGATGTCAAAATAGGTGCAAACGACAAGACTTTGTTGAACACGTCAAAAAAGTGACAAAAAGTGATCGTCTGCTTGTGATCAAATATGCCGAATGTTTGTGTTTTTATTAACTGACTCGAGAGTACGGCAGGGTTAAAGCGCAATGCATCAGGGCAAAGATGACATTTAGTGGATGTTTTTTTTTATCTTAGAGAGTGATGCTACTGTGACTTGTTTGCTCAAGGACACAGGGCTTCTGTGGGTCATGACCTCATATGTGTGTGTGTGTGTGTGTGGGGGGGGGGGGGTCCAACAAAGAAAGTAAACCGAGTGCAAACACAAATTACTTTCAGAAGGTTTCTGTTTGCCTTAATCACCTGACTCTCATATTATCAAAACACAAACGAAGACCAGACCAAGAACATCAGTCGAAAGTGTCTGAAGAAGATGGAGGACGACAAATAAAATGATGAACACGTGATATAAAGGTTAGCCCATTCAGCCATCAGGCAGCTCTCAGAAGTCTGTTAGACATATGTGCGTCTCTGTAACTAACCACTGACCACAGTGATGCATTCAGGGTCATTGAGCAGCACCCGAGAGGACAAGGCAGTTTATTTATCAGCTAACATATCATAACTTTTAGGTCGTTTTTAGCCAGGTGGCGGCATGGCTCTTGAGGTGGCGATGATCTAACGGTAGGTCAACCACTTTGGTCCAGACTGAAATATGTCAACAATTATTGGATGGATTGCCATGAGTTTTGTACACTTTCACGGTCCCCAGAGGATTTTCATCTAGTGCCACCATGAGGTTTTTTTTGTCAAATGATATTATTGGATTATAACTATTGGATGGATTGTCATGATATTTGTACAGATGGTCCCCTCAGAACATTTTTGATAAGTACTGTAATAATTCTGTTTGCACTATTAAAGGATGCAAATGTAGTCCCGTGGAAATGAGCTGTCCTCAAGCTGGAATACTGGATTGTAATAATTCATTTAATCTACCGCCATCATCAGGTCAACAATTTTCAGTTCAAAGTAATCTGTCTAATACTTTGGTTTATGACCAAGTTTCTGCAAAACTAATCCCATTCCCATCAGCCTCAGCTGTACTTTGTGTTTAATGCTAATTAGCATGAACATAGTAAAGTGGGTATTTTCCTGTATATTTGGTTCCTGAAATAAATAGGTTAATAGTAAATCACTCCGTGTGCAGTTTTGGGCTCGGGGACGGCGTGTTTCCACTTGTTACATGAATAGTTTCTTTTCAAAATAAACTTCCAATGTAGGTTCACTTAGTTTCAAGGTTTACTTATGCAACAAAACTACTGGTTTGGGTTCAAATAAGTGCTTTATTACGTAAAATAACTACGTTCTAAGGAAGTTACATTACAAACGTCAATGACTTGGTTTCACACGGGACACGAACAGCGGTCTGCTGGGTGAAGGTCTTTGTTTTTGTTTTTTGATCTCAGCACTCTGTATAAACTATAAACTATAAACTAAGAGTTCTCTATTGTGCATACTGGCCATTCACAAGTTTCACAGTTTGCTTTGAAGTTGTGGTCAAGATATTTCTTTCATTTACATACAGTTGGGCTTATTTTGTGAAAGAATCGTGGTTGTAGTCCTCCACCAACCAGTCAAGTAGCAGTTCACATCCATGCTTTTCCAAAATCATCACTTTTTGACAAAATCAACACCTTTGCCCACAAAATTGGGATCAGTTTACACTTGAGTGCGAGTGGACGTTTGTGCCAAATTTGAAGAAATCTCCTCCCGGCGTTCCTGAGATATAACGTTCACGAGAATGGACCAGACCGAGAACCTGAAAACACAATTCCTCCGGCCACGGCTGTCAAAGAGTACTTCTCTTTGTAAATATGCATATTGTTAATTGCTTGGCTGCATATGATAGACCTGTTTTGATCAAATGACCAAACTGCACTCCATTTAAGAAATAACGCTCCGGTAGTATTGGTTACTGCACCCTTTGCTGGTTACTGCACCCTTTGCTGGTTACTGCACCCTTTGCTGTGTGTTGCTGTTCAACAGGTAAAACCAGCTGCTGTTTCCAGCACATGGTTGGACGGGGAGGCGTGTGAGGCCTCCGTGTGTGCTACAGTTTGATGTTTCTTGTCTCACTTAGTCAAATGAAAATAAATGCAACCATGAACTAGTTGATAGTTGCTTCTATTTTCTGTAATATACAATTTCTTGATTATTATAAAATTGTATAACCTTTTGTATAATGTTGTGTTAAAGAGGTGACTAAATGAAGCGATACTGTATATACATGACTCCGTGTTGCTGCTTGGTACGACACATTAGTGATTCATTAATATTCATAAAAGTTTAGGCATTTTTTGATCTTGATCTTTTTACATAGTAACTCCTTTCCTTTCACAAATAACCCTGAGTAGTTCAAGCTCAAATGTCCTGGTTAGGATGAACCAAACTAAAATGCAAATCGGACTAATTCAGTGCAGTTACCACATCCTTGTCTGTGACTGTCTCCTCCTCTGTGTCCTCCCTCCTTCTACAACTTCAGGATGAAAACTGCTTCCAGCTGCTTCACCATTCCAAACCAACCTATTATTATATATAATAACCCGGTCAGATTCTTGTGGGCTGCCTAGATCACGCCTGATTTTTTCAGATTTGGCTCCCCTCACATGTCACACTGAGCTCATTAGAATATACCACCACCATCTGAGCACCCCCCCCCCCCCCCCCCCCCCCCAAGAGGCGCTTAAAGAGACAGAGTACCAGTAAAAGTCTAAATATTATCAGCAAAATGTTCTTAAAAGTTTTCAAAGTAAAAGTATTGATAGTGCAGTAAACTGTTCCCCGTCAGTGTTTTACTGTCATATCTGATGTTTCTAGATTAATATCACTGCATTCATGTGTATGTTACATGTTACTGCTGTAGATGTTTTAACTCCTCTATCTACTGTTGGTTAGTTTACCATATTTTCCGCACTATAAGGCGCACTTAAAAGCCTTTAATTTTCTCAAAAAACGACAGTGCGCCTTATAATCCGGAGCGCTTTATATATGGATTAATTCTGGTTGTGTTTACTGACCTCGAAGCGATTTTGTGTGGTACACGGCGCTCTGTCAAAATGTTTTAGTACGACTTTGGTAAACTACAAAGCCGCACCGCTTGCAGCATTACGGCTACCGTAGTCAGGAGTCTCACCGGTAGTTCTGGACGAGGTGTAAGCATAAGCATGCATAAGTATCATAGCTCGCTGTGTGAGTCACGCAGACTCCACTAACTGTGTGTTTACATGTCTGTAATCATAAAGCTACAGCTGTCTCAGAACGCTGCCGTTAGCAGACGTGCTAACTAACGAGCTAACAAGCTAGGGGTAATCTGCCTCTATCTCTCAAGACACCTGCCCAGCTGTTCACTTGTTCTCACAACACAACTCAGTTTCTCACTGATGGCCATTATTTATTCTGTGTGTTTACATGTCTGTAATCATAAAGCTACAGCTGTCTCAGAACGCTGCCGTTAGCAGACGTGCTAACTAACGAGCTAACAAGCTACACTACACGATGTAAACAGTCCGTCCCCCAGATCGTCATAAGCTCGTCATATGCATCACATCTCGCTGTGTGAGTCTCGTACTATCTCGTGAGAATACGGACACGGAAGTGGAGAATCTACAGATTTCTTCAGAGCGCCCGCGCCTTATAGTCCGGTGCGCTTTATATATGAAAAAAGATCGAAAATAGACCATTCATTGACAGTGCGCCTTATAATCCAGTGCGCCCTATAGTGCGGAAAATACGGTAATCTACATCAATGCATCATATTCTATTAGATCATCATGTTTGTAGCGTCTCTGTCCTGTGAGAACCTCGTATCTCTAAAAAGATAAACAGTCCTGTTTTCAGCTTAGTGACGATGTGTTTAACATCTGATCCAAGAGGCTTTAAAGAGTTTATTAAGATGAAGAAGGAGGATTTTATCAACACATAAAGGAACACTGCTCAATTCATTACAAACTTTCAACGTCAACACATACGATACATGGTTCACTTCAGTTACTGTTCTCATTCCACCACTGATCTCTTTCATAGTTACTACACACACACACACACACACACACACACACACACACACACACACACACACACACACACACACACACACAGGGCCTACTTTCTCACTGCTCCTGATGATGCAAAAGCGCTGCATTTGCAGACTGACCTCCGCTAAAGTATCAGTGTAGCCACACGTAGGCGAAAACATGTTTGATCATATCTGTGAGTGGCTGAGCGTATGTGTGTGTGTGTGTGTGTGTGTGTGTGTGTGTGTGTGTGTGTGTGTGTGTGTGTGTGTGTCCATATGTTGAGGAAGAACAACTATGCAAATCTCCCTCTCACTCTCTATAAAAGAAAACAGCAGGGTTGGCTGACCCGTTTAGAGGAAGTGTGCTCGCTCTACAGATAACCTGCTTTGCATCAGCAACATTTACTGTGGAACCGTTTGAGCGCAGCAGAGATTAGCATGTAGCATGTAGCGTGACTCTGTAACGCACCAACGTTGTCAAAAATATCCAGAGACGTGCTTTAAACCGCCACTCTGCAAAACAGCCATACTGGTTTGTAACATGTCTCTGATATAATAAAATACCACAAATCAATACCAGCTCATTATTAACATCAGCTCACTGTTACTGTACAAAACACGGTATTAAGATTGAAATACTTAACATAAATACCTCAGCTCGGTGTGGGGATTTTAAGCACTGAAGTAATGTAACTAAATCAAACCCTGAATGTAAGTCGAAGAGGCCGACACCTAAACAACATTATTATCCAGGTGGCAACCTCTGGTGTCTTTAATGACTCTACTTTTCTCTTGATTTATTACCTCAGTGAACATTGTAAACATGGTTTCATAGTCTTCTTCAATACAGCATGATGTTCTTTTAACTAGCTTAGGGCCCCACCTCAGCGTTGGGGAGTGGTTGGTGGAGATTAGCCTGGATGAAGCGGTTTGGGGAAAGGTTGAGGGTCCACTGCGGCTCCCGGGCCTTGCAGACCCCCCGGTGTCCATGTGGGACAAGAGGATCGTGACTATGGGGGAAGATAACCTGAGTGAAATGGTTTAACTAGTAGTTCATGGCACAATTCAAACGGGATCAAAAAACGGTTTGTCTCTCGCCGTTGACGACCGTACATGGTGTTTTCTAAAATAACTTCCCATGGTGGTCCATCAGAAGGTGGGACTTCACCTCTCTATGTCGTTAACTTACTTCATGCAATGTTTGTTCAATATTCAGCGTGCATTAAAAAGCTGAAATGAAAATATAGTAGTGTAAGGTTGGACATTTTGGAATTCATTATTGTGTTAGCATGCTATTAGCATTAGAGCTAACGTCTCTTTAGGTATTCTAGCCTAAACTAAAGCGTTGTACTGAGTCGATATTTCTTTAATAGATAGTACCAGGATACTACCATGTTCAGTTTCTCAAGTATCATAGTACATCATTAAAAAGACAGTCACCACAAATCTGGATTTATGCTTTTAAATAACGTTTGGTTTGAAATTTAAAAAAGAAAAGAAAGACATTCAAATGGACCATGAATCCATCAGACTAAGGATCCACAATAAGACGTTCTTCAATGTGTTCTTTCTGTGGTATTCCTTACATACAGTGTCACCTTGTCCCACGTACAGCTGTGTATGAAGACTGTTACACTGCTGCACTATGGGGCATGTTTTGTACCGTGCCGTCGTCTGTATCACGGCACAATGCTTGTGTCTTGGCCATCGCCATGCTGCATTATGGTGTAGAAGTATAAAGTCGCATAGAACGGAAATTGTCAAGTAAAGTACAAGTACCTAGAAATGTTACTTAAGTACAGTACTCGGGACTACAGAAATGTACTGTACAGCTGTTCCAACACGGCTGGCTTTGCACTGCTAATGCTCAGAGTTAAGCTCCATCAATGAGTCCTAACTGTGGGTGTTCACGTCTCTACTGCTCTGTGAATGGACGTCTGTTGGTCACTGATGAGTGGAGTCATTCACAGACAGTAGAAAGGAGAGAAACACTGATGATCCCTAACAGCTGCATCACTCTTTCCATACGCGATTGTTTCAGGTGTGACCACACGTTCACTTTACTGTCCCTGATTCTGGGCAAACAGAGGGTTCACTTCAACTTCAACACTGAGCACTATTAAACATGAGAATGTGTTCGTTGTGTGAAAATGATTTGGATCATATATAATATTAATATTTTAACTTTGACACTCGATCTTCAACTGTGCTCAGCAACAAGGAACTAGTGTTCTGTGATGGTGCGTGACAAAGATAGAGAGGTGTTAAATGAAATATTCCTGCTGAATGTTTGATGTAAATGCTGCATGAACGCAGTGACACAATTAAAGCGTTGCTGTGTTATTAATCTTGGTGCTGCAGTCAGAGAAACAATATTGTTTTTTAACCAAATACGTGTGTTTTAATGACTTGTGGGGACTTTACACAGTCTCATTGCGGGGACTCGCCTTTCTTATGGGGACAAATGCACGTCCTCATAATGTAAATCATTACATTATGAGGTGAAGGCTTAAGGTTAGTGTAAGGCCGGTTAGGTAAAGGTTCATGGGAGGGTTGGGATGAGGGAAGTAGCAGGGTTATGGTTGGGATCGGGGAAGTCTCCAGGAAATGTCAGTTTTCATTCAACATCTAGACTCATTACAGCAGCTTTTCACTTGATCAGTGACATCAAAATATCTTAAACATTAGAATTTGCATGTTCAATAAAAAGCCAATCGTTCAAGAGCTGTGAGTAAAACAAGAGGAAACATTGACTAGAAGACAAATAAAGACAATCAGTCTGACTGTCCTTTAAATACTAAAGGTCCTAAAATACTTTAAAACAAGTGAAGATATGAAATGAGCACCAGAAGCTCAGAGACACTCTTAAGACGTTTGACTTCAATCAAGGAGCTCTTGACATGAATACTTTGGCTTCTCGTTAAACCACTTCCTCCTGCAGTCAACCAATGTCTCTAATATATCAATCACACCTATATTCCTTCTGAACATATTAACACATATGTACATCTGCTCGAGGTCTGTACTTAAGTACACTTTTGATGGTACTTTATACTTCTACTCCACTGGAGGTAAATGTTGTACTTTTTACTCCACTACATGTATTTAATAACTTTAGATACTTTTCAGATTCAGATTAATGATACGAAATTAGAACTAATAAATGATAATGTATTGTTATGGATAGCAGTATTGTGTACCTGTACCAGCTGTAACATTAAAGTGATCAACACATTAGTGTTGTTACTAGTACTGTGTCGTAGAGTACACTGTGAACAACAGATAACTGAGCCACATGTAAAGTAGGCAGAAGTGAGACACACTTGACTTGCCAGCAGTCACTGAGGGAAGCATCCCCGTCACACTAATGAATGAACCAGCCTTACATTCCTACTTGGTGTTAAACTGAAACAGAGTTTAGAAGCAGCGTCTGGAGGCTCTGACCTTGTAAACGTCCCCGTAAGTTCCTCCTCCGACCCTCTGCAGCATCTCAAAGTCATCCTGAGGGTTCCTGGTGGATATATCCAGCGCTGCCCTGTGTTGGAAATTCATTTTGTGCTTTGATGTTTAATATTCCTCCTCAGGCATCAGGCATGTCACAAACACTCTACATTCACAGGCAACGAAACGGACACAACGCAGAAGAAGTGAGCGATTCAGAACACACACTTGGCCGTCTGTCGTGTGTCGTTAGGCTGCCGTTTCACACTCACACACACACACACACACACACACATTCTCACCTTCCTGTTTCTGTGTCTCAGCCTATCGATCCTCCCTACCTCTGACACTCCCTCCCTCCCTCTCTCTCTCACACCTTCCTCTCTTCTCACTCAAACATTTCTATTTTTCACAGCTCTTTAGCATAATCCAATTTGGTTTCCTGTTGGGTGTGTGTGTGCATGTAACAGAGACACTTGTATGTCAGTGTGTGTGTTCTTGTGTTTCTGCTTGTGGGGAACACCAAGAGAATTTTGATGATCTTTCAAGATGAGGGAAATTGTGTCAGTTATCAGTTGAGAGCTATTGTGGGGGGAGTTAAGAATCGGATGAAAGGTTAAGACGCTCTAACAGCAATAGAAAGATCTTTGTGTAGCATAGAGGAGGTTTATCTGACTAACCAAATACCAACCACTCCTTACATACCGTCTCAGAGCTGGGTCACAGGTGCACACTGCTTGTTTCTGACAGTCTCGGCCTTAAGAGTAAGAGGGCTTCAACGGTTGGGTTCCCCGTGTGTCTTCTATCTTTGGCAGCCATATGGCGGCTGCTACAGTACTTATAACCTTGGGAACTGAGTGGGCCTTCTATTTCTTCTATTGTTTCACTAGTCCATGATTTTGTGAATGTATTCTACAGCACCTTTAATATTTATGTCCATGCATCGTTCTTCTCTATGCGGACATTTACAAATTGTTAAAACGTGTTTGTCTGTGTGCGTGGCTTGTAGCTGATAAATTGCAGTTGTGCTGCTTGGGGTTTTTTCAGCGTAAGTTTCAGTCTTGGCTTCACGCCCACTGAAATATGTGTGTGTGTGTGTGTGTGTGTGTGTGTGTGTGTGTTGCAGCTCTGCAAGATGAGTCGTGCTTGGAGCTCCCTGTCAGCTTCCTGTTCAGAAGCAGATAAATAAGGGACACCCTTTACATCCTGTTAAGTTAAAATCACTTCATCAGCTGTACGTCTGGTACTGAATATGCTTCATTAATTGTTTACTTGAATCATTCATACTTACAGGTGTAAGACATGAGAATGGCCTCAGAGGCCTTAAAGCACTGCAGCCTGTTCACTTCAGGATGTTAATCTGTTGTTCCTGACACCCTAACATATAATTAAATGATATTACAAACATGATTAATTCACTATCTGTGAGAGGACACACAGACAGAAGGACATTTAAAAAGAGCTGTGACAGCAATAGAATAGTTTGCAAGACTAAGAGTCCGCGGCCATGCTAGCTGCTCTGTTAGCCGGGTTATGTTCGACTAGAACTAGTTAGTTAGACGGGTCATCAGAGCAAAAGCGTTTGTGATTGTTCCGGCGAGATATTGTTTAAATATTGGGAATAACAGCGCACATTTTCAGACTCTCATAGTGTTGCACTCATTTGTTGACACAGTACAGCTAACAATTAAAACAATTCATCATCCCTCCATTGACTTTGTCTTGCGTGAGGGTGCCTCATTATCACTTTCATCTGCTAGCAACCAACAGAAGAAATGACTAAGAGCTGCTGTGTGGTGGAATGCACTACCAACTGGGTAAAGAACCCAGAACTAAGTTTTTATAAGCTCCTAAATTGAAAAGCTGAGCATTAAAGATGACAAAAGTGAGGCATCAGCAGTAAGAATGGGAAAACGCTAAAGTTACGCTAAAACATTTTATCAGTGGTGGGCCATCAGGGCCTGCAAAGCCTTCTCTGCTGGCCTAAACAGAATCACAAAGTTATAGCTATTTTATAATTTAATAATGTTTCTTAAATACACTACATGTATTATAATTTATAAAAATATTTTCCCCATTATCTTGTTTTCTCACTGCACAGCTACTGTCTTCCTCAGTTGCTCTGCTTCCAGTGCAGCTTGTTTTAAGTAGAGCTTTTATCCAATCAGATTTCACCTCTGTGTCTCTAGGTAAGAAGAGAGGCCCGAGGCCTGCAGACTCACAAGTGAATCCATGTGCAGTTTAAGTGAATGGGGACGATATTGTTGATTGTCATAGTGTTCAACCAATCAGATCTTTAGTTTGACATGTTGGGCGTATTCTTTGACGTGCCAGAGCCTGCTAGCTGGCCTAGCCATACGTGATTGGTCAGTGGGCTAGCCTGACATGTTGGGCGGTGACAATCCCAATATCTGCTGCCTCTGTCGAGCGGACATTTTCAGCCTCAAACGCATTAAAACGTATTCAAGAAATACAACTGGGGAGACTCGACTGTCTTCACTGGCGTCCATGAATCCAGAAGGACTTCTTACTGGAACTAAAACACACGGATGTACTGAACAACCGTGAGATTAAACTCTTTATTAACAAAGAAAGGAGGATGGACTTTGTCTTTAAATAGTGAACAGCAGCTCTGGTAAGTTAAATGCATTTGTTGTTACATCTGCAGTAGCTTTAATATGCTTGTTTATATATTATTATTTGTACAACTTGTTTTTATGAAGATGGATTTTTGTTTGGTTTTATATGTGATAGGAACCATTGTTACGTCCTATGTTGCTCTGGGGACATATTTAGCGGTGCCAGTGTTGGCAAGTTGGCGACTTTCTCGCTAAATCTGGCGACTTTCCAAACCCTCATGGAGACTTTTTTGTCAAAAGCTACTAGTGACACATCTAGAGACTTGTTCTGGTGTTGTTGGAGACTTTTCTGGTGTTTTGACGTTAAAGCACGTACGTTCTGCACCCTCCGCCGCCGCCCACAGAAGCCTCGCGCAGCAGTCCCAGCTGCAGTCAGAGCAGAGAGGAGATGCAGTCTCTGCAGTTAGTGTATTTACAGGTGTTGGCTTCATTTTTACACGAAACAAATAATAACCGTAGCTGTGTTTCAGCTGCAGGACAGCAGTGAAGGCCCAGGTATACAATGCACGGCCCGCCACTGATTTTAGACAGTATGCAACTTGTGTTATAGTGCAAAGTGGATAAATCATAAAGCCAAGCAGTATCATGTATGAAAGTGCCTTAGCAACTTATGCTAACACATAGCTAATATTAGCTTGCTAACAGCTTACTTCATCATTTTAATCATCACCATGATTTAGTTATCAACTGCACCCCAGTAGATAGGGTACAGGGTACTAAAACAATCCTTTGAAATGTTTAAATCTTATGTTTTTAGCCAGCAACAGGCATTTTGTTAGCATTTCAGCCCTTGGTTGCATATAGTGGCGCGGCGCTCCCTTGGAAGGATGCAGCTGGGGAATGGTCTCATGAGTTCTTTTCCTCAGTAGAAAGGCCTCGATAGCAACAAAGTCGTGTGGCTGAAGTCCTGGCAGGTAAGCGGGCAGTTGGCGGGTGCCAGATTTTAGAGCTTGACCAAAAGCTGAGTAGGCCAGACTCCCACCATCGCTGGTTCTTCCATAGCCCCAGACATCAGCCGGAAACAATATTGACTCCTTCAAATGCAGCCGACGAATGCAGCCTTCAGCTCACAGATTCGGAGGACACAACTGATGTATCCTTCGCGGCCCACCATATCCCAAGATGCATTGCGTGCCGATGAAGATTTTATTTTATTCAACATGGCGAGTGAAGCGGGAGCCGGAGAAGCGGCATCATTCACTTTTAAATGTAAGTATTGGGTTTCAACTCACTCGAATATCACCGATATCAATGTTAAAACAAAATAAGCAACCTTATAAAATCAGGTTTGTTAAAATGATCGGTTAAGTTTCGTGACGTTCGTTAGCATTACCTCAGAGTTTGACTAATATCTTACTGAGATTGTGACGATTTTACAGATGATTTATACTTCATATTATGTCCATAAACGGACCAACAGGAGCTCAGGTAGACCGGTTGTGAACCTGAAATATCACTTGTCCTGTAACGTTACAAATGTTGAGATTAACTACACAAATAAACTGAATTTGAGTATTTTGCTAATTCTGTTTTGTGGTGTGAAGCAAAACTAACTACATTTTGTTTTGTTATAGAGAGCCAGGAGCAAACGGCTCAGTTTATCAAGCTGAGGGGGGAGAACGACGGCCTCTTCACCGGGGCCAAACATTCTGCAAGCGTTGCTTGGAAGTAAGACATTAGTCCATTTGTAATATCTCCATTTGACCATCCTGTACTTAAGGCAGTTAAATTAGCTCTCATCCTGTACAAAGCCTTTACTAATAAGACAACCAGTAGAGAGGACAATACACTTCTGATGTGTTATTGTTGCTGTCACACAGATGACAGTTTTTTTTTTTTTCTTTTTTAAATTGAATATAAGACATCAATGCAAATGATTTCTATGTGAATTTGTGTATATTCTGCGGCTGTGCATACTTGTGTTAACTTTTCATCATTTTGTCAATGATATTAGGACAATTTTGGAGAAAATGTGCCTGCAGGGGAGGGTGAGTCCCTTGAGCCAGAGAGAAAGGATGAGCTGATGGAGCATATTAAAGAAGACATGAGGTTAGAGGACAGGAGAGCAGGGAGAGGATGGACAATAATGATAATTTAATTAACTTGTCAAAAAGATCGTAGCCTATATGACCCGGTCCAGTTGCCATAGGATGTTTTACCGAACGTTCTAAAACAATAAATAAATGGAGCGCTTCTTAATCAGACCTGTGACTGCGACACTGCGGTCAACTCAGCAGACACTCACATGTTAGTGCACCTATATGCTGAGATTCACGGTAAACGCATTCAAACGGCACAGATCGGGAGCGAGCGAAGGACTTTGAAAGTTAGCGGAAAGATTAACGTGAGACAACATCCGGTTTCTTCAGACGAACATCCGGTTTTCAGAATAAGATGCCAACAAAGTATGAATTATATTCACATTAAGTATAAAACATGCTACCTGCATCTCGTGAGTTAAAGGGAAAATACACCTAAATTGTGCGTAAAGTGTCTTTATTCTTTGATTTGAGGGTTGCTGGAAATTATTAATACCTGACTGACAGTCAATTAAGATATTTAATAAGCAAAAACTATGAACTGAATTTGTACCTTCAAATGGCACATTTTTGAAATTGGTGTGATTACTTACGTGAGGTACGAAGGTGTGGGGCACCTCCAGCGTTTGTAGGAAGATGGAACCGGCTCTTCATCATTCAAAAGCACGCTCTATAATGGAGCGTGCTTTTGAATGATGGCGTTAAAGCGCTGGGCTCCCACACCTTGTAAAGGCCTTTTGTAAGGAGCAATGAGGGGGAGTGGGTGTTGGAGACACGGGTACCCTCCGTCTGCAAGGATGAAGTGCCCTGGAGGAGGGTAGAGTGGACGCCAGTATAGCGGGCTGTGGCACGGCATTCTGGAGTTGTGGACTGACCCAGGCCAGCCCACGTAGGTGTCGATGAAGCAGCCCTGATGGTCACAAACAGCTTGTAGCAGAATCGAAGAGAACAGTTTCCTGTTCTTGTAGCAGTGACCATCAGGGCCGCTTGGTGGCTTGATTCGGACATGGCAGCCGTCTGTGGCTCCAGCAGCTTTTCTAAAAGCTCGGTGTCTTGCCAGCCCGGCAAACCCACGAGACACTGCCTCCAGGTCTTCGGGGGGACTTTGGAGGTGGATGACCTGGTGGCGAATGGCCACCACCTCCTCAGTGACTCTGGACGATGCGGTGGACAGTATGATCTACTTCGCAAACACTCTGGAGACCACCCTGTAGGAGGCCCCACACGCCAGCCAGAATAAAAACACAAGGGTCTCAATTGTGGCACCCCATCCATGGCTCCGATCCTGGTGGAGGAGGTCCAGCAGCACTGCCAGGGCCTCCCTGCTCAGCCTAAAGTCAGGCCTTGTGTCTTAGTCATTTAAAAACCTGTCCAGGACAGGAATGCTCAAGTTGATCCTGCAGTACAGGGGTCTGGGCTGGTTTAGGGAAAGGAGGAAAAGAAAAACTGTTAAATAAAGAACAATATTAAATGTGGGGAGCTTAGGTAGAATAGGCTTGTCTGTCTGTCTGTCCAAACTGTTTCAGCTTAAAAATGACAGTATGATTTTTTTTACATTACAGTAAAGTAAAGAGCCATTTTAAATATGAAATTATAGAAGTTGTAATGACATTAGCCATACAAACTACGTTAGCTAGCTGAAGTTAACATTACTTTTAGCTAAAAGCACATGGACTAACCAATTTAATTTATAATTACCTGAAAATTGTCCTCTCTGAGCCTGAAATATATAATACAGCGGTGGTGAATCATGTCTTCCAAAATTATTTGGAAGAGGAGGAACAGTAGTAACACCATTTCTGGCTCCATTTTTACAGGTTTTTTAGCACGAAGCTGGTTGCTAGGCAAGGGGTGCGGCAAAGGAAAAGGTGGTGACGCAAACAGGAAGTCCTCTGTAGCGTAGGCCGTCTCATTTCGGAGACCGCTGGGTCCAGCCTTCGCGGTCCTCTAAGGACGCTGCCGACGTAGACCGCGAAGGCTGGGTCCTCCGAAGGATGCAGACACAGCTTGTGTGGTTCCCTTAGTCCGACACAGGATGGCAGACAGGATCAACGGTGTGGTTTCCTGTGGACTGACACCGGACAGCAGGCAAGATCGACTGTGTGGTTCCCTCGGTCCGACACAGGATGGCAGACAGGATCAACGGTGTGGTTTCCTGTGGACTGACACCGGACAGCAGGCAAGATCGACTGTGTGGTTCCCTCGGTCCGACACAGGATGGCAGACAGGATCAACGGTGTGGTTTCCTGTGGACTGACACCGGACAGCAGGCAAGATCGACTGTGTGGTTCCCTCGGTCCGACACAGGATGGCAGGCTTACGTCAACTGGGTGATCTCCGCAGAACGACACAGGACGGCTGGACATGGGATCTCCGAGGAACTCCGTGGGCTCAGGTTGGTAACCAAACAACACAACCTGGCAGCTGGCACACTAGTTGGACCTAGACGATGTGGCAGAGAGGAGAGAGGTCAGAACTGGGGATCGTAAGAAGGGAAACTTACGGACAGGGGTAACGGAGTACCAGGGTGAGTAGATCGTACGGACTGATAACCCAGGACTGCAGGACCAGGGTTGATATACTGGTTGGATCCGGTGTGTCAACCTGCAGGTGGTAATCCGCTGGATTGTCCCAGCTGTGCATCAATCAGGGGTGTGGCCATGGGAGGTGTCTGGACCCAGAACACATGGCATGCAATAACAAACAGGGGAATGACAGAACACATGAGGAGAGGAGATCGGGGAAACAGAGTCAGACAGGGATCCTGATAAAATGAGTCACCAGTAGCAAGAAAAACATTATTTTTAACTGAGATGTATTGAAGATACTGTAGGTGCTAATAGAAGTAGTTTTATATTGATATGGCTGCACAGCTGCCATAAATGCTGGTGAGTTTACATAATAAGTATATAGATATGCATGTGTATAAACAAAATGGCTGCCGTATCTACGCCTAATATAGATTACGTTATTTTGAGTTCGGATCGATCATGGCCATGATGGATCCGAACTCCATTCAGAAAACAAACATTTTTAAAGTGGCTTGCTTGCCATCTTGTGGACAGACAGACAAAGCATGAATTCATTTAATGAAACTGCCACTCACCAGAGACAGATGGACAGGCGCTCCGCAGCTGAGACGGAACACCTATAGTAATCCTGGCACCGATCCGAGCCAACAGGTCATCAAACTGGCTACTGGTCAGCCTCAAGTAGCGCTGGAAGCGGCAGTCATCCAGACGCAGTTCCTGGAGAAGTCGGTGAAATTCACCGAGCTGTGTGCGCCTACGGATGATATTATGAACCCAGACATGAAGGTGTTTGATGTTGGTGTGAGCGCACCATTAGTCATCAAGTGGATGTTGACATATTTCACTGGGTAAGTGATGGCTTTGACCTTCTGGTGGCATTAGAGGAAAGTAAAGAAAGTTATTACTTTTCTTGTTGTGTAATGAACCCACTGATCTATCATTAGGAGACATTGTGAGGATTATAGGGACAATAAAGCAGCTGAATAAGAGAGACAACATCATGGATCCAGAGACCATCGTCATCATTTGACATTTCTCTTCTATCTGCTCGGTCTGAAGGCTGTCTGCCTTTAGTCTCATTTCTGCCACACAGCTCACAAACACCCACATGTGACAGACACATAGCACAGGCCAGCTAACCACATGTAACTGCCTGAACCGCAACTCAGCCATAGGAGCAACTGAATAGGTAAAGCATTTAATCCATTGCATGCTGGGATAGCATACATGTTATGTTATGTCATCTCATGTCATTAGGGCTGAAGCTAACAATTGGTTTTATTATCAATTTATCAAATATTTTAAGTTATTTATTCTATTCAATTAGTTATTGTTTGGTCAATAAAATGTCTAGAAATGGTGAATAACGCCACAATCAAAATATGCGTTTTTAGGCTGGAGGAACTTTTTCCTAGTTCTAAGAAGCCCCATTTTTATTGTGTCAGCACCACAGGAACAATCCTAGTTCTTAGACGCCATTTTGAATAACTTTTCTAGCTCCCATTTAAGAGTAGGTACTCTCCCAGCACAAGAGGAACCTCAAGTGACGTAAGTGTATGGTAACGTGTCGAACAAATGAGCCAATGGTGCACCTGCAATCGCCATTTTAAAAAACAACAACGTGTAAACAACAGACAACACAAAACGCAGACAATAGCTTGTAGCGTAAAAATGAACGAATGAACCGACAGTGAAGTTTTGAAGTTAATGAGCACACACCCACTGAGCCAAAGAACGAGTGAGAGGCGCTGCTCAGTGAGCTAACCCAGTAGCACAACGGCTAATCCAGTTACCCATAACGTTAGCTACGGCCACTAGCTAACGTTATGGCTAGTGGCCACTGAGGTGAAGAAGCCGCTGCGAACTGAAATCGCAACAAGTAACGCTACCTTCATGACAGAAAACAGAAAAAAAGCTCTAAAAGGTATGTAGTTCTTAGGAGAGTTCCCAAGCTGATGCCTTCAAATTGCTTGTAATGTTCAATCTATAGCTCAAAACCAAAGATGTGATAACTTCTAGTGCTCATTTCTATTTTATCAAGCCGCTCGTGCACACGTTCCTTATGGTGATCTTTCACAACAACGTCTGAGTGTTTTCATCCATCTGCACTTTGTCATCAGCGGTCCCCAACCACCGGGCCGCGGACCGGTACCGGGCCGAGGGTCATTTGGTACCGGGCCGCACAGAAAGAATAAATATTATATTATTTCTGTTTTATTTATTATCAGAGTCTGAAATAAGTTTTATTTTGAAAAATGACCGGATTCTCTCCCGATTTCATCCGCCTGTGCCTCTTGACATGTCAAGACACTCGTCTCGGTCACGTGATACATTACCTAAAAAATTAAGGCAACAAACTAGCGAAAATTTGTAAATAACTTGTGGAGAGCTTCTTTGCAAAGGGGAAAAGGCCTCTAAGGAGACAGAAGAAGAGCCTACAACCTACAAGAAAAATAAAGCTTCATTTAACAGACAATATCAGGAGTATAATTAAATATCAGGAGTATTGACGCGCCAAACCCGCTCTGCAGAATATGTGGCGACAGAGGAAGATCGAGAAAGGTCAAGCTCAAATCGTGGCAGCGGCAAGTTGTGGCAGCTGCCACGACTTCTCCCGGCAGTTTTCACTGTTTGTGGTAGCTGCCACTGTTTCGGATGTTAGCCTACATTAGCTTGCTAATAAAAACGAGTAGCCATGACTATACATATATATATATATATATATATATATAAATATAATAAAATTCGTATCCATGTACACGAATCACCAGGGCATAATGAGGCGTAAGTGTGGGTGGAGGTTATGTGTTAGGTGGAGTGTGTGACTGTGTGAGTCAGTGAGTACATTTTGCTGATAATAAAATACTTGACTAAGGTTTTGAATGCAGGACTATTATTTATAGTGGATTATTTAACAGTGTGGTATTAGTACTTTTACTGCAGTAAAGGATTTGAATAGAACAGTTATGACTGCATGCTCAAGGACTTCTCATGGTTGCAGTAACTTACCTGATCAAAACACCTTTTGTTACCTGTTTTATATTGCCATTGACTGTTCAGGGGTGTCCAAACCTCGGCCCGCAGCACATTCTAAAAATATAATGGAATATGGCCCACACATGACACTTGCGCTTGACTGTATTGTACTTCTTAGTTTCACCACTAGTTCAGTGTGGCTTTGTGGCACAAAGGCAGTAAAACTGCCTGTGCCAAAGCACACTGACTGTAATCCTGCGGGACTATTATTGTTGGAATGCTTTTAAGCATTCCAAGTATTGTTCTTCTAATCTTTATTCTTCAACTATTTCTTCCGTACGTATTTTGGCACTTAACTCCTTCCACATTTTTTAAGCTACAGAAACCGTTCAACTATCAAAATGTTCAGCTCTTTCAGCTCATGGTTGCTATCTCTCTTCATATTTCTAATCTTTAAACTTTTTGAATTATTAAGCTTTTTGCACATTGTTTTTTGAATGGATTTCTATGGAGAACATTTTCAAATCCTCTTAAACTTTTTCAACTTTCAAATCCTTCTACTTCCTCATACTTTCAGCTACAGACACCATTTAAACTTTAACATGTTGAGAAAACCCTAAACTATTGCTGAATGATTCAGCTTTTTGATATCTTCTACACTTTTTGAACTGTAGCATTTTAACTTTTATGATTTTTCAGTCCTTTCTTACTTTCGTAAAATACTTCCAGACGTGCGGCCCGATCGGAAATGGCCCATTGACTTGAATGGGGTTTCGGCGTGAAGAGAGCAAAAAAAACACTGAACTTTGGGTCCATATTGACTAACCATACTTTAACGTAGAAAAATTATTCGAAGTTTAAAACGTAGACAAAACGCTGAAGGTTATTGAGCCAAATGGACATTTTGATAGCTAGCACAGTTTTCATGAAGTCACAGATTAAGTTTCAGAAAAATTTGGGTCTGTTTCTGACTTTATAATGGGTGTGTATTGCGCAACTTAGAGTGCGTGATGTCATCGCTAGAGTGAAGAGCAGCTTGAGATTCTTGTGAAAAAAAGATTTGTCTTTTGCCACTGACTCCACAATTTTCACTCTTCATGCATAATTTTGGGATGGAAAAGTAGCTACTCTTGTCCTTGTCGTAAAAAACTGACTGTGGAATCTCACAGACTTACTTTCATGACTTACAGATTGCAGCCAATCACCCTCTCAGCAGAGCGAATGATGCGCTGCAGTCTACCCTTGTCCTTGTCCTTGGCTGCAGCGTACCAGACGGTGATGGAGGAGCAGAGGATGGACTCAATGATGGCTGTGTAGAAGTGCACCATCATTGTCTTTGGCAGGTTGAATTTCTTCAGCTGCCTCAGGAAGTACATCCTCTGCTGAGCCTTCTTGGTGATGGAGCTGATGTTAAGCTCCCACTTGAGGTCCTGGAATATGATGGAGCCCAGGAAGAGGAAGGACTCCACAGCGTCGACGGGGGAGTCACACAGGGTGATGGGGGCTGGTGGGGCTACATTCTTCCTGAAATCCACAACCAACTCCACTGTCTTTAGAGCGTTGAGCACCAAGTTGTTCAGACCGCACCAGGTGGTCAGTCTCCCACCTGTAGGCGGACTCATCCCCACCAGAGATGAGTCCAATGAGGGTGGTGTCATCCGCAAACTTCAGGAGCTTGATGGACTGGTGACTGGAGGTGCGCTGTTGGTGTACAGGGAGAAGAGCAGAGGGGAAAGAACGCAGCCTTGGGGGGAACCGGTGCTGATGGTCCGAGAGGCTGAGACGTGTTTTCCCAGCTTCACGTGCTGCTTCCTGTCAGACAGGAAGTCTGTGATCCACTTGCAGGTGGAGTCGGGCACGTGCAGCTGGGAGAGCTTGTCATGCAACAGAGACGGGATGATAGTGTTGGAAGCAGAGCTGAAGTCCACAAACAGGATCCTGGCGTAGGTTCCTGGGGTGTCCAGATGCTGGAGGATGAAGTGTAGAGCCAAGTTGACTGCGTTGTCTACAGACCTGTTGGCTCTGTAAGCAAACTGCAGGGGGTCCAGGAGTGGGTCAGTGAGGGCTTTTAGGTGGGACAGGACAAGACGTTCAAAAGACTTCATGACCACAGAGGTCAGGGCGACGGGCCTGTAGTCATTGAGTCCTGTGATCCTTGTTTTTTTTGCGACGGGGATGATGGTGGAGGCCTTGAAGCAGGCTGGTACGTGGCATGTCTCCAGGGAGGTGTTGAAGATGTCTGTAAACACTGGAGAGAACTGATCGGCACAATGCTTCAGGGTGGAGGGGGAGACAGAGTCCGGGCCGGCTGCTTTGCGGGGGTTCTGTGGGTTCTGTAGAGAGAGTCGTCACTGGGGGAAGGGGGGGCTGGGATGGGTGGTACAGAGGCATGAGACCCTGCTGAGCTGGGGGAGGGGGGGCTGGTGGTCTGGGGCTGGTTGATGGAGCCGTGTGGGTGGGGTCAGGACTGTCCCATTGTCTTTCAAATCTAGTAGAACTCGCTCAGCTTGTCTGCCAGGCGTAGATCATTCACAGAGTGGGGGGTTTTTGGCTTGTAGTTGGTGATCTGTCTGAGGCCTCTCCAGACAGAAGCAGAGTTACTTGCTGAGAGCTGGTGTTGCAGTTTGTGAGTACAGTCGTTTAGCGTCTCTCACCGCCTTACTAAACCTGTATTTTGCCTCTTTGTACAAGTCCTTGTCCCCACTCCTAAATGCCTGATCCTTGTGCAGTCTTAGCTGTCTGAGTTCCGCTGTAAACCAGGGTTTGTCGTTGTTGTAACTCACCCTGGTGCTTTTTGGAACACAGCTGTCCTCACAGAAGCTGATGTATGAAGTCACAGCCTCTGTGTACTCATCCAGACTGTTGGTATCAGTCCTGAAGACATCCCAGTCTGTACAGTCCAAGCACGCCCGAAGATCCTCCATAGCTTCACTGGTCCACTTCTTGAGTTTCCTCACCACAGGTTTACAGAGCTCTAATTTCTGCCTGTAAGCAGGAATCAGATGGACCATGACGTGGTCAGAGTGTCCCAGTGCAGCTCGAGGAACGGCGTGATAGGCCCCGCTGATTGTGGTGTAACAGTGGTCCAGAATGTTCTCCTCTCTGGTTGAGCATTTAATAAACTGTCTGTCTGTATTTAGGGAGTTCATGGCTGAGGTTTCCTTTGCTAAAGTCACCAAGGACAATAACCTGCGGTGGCATGTAAACACCGACCAGTATGAATGAAGTGAACTCACGGGGGAGTAAAAGGGTTTACAGTTTATAATGAAAGATTCCAGATCAGGAGAACAGTGCTGTAGAACCACTGTCACATCATTGCACCAGCCACTGTTGGAGTAGAAACAGATTCCTCCACCCTTCGATATGCCGGATAGCTCCGAGTCGCGGTCCGCTCTGAACAGCTGGAAGCCAGCCAGCTGGAGCGCAGAGTCCGGTATCGACCCACAGAGCCAGGTCTCAGTGAAGTACAAAAATGCCCGGCAGCGGTGTGCGAAATCCACATGTGCAGAGACGCACAAGCGCACCGGAACGTTTCCCACGTTTCTTCACTGCATGAGTTAAGGTGAGCGCACCTTTGACCAGAATGTCCAGTAATTCTACAGAACTTAACAGAAAAGTTCGAAGTAAATCCGCTGGAGTTGTTCCCCTGATGTTTATGAGCTCATCTCTGGTGAAAAAGCTCCGGGTATCGCAGCAGAAAACAGTATTTACAACAAAAACAACACAAAACAATGAGCACCAACACGTGGCAGCCGTCCGCGGCACCATCTTGAGAGGCAGATCTATGTGTCGTAGGAGTGGCCTTTCAGGACCCACGTTGAATAAACAGGAAATATACATTTCGATCGCTTCGCCTCTCTTTCACATAGTTTCTATGGTATCTTTGGAAAGACTATAATCGGAACAGTTTGCTGGAAAATTCACTAGATGTAAGAATGTGGTTGAGATGCCGAGGACACATGGCGAGGAGTGAAGGACAAAGTTGGTTTTAGGTGTCGATGCCTGTTCAAAACACTGACGTCAATAAATCCTTCATAAAATGCACTTGTTGTCCGTCTTATATTTGTATTATACATCGTTATTAATCTGATGTCAAGTCGATTTGAGACCTGTCCATGCATTCATACAGCCTGAGTGAAATATACTGAGCTCAACACCGCGTAGAGATGACTGTCAACTGTGGGATACTGTGATCTGCACAGATTCATTTGTGATACAACACTGTAGACCAAAATGCTTACATTATGATGACATGGTTTTGAGACAGGGAAGCTGGTCCAGAAGAAGGCAGCAGTCCCCATGTGGCCACCCTCATGAAAACCTCCTGGACTTTGAGTGGGGCTTTATGTAGTCCACAGCACATCTCCACAGAGGAGGAAGCAGAGAGAGCCCACACTGCATCCTGGTGTTCTTTTTTCCTTTTAAGGTAACACGTGTTCTGTTCAGTTCTATCCAGTTGTCTCAAACGTGCAGTTCCAGATTAGTTCTTTTACTCTCTTTCTATTGCACTAATGACCATAACTAAATAAAGTGACACTGAAGGCGGGGTACATTAGTATACTATAAGAGTTGTATATAGATTGTTGAGAATCTGTTTAACATGATGCAGTGTTCTGGTCTAATTGTATTGTACAATAATGTAATTACTGACAATGTGTTTTGCTCTAATTTGCTTTAATGAATTCCATGTTATATGCTGCTTTTATTATTTGTATTTTGCAAAAATGTGATCACTGTGAAATTGTCAGTTATTGAATGTGTTTGACTGCATTGGCTTTAATAAAATATTTTTCATGTAAGGCCATCTCTTGTTTGAGTCGTTTCTATTGTAGCTATTTTCAGGGGTTTTATTTTGAAATAATTTTAAATCATTAGCTTCTAGCAGTGTCATACTGTAAATATACATTCTACAGTACTGTAATAAATGTTACGGTAATTAACTGTTCATGCACATTGCAGTAGAACACTAAAATAACAGTATAATGCATTTTCTATACAGCACTGTACTGTAATAATGTTTACAGTATTAAACCGTTGTTGTAAATTACAGTAGGTACGCTGTAGAGTTACAGTTGAATGCTGGAAGCTGTAGCTGCAGATGTTTACTGTAATTTAACGGGGAAATGTGTTACAGTGAGAGTCAAACTTTCTGTATCCCAATGACAATAAAACTGAAGTCATTTTATTTGGACCAACATTTAACCAACATTATATCTTCTCATCTCGGCCCTTTGACCTCTTCTGTTGAACCATTCAATTCAGGATTTAAGTGTGACAAATAAATCAGTGAGGTAGTTAAATTATGTATAATGTTTAATAAGAATGAGTGTCAGAACAAGCCTAACTTCTTTATATTTGAATCACAGATTGTGAATATAAATTATTGTATCATGCAATCTGCTGACCTTATGAAAAACATCAAATGTGCATGACTGTGGATGATAGTAAACTCATACTGAGCACACAGATGTTTAAAGATAAAGTATTGATCTTTATTGAAATAAGGTTTGAGGTAAATTGTACAGATGCTGATCAGCCTTCAACGTTGCAGCTGCAGGTTTTGTTTTCATCACTAGATTCCGCTTGATCACCCTGATGACGTCACGTTTGTAAAAGCCCAAATCCTTCCGAATGAACAGATCTCTCGCCGGGTGCGGTGGCGCGCGCCTGTAATCCCAGTTACCGGGAGGCTGAGGCTGGAGGGTCGTTTGAGCTCAGGAGCTCTGAGCTGCAGCGGACTATGAAGATCGGGTGTCCGCACTAAGTTCGGTATCGGTATGGTGCTCCTGGGGGAGCCCGGGACCACCAGGTCGTCTAAGGAGGGGTGCACCGGCCCAGGTCGGAGACGGAGCAGGTCAAAGCCCCCGTGCTGCTCAGTAGGGGGGTCGCGCCTGTGAATAGACGCATGTAGGGCAGCCTGAGTAACACAGCGGGACACAGTCTTTCTACTGTTCAACAAACAGTTCAATTATTTATGACGATTCCATTTCTGTGTCCCGATGGAGCTGAAATTAAAGTTTGGAAAAAATATCAATATTAGCAGAAAATGTGTATTTATATGATGATTGTGTTGGTAAATGAGTCAGAGTTGTTTGCTGATTTTGGAATTATCGGAAGCAAACTGTATTTGTTTGAATTAAACTTTGAAGGAAAATGTCTTTCCATCAAAGGGAATGGTGCATTATGGGAAATTACATATTGATAAAAAGAAGCAATGGACCTGAAATATTTAGCCTCAATCATTAGAAGACCTCTTACATTTCAATCATCTCTTTTTCTCAGTTCATCATGTTTTCCTCATTATTTCATGGTTTCCTGTATTTTCAGAGTCAAACGATGTTTTGTAGTTGCTGTAATCTGGACGTTATCACATGTATTAGTCAGCAGGATCCTAAATCAAGGATCATATTCAGGGGGACGTCTGTGCTGTGTTTTTATCCAAACTCTTGCATTTGTCTTCATAATATGAATAAAATAGTATTAGTATCAAGCCATGCCATGTGTATATTTCTGCTTCACGTGGTTCATTGGACTGTTACTCTACTATATATACTTCTCAATATGAAGCAACATATTGTTTTTTTGGACCATGAATGCAGCTTGTGGGTAAGAAGCACTGAGTGGAAAGAGGCTGATGTGAAATGAACAGCAGCCCTAACAGATGTCCAGTTGTTGTCGCTTGTGTGTCGACTTAATGGTGTTTTTAAATTTCAGTTTAAGTGAATTTGATCTCGCTGTAGAGACATTGGTCCTGAAGCTTGACGCTGTATTATGAGTTATATACTTGATATATATATATATATATATATATATATATATATATATATATATATATATATATATATATATATATATATATATATATATATATATATATATATATATATACTTTAAAGAAGGGTGCTTCATCCAGCCGGGAATGTGACGACAAACCAAGTTCACTCCCTCGCGGAGTGGGAGGGTGTAGGACAGGCAGCGCTCCCTCGACTGTGCAAGTCCGTACACTTTCCGGTCCGCCTTGTGCGTCGCCCTTTCCGTTCCGACTCTTTTCTCCCTCCGCCCGGTGCCTTTCTCCTCGGCGGCCCACGTGCGGATTTAATTCGGTTTTCACTTTAAAATTTGCTCAACAAGTTTGGACCAAATGTCGTCGCCTTTCGAGCAGGTGCGGGCGAGCGTGGTGAAGCTCCTGCGAGGAATCGACAGGTATGTACGATGCTCTTAACGAGTCGATGGCCCGGCGAACAAGCTAGCGATAGCTTAGCTGTTGGCTAATGATTTAAGCTAACGTTTGCTGAGTTAAGTCAGTGGTGGTTAGTTCATTCACTCATTCACTCATTCATACGCTTTTTATTAAGTTCAGGAGTTATATGTGTGCGTCTCACGCCAATATGAACGTTGTTATTAGTAACGTTATATGAACAGAATAACTGGAAGAGCAGATATGAACAGCAGCTGTTAGCTAACTGCTCAAATGATTTGCGAACATTTCCCTCATTAACATTAAATAACGTGAACCAGTGGTGAGTACCTATAACTCCACTCACTTGACTTGATTCATTAAAATATATTAACGGCGTGGACATCCATTTTTGAGTTTTGTTTGTTTTGAATGATAATTGAATGTCCATATGGTCTTATAGTGCACAATCAATGATCTCAATTTACAGAACAGTCTTCGAGAATGTTACTGTTACAGATCATTTATTTAAAAAACAACTCAAAATACATCGTCTTATGTTGTTCGTGGTTAAAATAAGGAGGTTCATTGAAGTTGTTTACACTAACCAAAACATTGTTCGCACATCGCAGTATATTTGTCATAAATACATTTTTACACATCGTGCATTCATAACTTTCCTCTGATGAAGATGAGTAAACTAATGCTTTTTAGTACATTCTACAGTTTTTCCTTTTTCTTCAGTGGTAAATAAATTGGCAAAGCAACAAATTAGGTCACACATTGCAGCCTTTCGAAAATACATATTGTATATTTGAAAATGATAAATGACACAAGAAGACAACACAAATCAAACTTGGCATCACAGGTTTCTGAAGCCTGATGGTGCACCTTGTACTACATTTAGTTATATAAGGAAATTAATAGAATTAGCTCTGTTGCAGTCAGCTACACCACACAAATGCATCTTACATGTTAACGCATCAACAATAATAGAAAGAATCGAATATTCTAGTATGTAACAACCAAACAGCCCGTTAGGATGCACAATTAGTACTTTTATACTTGAAGTACATTTTCTTGAATACTTTTATTTAAGATTTGAATGCAGGACTTTAACTTCTAACTGTTTTTTATTGTGGTAGCCTGTTGGTACTTTAGCTTAATTAAATCATAATGACTCGCTCGCTGCCTGCATTTTATTTTCAGAAGCTGACCGTAGCTCGACAAGCTAATCCTGGTTATTAAATTACTTTTGTCTTTATTATATTGTTTTCGTTTTGTGACCAACTCGAAGATGAAGTTCAGAGTCGGTATCCTTTCACAGCTGCTGACAGATGTTGCCTGCTCAGTGTGACTCCTGTCATTAAGAGGCTGACCTGGTTCTCTTCTCCAGTGACCCGTCCTGTCTAATGAAGCAGCAATTAAGAGTTCCATAGGATTGACAAGTAACGAGTCCTGAAAATAGAGAAAGGACTTTGGCGGAACGTCATGGTCACAAATACGAGCTCACAAAAGAGACGGTGGGGAAAATGTGTGGCGACACAGAAAACCCATTTTCCTCCACACTTGATTGAGGGGTAATGCTCTCGTCTTTCTTCACAGGTACAACCCAGAAAACCTCCCAACGTTGGAGCGCTACGTGGAGACGCAAGCTAAAGAGAACGCCTACGACCTGGAGGCCAACCTGGCTGTCCTGAAGCTGTAAGTCACACCAGCCGCCATTCAACACACAGGAACACCTGTTTCATCTGCCCGTCTCTTAGAGAACGATCTAGAGTCTCTCTTAAAACCGTTGTGTGGACTGTCAAAGGAGCCAACATGGTGGGGAATAATGAGGTTTTCACGTTAAACCGTGGGCCTGCTAGTGTTTAGTGTTCACTTTCACAGCCATATATGAGTGAGCCCCACTGATGCAAAAATAACAAGTAACAATCCAGGTTCTCCTGGTCGGGGGAGGGGTCGCTCTGAGTGTCACAGCGATCCTTTTGAATTTGAGGTCCAGTGTTTTTCTGATCTGCCAAACGGTTCTATTGTCTTGTTACATTCGTTTGTTTTTAAGAGAGGCTTGAATCCAACATTTCAATATTCATCAGACAAGTTTTTGTTATTCATTTTGGGTAAATTAGTTGGAATATAAATAGGGAATTAAATAAAAAATAATGCTTAAAATAATTAATTAATGAATCGACTAATCTTTTACATAATCATAAAAAAATAAGTTGAATTCCCAGTTTCCACCACAGACCAGAAGAACAACAATGATGTCATTAAATCTGTTCCTCTGCAGGTACCAGTTCAACCCAGCTTACTTCCAGGTTCCGGTGACCTCACAGATCCTGCTGAAGGCCCTGACCAACCTGCCACACACCGACTTCACTCTGTGCAAGTGTATGATCGACCAGACACACGTATCCTCCTGGTGCCGCTTCGTCATCCGATGTCATCTGTTGTAGGCTTTGTAGCTCCCGTTCGCTAACACGTGAAGGTTTTGCCGTCTCTCTGGCGGGCCGTGCTGTACAACACAGACCGATACGGTTGAGCTTTAAAGTGAAAGTGAAGTGCGGGTGGTGTTGGGTCAGGGAGACGTCGATCTTTCTGGCATGCTCCAGATTCCCAGTTATTATTATTTATAATTTATTTTGTGAAGCCGTATTTATTCACATTAAGACTTACAAAGATATGAGAAACTCAAAAAGTAGTCGTCACATAAAGTAGCCATGTCTAAAGTGTTACCGGTGCCACTATGTAGAAGAAGGTTTAAATAGATCCAGGCCTGGGAGGGGGTCCTCTGTCTCTGGGTTGGGGGGTGTTTCCTTGACTACAGTGTCGCAGCAAGAGGAGCGTCCCATCAGACAGATCCTGTACCTGGGGAACCTGCTGGAGACGTGTCACTTCCAGAGCTTCTGGGTACGTCACACACACACACACACACACACACACACACACATTAAATGACACTATAGAACAGGGTCACTAATAGGTGGGCCTGGACCTAAAACCGATAGATAACAGAGAATTATTCCATTTTGACGGAGCGCTTCTATTTTAACTGGCGCAGCTTTTCTAGTCTTCACGGTACTCGCTCAGCGGTGCAGGAAACACACCGACCAACTACACGCGTTGAAAATCACATCACATGATGCTGCTCAGCCAATCGAATATGTGTATTCTGATAAACCTCCCGAATCGAGGGAGGTTTACACACGGGGGGGAGACGGGCGACAGACGAGTCGCCGGAGAATAATGCGAGAGTCACAAGTTATTTCACATGACGTGGTCAGAGACCAGAGCCTTTAAGAATGGACCGACTCTTACAGGTTAATTCACAACTCTTTATAGCAAATGTACCCACAACAACCTAAGAGCCCGATGTGATCAGAACCATAACGCATGAGTTCACTGCCCAACAATGATGTGACCAGAGGAGTAGAGATGAAACCAGAGGTTTAATAATCAGCTATCGACCCGGCACACACACGCTTATTAGAAGAGGGAAATATAATGTCATTGTTTTCTTGGGTGACATCACTTCACACCTGAATGAACTGAATTTAAGCTGCACGACAATTCAGTGAAATTCATTTTTCCAAAATGAATGACTTTATTTTAAGTCACATTTTTAAAAGCTTTCTGTATTTTATTCTTTAATCCTTATTTTACTTGAAACATACATTTATTTGAGGATATATTGTTTATAATTCATTCAGTTCAATTTGACAATAAATATTGTTGAGATTATATTCAATGAACTTTCTTTATTTGATTTGACAGTCAGTTGTTTGACTACATACAGACAATATATATATATATATGAATATATATATGGCACTAAATCACCTGCTATAGAGAGACGTAGTAACAATATTAGGTAGACATTGCACACAATTTCATAAATGATTTGAAGATTCTCAGAAGCTTTATTGTTCCAATAAGATATCTGAATGAACTTTAAGAGGAAACTTGGTGTTAGGACTTTAAGCCATAAACAATATTCAATGTGCTTGATTCAGAGTTCATCCATGCCTGAGGGGTTGTCTCCATGCGGCTCTCAACATGGCGACATGTCATTCACAAGATTTCATTATGACACAAACATAACCGTGTCTATGTTGCATGTTTGTGTCTTATTTTGAATTATTTTGGCAGAATTCAGAGATGAGAAATGAAAGAACATATTTTACTAAAAGTGCTGACATTGTTGTTATTCGTTATGTTGAACTGCAGGTTGCTGCTCATTTATTTTGTGCACTGTGTCCTCTCACTTGCTTCTGTGGACAGAAATGTATCAGGCTTTATGAATGTGGACTAATGCATCACCAAACACTCTCTGCAACATCTCTCGTCCTCGTCCTGAGGCCTTTTGTTCTCCTCTTTTCCAAACTTCCAAAGGAGTGTCCTCTCTGTCTCCTTTTAATCGTGTCCTCTCTGTGTCTGCTTTTAATCACGTCCTCTTCCTTCCTGACAGACGAGTCTGGAGGAGAACAGAGAGCTCATCGACGGCATTACCGGTTTCGAGGACTCCGTTCGCAAGTGTGAGTGTCGTCCTGTGACTCGGTGCACATTAAGCTCTCACAGTAATTAGTCTGGAAGTTAACGGGAAACGAGCACACGAAGGCTGAACAGATCCATATTGAACTTATCAACATTATCAGCATCGTCCGTTTATTTCATTGTTCTTCCTCTCCAGTCATCTGCCATGTAGTGGGCATCACCTACCAGACCATCGAGCACCGGTTACTGGCCGAGATGCTGGGAGACCCGCTGGGTAAGAAGTGTAGAGATGTACAGAGCTGCCAGAGGTCAGTCAACCAGCTCTAGAATACAAGTTAAACGCAAAAACCTCCCATTTGTCAACCTCCGCTGGTACAGACACGCAGGTGAAGGTGTGGATGAACAAGTACGGCTGGACGGAGAACGAGGAAGGACAAATCTTCGTCTTCAGTCAAGAGGAGAGCGTCAAGCCCAAGAACATCGTGGAGAAGATCGACTTTGAGAGTGAGTGCTGCCACCCATTCATGAATAGTGATATAATATACCAGAGTGAGTCACATCTGGTGACAAAAACTACAGTATGAACTAGTTATGAAGTTAGCCGAGTCAGCGTTAGCCGAGTCAGCGTTAGCCGCGTTAGCGTTAGCCGAGTCAGCGTTAGCCGAGTCAGCGTTAGCGTTAGCCGCGTCAGCGCTAGCCGCGTCAGCGCTAGCCGCGTCAGCGTTAGCAGCGTTAGCCGAGTCAGCGTTAGCCGAGTCAGCGTTAGCCGAGTCAGCGTTAGCCGAGTCAGCGTTAGCCGCGTTAGCCGAGTCAGCGTTAGCTGAGTCCGCGTTAGCTGAGTCCGCGTTAGCAGAGTCCGCGTTAGCAGAGTCCGCGTTAGCAGAGTCCGCGTTAGCAGAGTCCGCGTTAGCAGAGTCCGCGTTAGCAGAGTCCGCGTTAGCAGAGTCCGCGTTAGCTGAGTCCGCGTTAGCTGCGTTAGCTGAGTCCGCGTTAGCCGAGTCAGCGTTAGCCGCGTTAGCTGAGTCCGCGTTAGCTGAGTCCGCGTTAGCTGAGTCAGCGTTAGCCGCGTTAGCTGAGTCCGCGTTAGCTGAGTCAGCGTTAGCCGCGTTAGCTGAGTCCGCGTTAGCTGAGTCAGCGTTAGCCGCGTTAGCTGAGTCCGCGTTAGCTGAGTCAGCGTTAGCCGCGTTAGCTGAGTCCGCGTTAGCTGAGTCAGCGTTAGCCGCGTTAGCTGAGTCAGCGTTAGCCGCGTTAGCTGAGTCAGCGTTAGCCGCGTTAGCTGAGTCAGCGTTAGCCGCGTTAGCTGAGTCCGCGTTAGCCGCGTTAGCTGAGTCCGCGTTAGCTGAGTCCGCGTTAGCCGCGTTAGCTGAGTCCGCGTTAGCTGAGTCCGCGTTAGCTGAGGCCGCGTTAGCTGCCCGGGTTCGCTGAGGCCGCGTTAGCTGAGTCAGCGTTAGCTGCCCGGGTTCGTTACGTTGTGAGTACTCTGTCTGCTTCTCCAAACAGGGTGTTGACCACCATCTACATTACTAGATGTAATACTACTGACTATAGATGAGGATAAATGTTTATATATATATATATATATATATATATGTGTGTGTGTAGCAGCGTCTTTATGCAAAAACCAGTCCGTTAGCGTAGGAAAGGATTTTTAGAAGGACTTGAGAAAATTTGAATGTCTGGATTTCAATAAATAAGGAACACCACTGCAAAGATAAAGAGTGAAATATAAACCAATAATATTGGAGACTGCACTTAATTCCACATGACTAGTTGCTCTTGTCTGGTTTGTTCGGGTGGGGCAACTCCTTGTGTCTGATTTTATTAATGAACAGACCTCAGTTTGCTCCTCGTTCTCCTCACTGGAGCTATGAAGTACCTCACCTGTGTTTAGGAGCACGTTGTTCTACACGTATGAAGCTGTTTGTGACCTTTACTGTTTATAATGAATGAGCAACATTTTACCATCAAGACACACATTGAGTGAATGATTTGTTTGATTTGTTTCTGTTAATGAGTGTAAGTTAATGTTTGATATGTTTCCTCTCTTTCCACACATCTTCTCTCTGTTATTCTATTCACAGGTGTATCCAGCATCATGGCTACATCTCAGTGATGCACACACACACACACACACACACACACACATTTGATAAGACGGATTCAACCAGCTCATTATTTTTCATAATCACTTTTTTTTTTCTCAATAAAAGTAATTTATCCCGTACCGCTCGTGTCTGACTTTGGTTCTTCGTGCTGCTCTCTGAACGTTCTTAAAGCCTTTTTAGTTGCTTCATTAACAGCTCTTCCCACAAATGATTTTGACTTCCTTGTTAATCCAAATCATATCCGGGTGTTGGCTGCACTCTGTAATTAAGCAGAGAATAAAAACCCGACGTGGATCAGGGCTTAAAGCCGCTGCTGAGTCATCGTGTTAGACGTTTGATTCATCCTTTTATTCTCAGAAATGGGCCATGAGAACGAAGGTCAGGTCCTTCACACAAAGGTTTTGGTGGAAAAGTTGTGTTTAAGTAAAAGTATCAATACTGACGAGGCCAGTTTATCCATACATCACCTGGTACACAGGTTATTCAAAGTGTCTACAAGGACAATATACAAGAACGAGAGATAAAGAGTGTAAAATAACATCAACTAAAGGACAGGTAAGTCTGAAACCAAATTGATTAAAATAATATCATCAATAATAATGATGTTTTTTCTAAACCTAACTGGCCGGTAGCGTTGTGTTTCCTGAACATAACTGGACCTCTTCTCGTAACGTTGTGGCGTTACACGTGTGAACTGAATAAATGACCAAGAAAAGCCTAAAATGCCTTCTCAGGACATGCCTATATGTTATTCATACACACTCCCATTCGATCGGGTCAGACTAACCTGCATTGCCTGAACCCATTTCCTCCTAAAGCGCAGTAAAGGTTGTTCAAGGAAGTGTTGACCTGATGTCACGGCTCGACAGGAGGAATTCAAGTGTTACTCACTCCATTATCGTAGACCTCTTTTAACCGCCTTAAAGGTGAAGCAACAGTGGAAAGTCACTGGCCCATCGCTCCGTTGGTCTTTTCACACTGCTGGATGCTTCGTTATTTAAATGAGTATATAAATGAAACCTCTTGTGAGGGTGTACCAGTGGCTCAGCAAGGAGAGCTGATTCCACACAGCTGACAGCTGTTTCACCACATGTGGATTTAACTCAGCACCACCTAACTGACCATTCCCTACAGATGTGAGAGACCCATCCGGCTCCTTCTCTGCAAACATATCAGCGATATACGCTCACCGGACACTTTATTAGGCTCACCTGCTCAATTGTTTAACACAAATAGCTAATCAGCGAATCACATGGCAGCAGCTCAATGCCTTCAGGCCTCTAGACGTGGTGAAGACGACTTGCTGAAGTTCAAAACCAGCATCAGAATGAGGAAGAAAGGAGATTTAAGTGACTTTGAACGTGACATGGTTGTTGGTGCCAGACGGGCTGGTCTGAGTATTTCAAACTGCTGATCTACTGGGATGTTCACCCACAACCATCTCTAGAGTTCACAGAGAACGGTCCTAAAGAGAAGATATCCAGTGAGCGGCAGTGGTGTGGACGATGCCTCGTTGATGTCAGAGGTCAGAGGAGAATGGGCAGAGTGGATGGAGATGATAGAAGCAACAGTAACTCAAATAACCACTCGTTACAACCAAGGTCTGCAGAACACCATCTCTGAACGCACAACACGTGGAACCTTGAAGCAGACGGGCTACAGCAGCAGAGACTCCTGTCAGCTGACAACAGGACACTGAGGCTACAGGCTCACAGGCTCACCAACATGTGACAATAGAAGATTAAAAACGTTGTCTGGTCTGATGAGTCTCCATTTCAGCTGCCACATTCAGATGGTGGGTCACAATGTGTCGTAAACAACATGAAGCATGGATCCATCCTGCCTTGTATCAACGGTTCAGGCTGCTGGTGGTGGTGTACTGGTGGGGGGGATATTTTCTTGGCACACTTTGGGCCCCTTCGTACCAACTGAGCATCGTTTAAACACCACGGCCTACCTGAGTATTGTTGCTGACCATGTCCGTCCCTTTATGACCACAGTGGACCCATCTTCTGATGGCTACCTCCAGCAGGATAATGCACCATGTCACAAAGCTCTAATCATCTCAAACTGGTTCCTTGAAAATGACGATGAGTTCACTGTACTCCAATGCTCTCCACAGTCACCACATCTCAATCCAGTAGAGCAGCTTTGTGATGTGGTGGAACGGGAGATTCTCATCATGGATGTGATGCTATCGTGTCAATATGGAGCAACATCTGTGAGGAATGTTTCCAACACCTTGTTGAATCTATGCTACGAAGAATTAAGGAAGTTCTGAAGGCAAAAGGGGTCCAACCCGGTACTAGCACGGTGTACCTAATAAAGTGGCCCGTGAGTGTATTTCGGGCCCAGCTTGTTGAGTGACTTATAAACAATAAGTATGTCCTCAAAAACAATAAAATAAAAATAAAGATCCTGTAAAGCATTATGAGAAACCTCAAAATAATAACTTAGTATCTCAGAATTATAATAATATGGTATCTCATAATTTTGACATACTAAGTCATTATCATGAGATACTAAGTCATTATCATGAGATGCTAAGTCATTATCATGAGATACTAAGTCATTATCATGAGATACCAAGTCATTATCATGAGATACCAAGTCATTATTATGAGATACTAAGTCATTATCATGAGATACTAAGTCATTATTATGAGATACTAAGTCATTATCATGAGATACTAAGTCATTATCATGAGATACTAAGTCATTATCATGAGATACTAAGTCATTATCATGAGATACTAAGTCATTATCATGAGATACTAAGTCATTATCATGAGATACTAAGTCATGAGATACTAAGTCATTATTATGAGATACTAAGTCATTATCATGAGATACTAAGTCATTATCATGAGATACTAAGTCATGAGATACTAAGTCATTATTATGAGATACTAAGTCATTATCATGAGATACTAAGTCATTATCATGAGATACTAAGTCATTATCATGAGATACTAAGTCATGAGATACTAAGTCATTATTATGAGATACTAAGTCATTATCATGAGATACTAAGTCATTATGAGATACTAAGTCATTATGAGATACTAAGTCATTATCATGAGATACTAAGTCATTATTATGAGATACTGAGTTTATCATTATAATGAATTACAGGATCTTTATTTATATCACAGTGGGCTTCTGTACCCTCTTGTACTAATGATAATGTTATGTTCGTGTGATAATAGGTGGACACAACCTCGACACAGTAGTTACCGTATATGTAAATATACTTGGACTGTAACCTTCAGCTCCACCCTCTCTCGCCTCGCGCTCAGGTGAGCGTCTACCTCTGTAGCGTGCCTTGGTTCGGGGCGTGGCTCGTGAGTATTACCTTCTGTAAGTGAAGGGCAGAAAGTCGGAAGCTCAGTTTCAGAGAGCGCGTGTCTGCTTGTCCGACATGAAGAAGTCGCTGAGTCTGTCGTCCGAAGGCTCCCTCCCTCCCCTGGAGGACGACGCGGACTCGGTCTGCTCCGACGAGCTGCTCGGCTCTCAGTCCCGCAGCTGGCTCGCGGACCTCTTGACGACCGGGCTCGCGCTGCCGGAGAGCGAGGATGTGAACAGGATCGGCCGGGACGGGCTGTTCGTGGACTACAACTTCCCCCTGGGAGAGCTGGAGATGCAGGCCGGGGTCAAGTGGAGACGACCAAAGGTAAAGAGATGGAGGCTGAACCTTGTGTGGTGGAATGTATCCGAGTACATGTACTTTGTACTTTACTCGACTATTTCTACTTTCCACTAGGCCTACATTTTGGAGGCAAATATTGTAGTTTTTACTGAACTATATATTTTTTCCTTTGCAGATTCAAATAAAAATGCATTAAATATTATAGATTTAGGTCCTTTAAATACATTTTAAACCCTCTGCTTCTGTACTTACGGTTTCTTTTACGGTGTTGACGTAACCGCCTCATGAAATCACATTTACTATCAGTGAGTCACAGCGGGATCATGTCAGGAGGCAGACCTGACATGACATGATGAATACCAGTTGGCGTCCTGTTCCGAATGTAAACCTGTGTTGTTCTTTTATGCACCAGTGTCCTAACTGGGGAAGCTACCTCAGTTTTTTGATATTGTTCAATACATGACAGAGGAAAAATTGCAGATGGGTGCGTTTCAAACAAACACATGGAGGTATAATAAAGACAAACAAAGGCCTGCAGGGCAAAGGAAGATGTGAGCCCAGTGTTGTCCATCAATATACTCGGTAGTGGTAGAAGTACTCAGATCCTTCACTTAAAGGTTCATTAACATTCAGAGCATTAATATAGCAACAAATAGCTGTTATCTCTGTAAAGAGATAGTGGAGTAATGTCTACCTGAGCAGAGAATGAAGTTGTAATCTGAGCCTCCAGGCTTTCTTTACATGCTTTTAGTGCATGTTCCTGCACGTGAGAGTGCACGAGCGGCCACGGCTCTCATGCGGCGGGTTACAGCTAACGATGCCGTCCCGACCGACGGCGTCGTTGTGGAGAGCGTAGCGCCGCCCTCCTGTGACCCCCTCAGGTACACACTGAGCTCTGTCTGCACCGTTAGCGCCGTTAGCTGCAAGCCGCTGGCTCAGTCCTCCTCATGTTGAGAGCTGCTGTATATGTAAGCTCTGAATATGTGTTTCTGATACCACACTGAGAAAACACTCCTCCACAAGTCCTGCACTCAAAACCGTACGAAGTAAAAGTATGTACGTTTTATCAGCTAAATGTACTAAAAGTACTTAAAGTAAAAGTAATAATGGTGCAGTTAAATGTTCAGTGTTTTACTATTATATCTGATGTTTCTGGATTAATATTACTGCTGCATTCATGTGTATGTTACATTTTAACTCCTTTATGTCCTGTTGGTTAGTTTAATCTACATCAATGCATCATATTCTATTAGATCATCATGTTTGTAGCGTCTCTGTCCTGTGAGAACCTCGTATCTCTAAAAAGATAAACAGTCCTGTTTTCAGCTTAGTGACGATGTGTTTAACATCTGATCCAAGAGGCTTTAAAGAGTTTATTAAGATGAAGAAGGAGGAGGATTTTATCAACACATGAAGGAACACTTCATCCTTCAGTTCATCACAAACACTCAACATCAACACATCTGGAGATACGAGGTTTCACTGGACAGGAAGGAGGACTAAAGTAACTAAAGCTGTCAGTTAAATGAGTTAAAAGTATGAAATGGAAATACTCAAAGTACAAGCACTTCCTATTTGTTCTTAAATATACCTAATGAGGGCAGGACTCGTCTGCTTCTGCCGTCACTCCTTTGTTGAGTAAATATGAGCCGTCTCAAAGGAAAGCACCTCGACATGGAATAAGAGCAGCTCTCTCTCTGCAGCGGGCAGAAGAAGGAAAGTGGCAGTTTTGTCAGTTTCTACGCGTCTGAATGTTTTATTAAAAAGAGCAGGAAGATGTTTTACCGTATTTCCCACACTGTGTAATATTGTGTTCAATGAGTAGGTTTCTCTGTTTTCTATTCGTCCTCGTGAACAAAACAACAAGAACGCCTCAAAAGGAAGGAAGGAAATCAAACTCTGTCTCAACACAGATAAAAACCATAACGAGCTTCACAAAGGTCTCATTCATACTGCGTGTATCGATAACGCTTCACTTCTTTCACTTTCCCCAAAACCAATTCCTCACAAGTTATTTCCATAAAACAATAAAACAATAAAGTGAAAATGCGCACACATGTGTTCTGTGCCAATGCTGATAACAACATGATAACAGTACGGGAATCTGATATCAGTGTGTGCAGAAGTTCCTGAAAGAAACTTTTAGAAAGAAAGTTGTCAGGTTGTATAATCGAGTCCTCATCATTCAGAGTGTTGATGAGTTCTCTTCTCTTTGTGAAGACTAACCACATCTTACCTAACATCGAGTCCTCATCATTCAGAGTGTTTGATGAGTTCTCTTCTCTTTGTGAAGTCTAACCACATCTTACCTAACATCGAGTCCTCATCATTCAGAGTGTTTGATGAGTTATCTTCTCTTTGTGAAGTCTAACCACATCTTACCTAACATCGAGTCCTCATCATTCAGAGTGTTTGATGAGTTATCTTCTCTTTGTGAAGTCTAACCACATCTTACCTAACATCGAGTCCTCATCATTCAGTGTTGATGAGTTCTCTTCTCTTTGTGAAGTCTAACCACATCTTACCTAACATCGAGTCCTCATCATTCAGAGTGTTTGATGAGTTATCTTCTCTTTGTGAAGTCTAACCACATCTTACCTAACATCGAGTCCTCATCATTCAGTGTTGATGAGTTATCTTCTCTTTGTGAAGACTAACCACATCTTACCTAACATCGAGTCCTCATCATTCAGAGTGTTGATGAGTTCTCTTCTCTTTGTGAAGACTAACCACATCTTACCTAACATCGAGTCCTCATCATTCAGTGTTGATGAGTTCTCTTCTCTTTGTGAAGTCTAACCACATCTTACCTAACATCGAGTCCTCATCATTCAGTGTTGATGAGTTCTCTTCTCTTTGTGAAGTCTAACCACATCTTACCTAACATCAAGTCCTCATCATTCAGTGTTGATGAGTTCTCTTCTCTTTGTGAAGTCTAACCACATCTTACCTAACATCGAGTCCTCATCATTCAGAGTGTTGATGAGTTCTCTTCTCTTTGTGAAGACTAACCACATCTTACCTAACATCGAGTCCTCATCATTCAGTGTTGATGAGTTCTCTTCTCTTTGTGAAGACTAACCACATCTTACCTAACATCGAGTCCTCATCATTCAGAGTGTTGATGAGTTCTCTTCTCTTTGCGAAGACTAACCACATCTTACCTAACATCGAGTCCTCATCATTCAGAGTGTTGATGAGTTCTCTTCTCTTTGTGAAGACTAACCACATCTTACCTAACATCGAGTCCTCATCATTCAGAGTGTTTGATGAGTTCTCTTCTCTTTGTGAAGTCTAACCACATCTTACCTAACATCGAGTCCTCATCATTCAGAGTTTGATGAGTTCTCTTCTCTTTGTGAAGTCTAACCACATCTTACCTAACATCGAGTCCTCATCATTCAGTGTTGATGAGTTCTCTTCTCTTTGTGAAGTCTAACCACATCTTACCTAACATCGAGTCCTCATCATTCAGAGTTTGATGAGTTCTCTTCTCTTTGTGAAGTCTAACCACATCTTACCTAACATCGAGTCCTCATCATTCAGTGTTGATGAGTTCTCTTCTCTTTGTGAAGTCTAACCACATCTTACCTAACATCGAGTCCTCATCATTCAGAGTGTTTGATGAGTTCTCTTCTCTTTGTGAAGTCTAACCACATCTTACCTAACATCGAGTCCTCATCATTCAGTGTTGATGAGTTCTCTTCTCTTTGTGAAGACTAACCACATCTTACCTAACATCGAGTCCTCATCATTCAGTGTTGATGAGTTCTCTTCTCTTTGTGAAGACTAACCACATCTTACCTAACATCGAGTCCTCATCATTCAGTGTTGATGAGTTCTCTTCTCTTTGTGAAGTCTAACCACATCTTACCTAACATCGAGTCCTCATCATTCAGTGTTGATGAGTTCTCTTCTCTTTGTGAAGTCTAACCACATCTTACCTAACATCGAGTCCTCATCATTCAGTGTTGATGAGTTCTCTTCTCTTTGTGAAGAGCCACATCTTACCTAACATCGAGTCCTCATCATTCAGAGTGTTGATGAGTTCTCTTCTCTTTGTGAAGTCTAACCACATCTTACCTAACATCGAGTCCTCATCATTCAGAGTGTTTGATGAGTTCTCTTCTCTTTGTGAAGTCTAACCACATCTTACCTAACATCGAGTCCTCATCATTCAGTGTTTGATGAGTTCTCTTCTCTTTGTGAAGTCTAACCACATCTTACCTAACATCGAGTCCTCATCATTCAGAGTGTTTGATGAGTTCTCTTCTCTTTGTGAAGTCTAACCACATCTTACCTAACATCGAGTCCTCATCATTCAGTGTTTGATGAGTTCTCTTCTCTTTGTGAAGACTAATTAGCCACATCTTACCTAACATCGAGTCCTCATCATTCAGAGTGTTGATGAGTTCTCTTCTCTTTGTGAAGTCTAACCACATCTTACCTAACATCGAGTCCTCATCATTCAGAGTGTTTGATGAGTTCTCTTCTCTTTGTGAAGACTAACCACATCTTACCTAACATTGAGTCCTCATCATTCAGAGTGTTGATGAGTTCTCTTCTCTTTGTGAAGACTAACCACATCTTACCTAACATCGAGTCCTCATCATTCAGTGTTGATGAGTTCTCTTCTCTTTGTGAAGACTAACCACATCTTACCTAACATCGAGTCCTCATCATTCAGAGTGTTGATGAGTTCTCTTCTCTTTGTGAAGACTAACCACATCTTACCTAACATCGAGTCCTCATCATTCAGTGTTGATGAGTTCTCTTCTCTTTGTGAAGTATAACCACATCTTACCTAACATCGAGTCCTCATCATTCAGTGTTTGATGAGTTCTCTTCTCTTTGTGAAGACTAACCACATCTTACCTAACATCGAGTCCTCATCATTCAGAGTGTTTGATGAGTTCTCTTCTCTTTGTGAAGTCTAACCACATCTTACCTAACATCGAGTCCTCATCATTCAGTGTTGATGAGTTCTCTTCTCTTTGTGAAGTCTAACCACATCTTACCTAACATCGAGTCCTCATCATTCAGAGTGTTTGATGAGTTCTCTTCTCTTTGTGAAGTATATCCACATCTTACCTAACATCGAGGCCTCATCATTCAGAGTGTTTGATGAGTTCTCTTCTCTTTGTGAAGTCTAACCACATCTTACCTAACATCGAGTCCTCATCATTCAGAGTGTTTGATGAGTTCTCTTCTCTTTGTGAAGTCTAACCACATCTTACCTAACATCGAGTCCTCATCATTCAGTGTTGATGAGTTCTCTTCTCTTTGTGAAGTCTAACCACATCTTACCTAACATCGAGTCCTCATCATTCAGAGTGTTGATGAGTTCTCTTCTCTTTGTGAAGACTAACCACATCTTACCTAACATCGAGTCCTCATCATTCAGTGTTGATGAGTTCTCTTCTCTTTGTGAAGACTAACCACATCTTACCTAACATCGAGTCCTCATCATTCAGAGTGTTGATGAGTTCTCTTCTCTTTGTGAAGACTAACCACATCTTACCTAACATCGAGTCCTCATCATTCAGAGTGTTGATGAGTTCTCTTCTCTTTGTGAAGACTAACCACATCTTACCTAACATCGAGTCCTCATCATTCAGAGTGTTTGATGAGTTCTCTTCTCTTTGTAAAGTCTAACCACATCTTACCTAACATCGAGTCCTCATCATTCAGAGTTTGATGAGTTCTCTTCTCTTTGTGAAGTCTAACCACATCTTACCTAACATCGAGTCCTCATCATTCAGTGTTGATGAGTTCTCTTCTCTTTGTGAAGTCTAACCACATCTTACCTAACATCGAGTCCTCATCATTCAGAGTGTTTGATGAGTTCTCTTCTCTTTGTGAAGTCTAACCACATCTTACCTAACATCGAGTCCTCATCATTCAGTGTTGATGAGTTCTCTTCTCTTTGTGAAGACTAACCACATCTTTCCTAACATCGAGTCCTCATCATTCAGTGTTGATGAGTTCTCTTCTCTTTGTGAAGACTAACCACATCTTACCTAACATCGAGTCCTCATCATTCAGAGTGTTGATGAGTTCTCTTCTCTTTGTGAAGACTAACCACATCTTACCTAACATCGAGTCCTCATCATTCAGTGTTGATGAGTTCTCTTCTCTTTGTGAAGTCTAACCACATCTTACCTAACATCGAGTCCTCATCATTCAGTGTTGATGAGTTCTCTTCTCTTTGTGAAGTCTAACCACATCTTACCTAACATCGAGTCCTCATCATTCAGTGTTGATGAGTTCTCTTCTCTTTGTGAAGAGCCACATCTTACCTAACATCGAGTCCTCATCATTCAGAGTGTTGATGAGTTCTCTTCTCTTTGTGAAGTCTAACCACATCTTACCTAACATCGAGTCCTCATCATTCAGAGTGTTTGATGAGTTCTCTTCTCTTTGTGAAGTCTAACCACACCTTACCTAACATCGAGTCCTCATCATTCAGTGTTTGATGAGTTCTCTTCTCTTTGTGAAGACTAACCACATCTTACCTAACATCGAGTCCTCATCATTCAGAGTGTTGATGAGTTCTCTTCTCTTTGTGAAGTCTAACCACATCTTACCTAACATCGAGTCCTCATCATTCAGAGTGTTTGATGAGTTCTCTTCTCTTTGTGAAGACTAACCACATCTTACCTAACATTGAGTCCTCATCATTCAGAGTGTTGATGAGTTCTCTTCTCTTTGTGAAGACTAACCACATCTTACCTAACATCGAGTCCTCATCATTCAGTGTTGATGAGTTCTCTTCTCTTTGTGAAGACTAACCACATCTTACCTAACATCGAGTCCTCATCATTCAGAGTGTTGATGAGTTCTCTTCTCTTTGTGAAGACTAACCACATCTTACCTAACATCGAGTCCTCATCATTCAGTGTTGATGAGTTCTCTTCTCTTTGTGAAGACTAACCACATCTTACCTAACATCGAGTCCTCATCATTCAGAGTGTTGATGAGTTCTCTTCTCTTTGTGAAGACTAACCACATCTTACCTAACATCGAGTCCTCATCATTCAGTGTTGATGAGTTCTCTTCTCTTTGTGAAGTCTAACCACATCTTACCTAACATCGAGTCCTCATCATTCAGAGTGTTTGATGAGTTCTCTTCTCTTTGTGAAGTCTAACCACATCTTACCTAACATCGAGTCCTCATCATTCAGTGTTGATGAGTTCTCTTCTCTTTGTGAAGACTAACCACATCTTACCTAACATCGAGTCCTCATCATTCAGTGTTGATGAGTTCTCTTCTCTTTGTGAAGACTAACCACATCTTACCTAACATCGAGTCCTCATCATTCAGTGTTGATGAGTTCTCTTCTCTTTGTGAAGTCTAACCACATCTTACCTAACATCGAGTCCTCATCATTCAGTGTTGATGAGTTCTCTTCTCTTTGTGAAGTCTAACCACATCTTACCTAACATCGAGTCCTCATCATTCAGTGTTGATGAGTTCTCTTCTCTTTGTGAAGAGCCACATCTTACCTAACATCGAGTCCTCATCATTCAGAGTGTTGATGAGTTCTCTTCTCTTTGTGAAGTCTAACCACATCTTACCTAACATCGAGTCCTCATCATTCAGAGTGTTTGATGAGTTCTCTTCTCTTTGTGAAGTCTAACCACACCTTACCTAACATCGAGTCCTCATCATTCAGTGTTTGATGAGTTCTCTTCTCTTTGTGAAGTCTAACCACATCTTACCTAACATCGAGTCCTCATCATTCAGAGTGTTTGATGAGTTCTCTTCTCTTTGTGAAGTCTAATAGCCACATCTTACCTAACATCGAGTCCTCATCATTCAGTGTTTGATGAGTTCTCTTCTCTTTGTGAAGACTAACCACATCTTACCTAACATCGAGTCCTCATCATTCAGAGTGTTGATGAGTTCTCTTCTCTTTGTGAAGTCTAACCACATCTTACCTAACATCGAGTCCTCATCATTCAGAGTGTTTGATGAGTTCTCTTCTCTTTGTGAAGTCTAACCACACCTTACCTAACATCGAGTCCTCATCATTCAGTGTTTGATGAGTTCTCTTCTCTTTGTGAAGTCTAACCACATCTTACCTAACATCGAGTCCTCATCATTCAGAGTGTTTGATGAGTTCTCTTCTCTTTGTGAAGTCTAATAGCCACATCTTACCTAACATCGAGTCCTCATCATTCAGTGTTTGATGAGTTCTCTTCTCTTTGTGAAGACTAACCACATCTTACCTAACATCGAGTCCTCATCATTCAGAGTGTTGATGAGTTCTCTTCTCTTTGTGAAGACTAACCACATCTTACCTAACATCGAGTCCTCATCATTCAGTGTTGATGAGTTCTCTTCTCTTTGTGAAGACTAACCACATCTTACCTAACATCGAGTCCTCATCATTCAGAGTGTTGATGAGTTCTCTTCTCTTTGTGAAGACTAACCACATCTTACCTAACATCGAGTCCTCATCATTCAGTGTTGATGAGTTCTCTTCTCTTTGTGAAGTCTAACCACATCTTACCTAACATCGAGTCCTCATCATTCAGTGTTGATGAGTTCTCTTCTCTTTGTGAAGAGCCACATCTTACCTAACATCGAGTCCTCATCATTCAGAGTGTTGATGAGTTCTCTTCTCTTTGTGAAGTCTAACCACATCTTACCTAACATCGAGTCCTCATCATTCAGTGTTTGATGAGTTCTCTTCTCTTTGTGAAGACTAACCACATCTTACCTAACATCGAGTCCTCATCATTCAGAGTGTTGATGAGTTCTCTTCTCTTTGTGAAGTATAACCACATCTTACCTAACATCGAGTCCTCATCATTCAGTGTTTGATGAGTTCTCTTCTCTTTGTGAAGACTAACCACATCTTACCTAACATCGAGTCCTCATCATTCAGTGTTGATGAGTTCTCTTCTCTTTGTGAAGACTAACCACATCTTACCTAACATCGAGTCCTCATCATTCAGTGTTGATGAGTTCTCTTCTCTTTGTGAAGACTAACCACATCTTACCTAACATCGAGTCCTCATCATTCAGTGTTGATGAGTTCTCTTCTCTTTGTGAAGTCTAACCACATCTTACCTAACATCGAGTCCTCATCATTCAGAGTGTTGATGAGTTCTCTTCTCTTTGTGAAGACTAACCACATCTTACCTAACATCGAGTCCTCATCATTCAGAGTGTTGATGAGTTCTCTTCTCTTTGTGAAGTATAACCACATCTTACCTAACATCGAGTCCTCATCATTCAGAGTGTTGATGAGTTCTCTTCTCTTTGTGAAGTATAACCACATCTTACCTAACATCGAGTCCTCATCATTCAGTGTTTGATGAGTTCTCTTCTCTTTGTGAAGTCTAACCACATCTTACCTAACATGAAACGACATCCAAAGACGAACACCAGCAGGTTCATCATGTTATATATGTCGTAGTTGTAGTTCTTCTGACATTAGAATGTTCGTCTCCAGGATTCACATCAATCCGGTTCAACTGGTACTGTGGCCTGTCACTCACTCACTCACTCACTCACTCACTCACACATATAGATACTGTACTGCACACATCATCATCGCCCTCTTCTTTATATAAGTCACTCGTTCATAATGGAACTCTCAGATTGATCTCTGTCACTTCTGCTTTGTGTCCCTGAAGTCTATTATCTGTCTGAGCTAATCTACGAGTGTAATGATAATGATAATAATAATAACCTTTATTCATAGAGCACTATGAACTCCTAGATGAACTAATAAACTACTAGAACACAAAACAAGGTGCTTTACATGGTTGAACCAGTAATGAGAACAGTTCAGGAGAAAATAAACTCAGTTTACAGCAATATAAAAATCAAATGGAATGGAAATATTTTCCATATTTAAAGATTATTTTTGGGGCTTTTTTTGTCTTCATTTGATAGTACAGCCAATAGACAGGAAAGGTGAGAGAGAAAGAGAAAGAGCGGCCGTTTATTTTCTATTTCCTCCGCTCTTGACCTTACCTTGCCTTCCATGTGTTCCCTGCAGGCCTAAAGCATGGTGCATGCTCTGCAGGCTGTTGTTGGGTACACAAACATGTGCCGTCGTGGTCGAGGCTCGGTGATGACGGAGCAGCTCAACGACAGGCTGCGTTCAAAACACACTCCGTTACAAGTTTGTTACTGTAACTATCAGTCTTGTGAGAAGGTTTCCTGAGGGCTAGTTCACGCTGCTGGTTGCTTTTGTTAACTCGAGAATACAGTGGCGGGCCGTCAGGGCCTGCAAAGCCTTCTCTGCTGGCCTAAACAGAATCACAAAAAAAAAAAAAGAAATGCATAAAAATATTTTTCCCATTCTCTTATTTTCTCATTGCACAGCTACTGTCTTCCTCAGTTGCTCTGCTTCCAGTGCAGCTTGTTTTAAGTAGAGCTTTTATCCAATCAGATTTCACCTCTGTGTCTCTAGGTAAGAAGAGAGGCCCGAGGCCTGCAGACTCACAAGTGAATCCATGTGCAGTTTAAGTGAATGGGGACGATATTGTTGATTGTCATAGTGTTCAACCAATCAGATCTTTAGTTTGACATGTTGGGCGTATTCTTTGAGTGTCAGCAGCCGCTACCCCCATACTAGCCGGCCTACAACTACGTCATCATTACATGTCCATGTGCAGCTCTGCCGCGAAGTGCAGGGTGTGCTGTGATTGGTCAGTGGGCGAGCACGTGACTATCGTGAAACGAAACTTAACAGCAGAGTACCACACACCGTGACACAGGGGGCTGAGACGAGGAAAGAGATTGCAGAGCAGTACGTTTAATGTTTGGGTTGTGAAAGTAAAATCATAAGACGGTCTCCTAAAGAGAGGACCAGCTGCGGCTTGTCATTAAGGGATGATGGTGGGTCCCACAGCCAGACCAGCTGAGAACCACTGTCCTACATGAGCACAGAGAACATTATGTTTTCCTGAATTTAAGCTTCTGCATTTCCAAATGCTCTAGCGTTATTCAAACGTATTGTAAGCCTCGTACCGAACGGTTTAATACGAGTACGTACATAGTTACAGCCTTAGAAACCAATAATAGCTGTGGCGCCATCATGTGGTTATAAGGTGGTATTTCAGCTGCATGACAGCAGTGAAGGCCTGGGTATAACATGCACGGCCCGCCACTGCGAGAATATCATCTACTTTTTAGAATTATCACTTGTGCATCTACAAAAATGATCAATCAAACACTTTGCTACACCGCACAGACATGAAACTAGTATCAATCTTCCCGTCTGACTCTGGGTTAAGACCGTTAATAAAGTCCCGTAGTTAATGAGCCGCCACTCTGTTCAGACGCTCTAAATCCTGTTTCATTTGTCATGTGACAGTTCCCTTCTTTGCCCGTTTCCTCTTGCTCCTCCTCCTCTGTTTTTTTATTTTGTTCAACCAATCATCAAACTCCTCTCTGTTTCCAGGAGCTCTGTTCGTCGCCTCAGTTCATCGTAAACGGAGCCACGCGCCTGGACGTCCGCCAGGGAAAGCTCAGTAAGTAGACGTCCGCTGTGGTGTTACATAACACGGTCTGTTCAGACACGAGTCCACAGAAACACGAGGAACACTCTTCCCACACGACAGTGGAGTAAAAAGAAAGGTTGCATAACAAATGGTGATATATTCATTGGTGTTGTGAGTTTACCCTCCAGTACTTTGTAGTTGTTTCTGTCTAGTTTTTATGTGACATGGGTAAGACTCGTTCTTCATGTCCTGACAATACAATACATATTGGTACCGGCTGCAACAAGAACAAACAGGAAAGTTTACAACTGTTTGCATCCGGTAGTGGATTTCCTTTCACTGGTCCTCTTCATGTGATTCACTACCAGTGTTACTCATCATCTATACAGCTAGTCGTGTGTAACGGACCATACAACTCACGGTTCGGATCGTACCCCGGATCAGAGTCACGGATCTGATCAGCATAAAGAGGAGCAAATATAACTGTTAGAGATCACATTCACATTGTTTTTGCCGATCATTGATGATCCATATTGACAGATACAGATCCCTTTATTGTTTGATTGTAGCAGCTGGTCTACAACATCATTCTAACCGCTCTGAAGTCTGTAAACCATCAAACATTCTAAACGTTGTTCTTTGACTTTGTTTTACTAGCTTTAAAAAAATAAAAACACACAATTGAAATGATAAGGAAATAAAAGTATTTTTATTTATTTATAGTATTTATTCAAGTTTCTCATCAACAATACATTTTACAGATGACATGTGAACACTTCATGATAACGTTATAATTTACCTTCAGCCAGTACTCATGTTCACTGAGCAGAGCCTGAAGGCATCATGATGTAACTGAGCAGAGCCTGAAGGCATCATGATGTAACTGAGCAGAGCCTGAAGGCATCATGATGTAACTGAGCAGAGCCTGAAGGCATCATGATGTAACTGAGCAGAGCCTGAAGGCATCATGATGTAACTGAGCAGAGCCTGAAGGCATCATGATGTACCGTATTTTCCGCACTATAGGGCGCACTGGATTATAAGGCGCACTGTCAATGAATGGTCTATTTTCGATCTTTTTTCATATATAAAGCGCACCAGACTATAAGGCGCGGGCGCTCTGAAGAAATCTGTAGATTCTCCACTTCCGTGTCCGTATTCTCACGAGATAGTACGAGACTCACACAGCGAGATGTGATGCATATGACGAGCTTATGACGATCTGGGGGACGGACTGTTTACATCGTGTAGTGTAGCTTGTTAGCTCGTTAGTTAGCACGTCTGCTAACGGCAGCGTTCTGAGACAGCTGTAGCTTTATGATTACAGACATGTAAACACACAGAATAAATAATGGCCATCAGTGAGAAACTGAGTTGTGTTGTGAGAACAAGTGAACAGCTGGGCAGGTGTCTTGAGAGATAGAGGCAGATTACCCCTAGCTTGTTAGCTCGTTAGTTAGCACGTCTGCTAACGGCAGCGTTCTGAGACAGCTGTAGCTTTATGATTACAGACATGTAAACACACAGTTAGTGGAGTCTGCGTGACTCACACAGCGAGCTATGATACTTATGCATGCTTATGCTTACACCTCGTCCAGAACTACCGGTGAGACTCCTGACTACGGTAGCCGTAATGCTGCAAGCGGTGCGGCTTTGTAGTTTACCAAAGTCGTACTAAAACATTTTGACAGAGCGCCGTGTACCACACAAAATCGCTTCGAGGTCAGTAAACACAACCAGAATTAATCCATATATAAAGCGCTCCGGATTATAAGGCGCACTGTCGTTTTTTGAGAAAATTAAAGGCTTTTAAGTGCGCCTTATAGTGCGGAAAATACGGTAACTGAGCAGAGCCTGAAGGCATCATGATGTAACTGAACTGAACTTCGTTCGTTAGCCGTTAGCGGTGCTGCTAACGTTACTAGCTCTCTACGTGTCAATTTAAACACCGATTGGTTGTTTACAGTGTAACATTATCAGAGATTGGTGACTAGAAAGACAATAAACACAGATGTCCTGATCGCACATTTTACTGAACATTGGCGGATAATTACTTATAATGATAAGTAAATCTTTATTTCACACTGACGGTTAACTGTGTAATCAATCCGTGGTTCCCATACGTGACTCTGACACAGAGGAGCCGGGCATCGAAACCCGCTGATGGAAGACCCGCTCTACCATTGTCACTTTTCACTTGTGTCTTCGTGAGAAAACGTAGTTTGAAGACCTCATCTGGGATTCCAAGTGAAAGATCTTGAAGAGTCACGATTACAAGACGGCAAGCTGTGTGTTGTGAACTGACGACTTTGAAACTTTTATTTGTTCAGCTTTGTCGTCAACTGTTCTTATGTCTATTAACTGCAAAAACTGGAGTCAGATTCCTTGTTTGTCTCCCAAATGAATACAAAGTGGTCATGTGATATTGTCTGACTGCATGCACCATGAATCAATCTAGCTAGTGCACAATGAATCATGGGAAGCTGAGGTTCCACAGAGGATGCACCAGCTGTGTCAAAAGACGTCTGCGTATTGTGGAGCCTCTAAAGTGGAAACTTACAAAACAGTTCATGGCACTCTGTGGTGAAGTGCAGTCTTTAAATGACGCACCCTCCTGATAACCTGACCTACCTGTCAAACCTCCCTTTCCCTTTAGATGATTGCTGGTTGCTCTCTGCCATCGCGTCTCTCTCCGTGCATCGCGTCCTGCTCAAGAAGGTCGTGCCTCTAGGACAGAGCTTCCAAGACGGATACAAGGGCTGCTTCTCCTTCTGGGTAAATAGCTGAACGTTGCCCAACATGCTCCTGTTTGTGCAGCACGGATCAATCTCAGTCTCCAGAAGCCGACATTTAAAGTCCCAGTGGAGCTGAAGTTTGAGCGTCTTTAGCTCCTCAACGTATTTCTTAGTGAAACATATATATTTCAGCAGTGTAGTCACAAAACGGATTGAAATCAAATCCTTCTCATTGGATTGAACCAGTAAAAAGTAGCTTAGAGTTTAGCTCAATACGGAGCAACAGAAGACTGTTAGATCAGGAGGACGAGGGAGAGAGGTGACAGGGTAACTTTGCTCTGTGTCACATTACGTGCAGAGTGAACGGCGCCCGGCTTAGCTCCATGACCAGCAAAACTCTGCTGGTCCTTTGGGGTCATCCGGCGGACGTTCATCTGCATGTACTGCCCGCAATATCATATCAAACCTCATATCCAAACACACATCGCCTCTACGTCGCCTGAAGGAAGAACCTTTTGAGTGCAGGATGAGTCAACAAACATGTGAAACTCTTCAACAGAAGAGAAAACCCTTTACTGGTATGACACATATTCAGCGTACAACCCACAGATAAATGAGCAATTAACACAGTCTGAACTGGGAAAATGTCTTTTTGTTGTAGTGTGATGCAGACATGGGGTTTAAAATAATCAAGGACAGCGACAAAAAGGAACTTTCTCTTCTTCTGTTGACAAAATAATGTAGCTTTCATCGAGAGAATCTGCATGATAGATTTTAATGTTTGAAATTGAAATATTATTGTTATGCCCCCCCCCATCTCTCTCGCTGTAGTTTTGGCAGTACGGTCAGTGGGAGGAGGTGAGGATTGACGACTTGTTGCCGACTCAGAACAACAATCTGATCTACCTCAGCTCCCCAGAGAGACAGGAGTTCTGGAGCTCCCTACTGGAGAAGGCCTACGCCAAGTGAGTGTGTGTGTGTGTGTGTGTGTGTGTGTGTGTGTGTGTGTGTGTGTGTGTGTGTGTGTGTGTGTGTGTGTGTGTGTGTGTGTGTGTGTGTGTGTGTGTGTGTGTGTGTGTGTGTGTGTGTGTGTGTGTGTGTGTGTGTGTGTGTGTGTGTGTGTGTGTGTGTGTGTGTGTGTGTGTGTGTGTGTGTGTGTGTGTGTGTGTGTGTGTGTGTGTGTGTGTGTGTGTGTGTGTGTGATGAATCATGACCTCATTTGGATGTGAAATGAGATCAACCTTCACTTAATTAGAATGTGAGAGTAATACCGTCGCTAATTCTCGCCCGCCAACGCAGACTGGCCAATCGCAGCGTAGCATCGTCCAGCTATGACCAGGGTCACATTTATCACTCACTAGACTCACATGCAGTCGTTTCAGATGTTCTTCCTCTTGTGAAGGAGATGTATGTTTCTATGTAAAAACCTGTGGCGCTAGCATTAGCAGAGTGCATTAGCACATCATTAACTTGCGTTAGCACTCGTATGCTACGCCAGCTCCTGAAGCTATACTGACTGTATATGTTATATATGTATAATGTTATAAAGACCGACCCGCCTTTACAGGATCAGTGTTCATGTCATTGTCTCCTGTCTGGATCTCCAGTGATGTGCTGGTTCACTTTAACACAGCGATGTGTAGCTTTAGCTTCTATCTTTATCTTTTTAACCTGTTTTCACTGCTGACTTTGACATCCTGGATATATTCATTAAGCTAATATCTTAGACCCTTCTGTCTGCTTCTCTCTGAAATAGCTTTTACGTTTTTCCAGTAAATGAGATCGTATTCCTTGAGGGAGTGCAGTTAGTGACAGTGTGGGCTCCATAGCTCTCCTATCAGAGTAGCAGGAGGAGGCTTCGTGAAGGGTCAGTTGTGACACCTTGAAAAGACACCAATGAGGGAAAGAGTTCTTTCTTTTAATGTTTCTTTTGTGAACTCTTTGACATTTTGTTGTCAATCAGGCCAGAAATAATCACTTGTACACAATAAATCTAATGTGCAGAGTGCTTATCGTTATTCTCAGAAGGGGATTAATCAGTTCAATGTAATGAGCCGGTGACACTTCTCTGGTAACACCCTCACATTCATCATGATGCTGTCCTCTTGGCTCAATACTTTCACAATGAGTGTATTGAGCATTGCTCCCTGTAGGGTAACAGTGTAAGGCCTTTACACACCGAGACATTCAACTGGGGAGGATAAACCACATCCTTATTATATAGCTTTAATATCTCCAATTATACTGGGTTTATTCTAACAGGTTTGACAACAATGATTCCCTTGTGATTTAAATCAAAGTTCAATGAATCTATCTACTGTATAACCAGAAATTAACTTCAAGGATAAATATGTAATATATTTATTGTTCCAACAACAATAATAACATGTTTAGCAGGTCTCTTCTTAAATGTGTGACATCCTGAAGTCCTTCTCCTCCTACTGTTCCCTCTCTATGCTACCAGATGGAACATACTGTGAAGTACATCCTCAGATCACCTATATTCACCGTCGTGTTTTCTCTCACAAGCCTTTTTATTCCCAATAAGACCTTGTTGTTCCCGTTACTTCCCTGTTCGTTTACCACCTGGACTCTATCTGGTGTCTTTTGTCCCAGGCTGAAAGGTGGCTACAGAGCTCTGGACATGGGCTTCCCTCACGAGGCCATGGTGGATATGACGGGCGGGGTGGCTGAGGTTTTGAAAGTCTCCTCGCTGCCTCGAGACCTGCCGGCCTTCCTCAGACACCTGCTGGCTAAAGGAGCGCTCATCAACTGTGCCAACTGCCAGGTACGGGGAGCAGGTTAGCGGTGGAAGCTGGAGGGATCGACTTGTTGGGTCTAGTTTAAATCTCCGGAACCCGCTGAGAATGAACACAGAAGCAGAACATGTTCCCATGGAAGCTTCACTTGAGGTCGGTGTTTCTTCTGTCCTGACAGCGGGTGGGTGGATGTGTTTGGTTTCCCCAGGGTCCTTTGGAGAAACGGGATGAACTGGGGATCATGTTCAGACATGCCTACTCTCTGACTGCAGTGGAAGAGGTGATTAACTATGCCCGTTAACATTCCTATTTCTGAGAGCCTCACTCGACTTTAAGCAAAATAACGTCCAAAATATTATTATTATACTATATATAAAAACAAGGCGCATGCTTTGGATGAAACAGTCTGATCACAACCCTGTGGTTTGTTAATTTAAAGACGCATGTGTGCTCTTCAGAGAGGAAGAGAGGAACTCCTTCTACTGAGGCTGCGAGTTCTAAACTCAACAGAACTCTAAGTGGATTCATGTATTCATGTTGGCCCGTTGTCTGTGTTTGTCCTCCAGGTGAAGACGGCACACGGCACCAAGGACTTAGTCCGGCTCCTCAACCCCTGGGGCAACACGGAGTGGGAGGGGCCCTGGAGCGACCTGAAAAGGTCGCTGCACATTTTCAATTTATTTGAAGAGGAATCACATTTTTCCCTGTAAAGCTAAAGACACAAGTATCAACATACTTCACTGAGAGTGGTGACATTAGAGAAATACATATTGACCTGTTTGTTTTTGGCGTATGTATAAAAGTCTGTCGCTCTGTCTCTGTTCAGTCCAGAGTGGAAGACAGTCAGCGTGGAGGAGCAGAAAAGACTGGAAAGAGTGAGACGGGAGGACGGGGAGTTCTGGTGAGTTTGTGCATCTGAGCGTGCTCTCTGTGACCTTCTGCAAACATGTAACCCAACACTGTGACGGGCGAGGCTTCACCGCAACCAGAACAATGAGGGAGACGAGTCGGCTACCTTGTCGCACGCACATGTGCTTTTTATTCTCATTCGTCAAAGAAAGAAAAAAGCGTCAATGAGTCATTGTGACTGTGACAGTGTTTCATTTCTTACAGATTGAACTACATATATATTAGAGGTGCAACGGATCATAAAACTAGCAAATATAACTTTTAGAGATCCTGATCCCGTTCTTTTCCCGCTGATACTAATTGCCGATCATCGATGATCCATATTGGCAGATACAGATCCCTATTCATATATCTTCTTTTATTCATAAAAACCCACAATTCAAAGGATAAAGAAAGAAAAGATTGTATTTTTATTCTTTAGTAGTTTTAACGATGTATTATACGCTGCTCAGAGCGAGGGTTAGGAAGTTAAACAGCTCATAATTCATCTCTAATATCTATATTTAGTTGTGACAACATCTCCAAACAACTGGATGTATTCAAGTTTCCAACTTGAATAAATCAACACTACATTTTACCAGATTACACGTCA